>JAFIRS010000709.1:0-577990 GCA_018342105.1 Gonioctena quinquepunctata | reverse complement strand
AAAACCCCCAATTTTCCCCAGGGCCCCCTTGTATACTTATTTCGTTTTTGGCCCTCTATGTTTAGCAAACGGACACATACAAGACCATTCTCGTCTTTTTTCGTCCAATACTGCGCCATTCTCGTCGTTTCATCGTTTTCGTCTTTTTCCGATACGTCATTCTCGTCGTTTTCGTCTTTTTCGATCCCGCCATTCTCGTCGTTTTCGCCCGATACGCCATTCTCGTCGTTTTCGTCGTTTTCGATACGCCATTCTCGTCTTTTTCGTCGTTTTCGTCTTTTTCGATACCCCATTCTCGTCGTTTTCGTCTTTTTCCGTCGTTTTCGGTACGCCCATTCTCGTCGTTTTCGTCGTTTTCGATTCGGCATTCTCGTTTTTTGTGTTTTTCGATACGCCATTTCGTCTTTTTTCGTCTTTTTTGGTCGTTTTCGATACGCCATTCTCGTCTTTTTCGTCGTTTTCGTCGTTTTCGATACCCCATTCTCGTCTTTTTTCGCCCTTTTTTTCGATACGCCATTCTCGTCGTTTTCGTCGTTTTCGATACCCCATTCCGTCGTTTTCGTCTTTTTCGATACGCCATTCTCGTCTTTTTTCGTCGTTTTCGATACGCCATTCTCGTCGTTTTCGTCGTTTTCGATACGCCATTCTCGTCGGTTTCGTCGTTTTCGATACGCCATTCTCGTCGTTTTCGTCGTTTTCGATACGCCATTCTCGTCGTTTTCGTCTAGGTAACATCGTATCAAAATGTAAAAATAAGAAATTTAGATATGGTAGGCTATATACTGCATCCAACTATAATAGGTTCTATTTGAAATGTCAGCAAACGAATTGGGAATCAACTACAACAGTAAATGAAAGATTTCAAGTCTTCCATAATAAACTCCTTAACATTTTCAATATTTTTCCCCTTCGAAAGATCAAAAACAAACAAAAAAAGCAGTGGCTTACAAAAGGATTGAAGAATTCTGCAAGAAACATGAGATCTCTGCACTATATCAGAAAATATACAAATACAGATTTTTTTCGTGATTACTTCAATAAGTACAGGTCAATATATCGAAAGTTGATAAAGTTAGCAAAAGAAAACTATTATAAAGATCGCATTGATGGTGCCACCAACAAATCAAAGGAGAGTTGGATGATAGTAAATGATCTTTTAGGAAAGAATTACAAAAAGAAAGTAGATTTGGAGTTGAATCCGGACACATTAAATGAGTACTATTGTTCAGTTGCAGATTAATTGACAAAAAATATAACCAAAGCCTATGATCCACTAATAAATTTAACAAACGTGAGGGTTAAGGAAAACTTAATCTTGTATGACACTAATATTGATTAATTGAAAGAAACGTTACATGATTTTAAAAATAAAACCGCAACTGGATTTGATGCCATTTCTGTTAGGATTTTTGAGAATCTTCCAAATAATGCCCTGAACCAACTAGTATCTCTGATAAATGAATCCTTCAAAGAAGGCATATTTCCACCCTTTCTCAAAACATCAATTGTTATACCAATCTATGAACTTAACTCTTAACACAATTAGTCAATCACACATTGCTCAAGTGTTTTTAAGTTTAAGTATTTCTTCACTGCCGTCGAAATTTTTCCAATTGTCTTCTAGGTGACGAAAAAGAAACAGCGGTTGAACTGGAAGCCTCAGGAACCATATAACAATTCAATTTTTTGTCAATATCGTAATTGGAGATTGGTCCTTTATGGTGTCTACTAGTAAACTAGCATCAATGGTACATTCGGCCTCATCTGAAGTCGACTCCCTTGAACAAACACCATGTTCTAAGAGCTGATCATTAGAATGGACACTAATACTCGCCGATTCGTGGTCGGAGCTATCCAGCTGCCGAGTAGGGTACCAATTATCCAAATCGGTGATCCGTTTTGAAGGAACTATATCTAATAGTCTTCTAGCCGTACTTGGCTCAACTAACGACGAGTTTAATCGGTCTTGATTATGAAATGATATCCAAGGTCGAAAAGGGCTGGCCACTTCAGTCCTTCAACCTTCGCTCCTATCATCTCCATCATTCGAATTTAACAATAAAGGAATATCATTTCCAACTGGGGCAGGTCGTAAGTCATCGGCATGGACAATGATATGACCATCACGGGAGATGCTATACGTAACATCACCTTCGGATTCAATTCAACAGATACGGTTTGTGGATCCCCACATTTTTCCAAATGCGAATATACTAGTGTCTGCCATTGGTTATCCATCATTTCCTCAATTGTCAATTGAAATCAAACAGATATAGTATTTCTAATCCCAATTGGAACGACATAAAAAGTTTCGGGAAGGGATTCTCTTGGCACTTGCCGCATTGACATAGGCGTTCGAATATTATTTTTCAGAGGTATTTCTTCGGTTACTTATTCTTACAATAATAGCAATTGATCACCCCATGTAAAAGTAGACACATGTTATCTCAACTGGATTTTATTATTTGTTTCGAAAGGTCTCCAGAAAGCCATTATGATAAAATTATTTTCAATGGATAATTCCTAACTTCACGGCACGGCACTGATTAAGGAATATTGTTAAAGGAGGATATTATGCAGCTGGAGATAACATATGTCCAATCCAGCTAGCCGAGCTTTCATTACTCAAATATATTTGATAGCGCCTTTACTGATAATCTGGGCAACTGGAAACACGCGCCAGATTTTTTGTATGATTGTACCAGGAACGCTTTGAAAGTAAAAACACTGGTAGTATATAAATTTCCCATTTGCCGGGCAGTGCATATGAACACTCCTCGTAGTGCTCTTATTTTATGGCCGTTCCAATTGGGATTAGAATAACTATACTCACAGTTTTTTTCTTCTTTTTTTTACCAACCACATGTTTGACCATTACACTAAGTTTACAAAATTGTTGTTAGAACTTCGTAACAGTTTCTATTTGAACATTAACACATATCTCGACACTAGTGTTTATTATTGTCCCACGATTAGGGCCGCCATGTACACGTTTTACGTGTAATTGTTCGTTTGATTTTTGTTTTGTTGGGCGCCAACTAGCTCAGTCTTTGGTCTGTTAATAAGTAAATAATGCACACTGCCACTTTGTACTTATAATAGTTATAATGTTATAATTTTGATCCATGCAGAAGATACAATCTTTTGTTGTGGTTCAGACACACATAACCCGGGAACCCCCGATGTCTCTCCCGGTTAGGTTAGAGTCTTCCCTTTTTTTTATTCTCGCGCGTTATTTTTTTCAGGGTTGCCAGTTACACAATATTCTACAACACTAGGTTATTGTTTTGGTAGGTCCGGGGGGGATCAGCGTACTCAAGATATTGACAGTTACACGCGGTACTGACTATTACGTATAGTCCCCTTTACCCCCTCTCATCACTAACCCTCTAATACCACACAAACACTACAGAATGCCGTATCTAGCGTAGCATATATGATCCAAGATTATGTCCGTCTTATGGTATACACATTGTCTAAAGAAACAAGTCAGTCAACCAAACGGCGGAAAAATTGGATACAAGTGGGGTCCATTCGTAGATGGCGCTAGTCAAATGATCCCCAAAAAATGATATATCAGATCACTCTGATATATCATTTTTTGGGGATGGAATTCAGGTGGGTGGGCCTTAGAGCGACCTGACCAGCGTTGCCCTTTTTGCCCGTTCGGGCTAGATCTAGCCCATTTCGAGTTGATTTAGCCCTCTAACCCACCATTGAGAAATCTAGCCCGATTTTTAAAATGTTGAAAAATATATTTTCTTCAATTTTTACTTTAACGAGCACACCCTATCGAATATGAACTTTGTTAATTCAAATATGTCCGTGCCAAGGAACCACAGAACTAATAATTATGTTATGAGATATAATTATGAGTTCTGTGGTAGGAACGGTTTGTAGATGAAAATGTCAGTTGTCAGTGGTAAACATCCCTGCTTTACTTGGTCCGCTAGTGATAATTTATTGAATAATATATGACTTCAAATACATTTCTTTCCTCTATACATGTAGGTGAAATATAGAGCATTCCAGATTACGGCGACAAAAGACATTGCTGGAATGCTTTATAGTGTAAGCATATTATTTGACAATAGACCAACTTTATGAGAGTTTCATGTGTATAATTTCCTTGCTTGGAAATAGAAATGCCATCAAACTAATATACTCATTCAGCTTCATATTTTCTGATACTTTACTAGGAAAATTTTCAGAGGAATACGTATTTGTAAGAATAAATCCTGCAATGTTAGTGCTGTATCAGGTAAACCTTATTTCTGAAAAATTGTAAGCATCTATTGTGACGTCAAATAACCCGGAATTTTTTTAATCTGTTGTGATTTCGTTTAAAATTGACCAATGAGAACGACTTTTGCATTCCTTGAGAAGGAGCTGCTCCGAGTTAACTCGGGAATCTCCTATCATCTCTCTTACCTAAGTGCGTTCTAGAACAGTTTCCCCTTATTGTACCAACTCGTGAGACAAGACGTTAAATGTAGCGACAAATTCCATTTTAAGGTCAAACAAATTTCGCACACCATTGGACATTTGGAATTATCCATTGCACATGCGCTCTGCTACCATTTTGGAATCTAACCCGATTTTGTCGAATCTAACCCACTTCCGCATTGTTGTTCAACCCGAAAAAAAGTTTGGTTTGGCAACACTGGACCTGCCCCGGTGTATTTCGAAACTATTTTGTTATTTATCCATCCATCTATGATAACCTATACAGCCTGTTACAATTTCGCTTCTCACTACAGGGATTTCGGAGGCTGTAGAGATGCGGTATCAGTTTGAACGGGAGCAGAGTTGAGGAATTCCTATCTCGAGTGATAGACTCGAAAAAAAATACGACAAATCCATATTTTTAAATATTTCGAAATCGAAGTTATTGTAAATTTGTTCCAACCATATTAATCAGCAAGGAATTCTGCAACTTTGCTCCTATTCAACTGATGCTGTATCTCGTACCGTTGCTGAGATCTATGTAGTAAAAAGCAAATTTGTAACAGCGAATATGTTACGAAAATAATGTGTGAAATGAATAATCAATGGTATATTTGAAAATATTTTCAGAACAACCGAGATATCCTTTTTTATCTAAGTATAGATTATTTCATGTATGTTCTCAAGTTAATTTCTCAATATTCTCTGATTTTTGTAAAAGACCATTGAACTATACCTACATTATTAACATGTTTGTGAGATATTCTTGCGATAATATCAGATTTATTATTCTAAAAATTTATAGGCACTATTCTCCATGATAATGTTCTTGGGAGTTTTAAAATTGTCCCCTTTCTCCAAGCTTAAAATAATATGTATGTTTTGAGGTTATTTTTAGAATTATTGAATATTGCCGAAACACATTCTGAGATTACATGTGATATCTGGATAGCGCATTCATCCTAAATATTGGCCCTATGAAGAATTTTTTGTTTCCAATAAGCAATGGGTTTCTGAGGAAATGATTCTTGCCGAATCAGCATGAGTTTGAAACAACAAATATTCCGAGGATTTTCTTGACATATGTTGAATATTTTGCATGTTGGTCCCATAGAATTGTAATTATAGTATACTGACTAGAATGCGTTTCAAGCTGCGCGAAATGTCCCATGCATGGTGGCCGCCATTGTTGTTTATGTCCTTCTCGCAGTAGCGGAACAATTCCAGTGGCATTGCTTGTAATGGAAAATAGGGTATATCATAATAAAACGTTTTAATAAATGATGCATCAAAGGTACAGAGAATTGTGAATATAAATGTTACATACCTACCTATGTAAGAAATGTTTACTCTTCCACCCATCTATTATACGAAGATATATGAGACATTTTTTACATATCCTTATAATTGAATAGGTATTTCTATCAAGATTTTTTATTGCACTATTACAGCAATATTTGAAAAATGAGTAAGTTATAAGGTCACATTTGATGTGGGTGCCAGATCATAGGGGGTTCAGAGATAACAAAGGAACAGATTGCCTCGCCAAAGAATAACAAACACATAATTTCCTGACTCAGAAACCTTTTGTGGAATCTCTAAAGTCCATAAGAGAGAAGAGTTTCGAGGCTGGGAAACATGAAATGAAATCTCATTGGAATAAAGTGCCAGGATAAAGACAATAAGCGAAAAGGCTAGTGAGCCTATCGCCAAAGAAAGTTGAACAGCTTCTCGAGTTGGACAAGAAATACTTGAAATTGGTAACGGGACTGTCACTGGACACTGCCCTCTGAGGTATATTTTCAACATTGTATTTATTCATTTTTCAACCGACGAAACCGAAAAGGACGAGGTTCTCTAGTCGACGCGTATATTTTTTTTATGTATAACCACGCATAACTTTTTACAGAGGAGTCCGATTCCGATGATTATTTTTTCATTGGATAGGGCATACTCCGAAGTTGGCCCCATTTGGATTTGAAAAAAAGTCCACTCCTAAGGGTAGCAAAATGGAAAATATTTATCGTACACCCTCTGAGTTTTGATCCGTTAACCGATTCTATCAGGCATAACTTTGTACTGGGTTTTCCGATTTGCATGATTTTTTTTATTACCTAGGGTATACCTCATAGTTGATCATATTTGGGTTCGGAGTGAATTAATCCACCCCTATGGGTAGAAAAATAGGGGATGATTGATTTTTCACTTGTAAACATTGGCACACATATGTAGTTGACATTGACAGATTGCTATTGTCATTATTTTTGTTCTCCTATATCCGTCACAATAATAACATTCTATGGAATGATGGAATTATATACAAAGTGATGAAATTAACTAACGAGAGCTTTCAAAAATAATTTATATTATATAACAATAAATAGTTGAAGTAGATAATCGTATTATTTAACTGTTATTAGTTGAAGTAAGGTGGGTAAGTAATTATTTTGAAATTAATCAAAAGTTAAGTAGGTAGTAATTAGTATATTGCAGCCACAAAAATTGAAAAATAAAAACTTTTTAACAAAAAATTAAACCGACGAAAAACGGAACTGAAAATCACAAAATAAAATAAACTTCCTTAGTCTTGATAACTAAGCTCCTAAACTAATGTAAGTAACTAATTTCGAGTCGGCGCCAAACGAATAATCAACGAAGATCATTAAATTACTTCAAAAACATTATCAGAATGTCACCGTGCATCTCGATGCCATCATTTTACGCTTTACCTAGCTTGTTTGTTTGGTGCCGACTCAAAATTAGTTACTTACATTAGTTTAGGAGCTTAGTTATCAGGACTAATAGGGAGGGCTATTTTATTTTTTGCTTTTCAGTTCCGTTTTTCGTCGGTTTAATTTTTTGTTAAAAAGTTTTTATATCAGTGATCTTTGCCTCTCGACTATACCGTATATTTTCATTGTTTGAGAATATGTTTTGCCATTTGATTAATTCTGTATTGTTGACGCTTCAAAATGTATCATATTAAAACTGTTTTTTGAAAATACCTTCATCTGAAGGGGAAAGGATTGAAATTTTAATTATGATTGGTGTTGGCGATATGATGCGGACTCAACAAGAGATATGCAGATTATTCCATGAAATGCACCCAGATAGTGAACCTATTTCACAATCTACTGTAAGCAGAATAGAGCGAAAATACATAGAATTAGGACACGTGAGGGGTGCACCAAACCAAGGTAGACCTACAGTTAATTAAAATAATCAACAAGACGAGACGTAATTTTGTCGTCATCTGGATTTCTTAGAAAATACATTAATTCCTGATTTGACCTAGCTTTTTCCTGATATTCAAATAGCCAATAATTTAGACCGCAGAAGGCGCACCGCAACATTTTGATGCAACTTTGGTAGTGTATCCAGTAGCTGCATAACTACGTAATTTCATATAATAATTTTTAATACGTTTATTCTTTATTTCGTTTTTTGTAAAAATACAGTATCGTATAACTTTCTAATAAAATTTTGAAAACACCTTTTGTATTGTTGCTCACCCTCTACCAATTTGACGCAGCTTGTGATATATTTTTGGAATCAGCTCAGCAAGTTAACTCATAAATAAAAAAAATTAGGGTGTTCATTTAATAAAACCGCTGATGACGTCATCACTCGAAGGTAGATCACCCTGTATATTGGATTATTATTTTAAAAACAGTAAATTGAAATAAAAAATTGACCTGTTTCGGGAATTTTTAATGATATTGTTTATTTAGCTACTAATGAATGTATGCGTTACTTTATGGACACACTGAAAAGGCGATATGTATAAATAAGCATGGCCACATATCATTACCTACTACTACAAACTAATGTAACACTTCATTCTATATAACAGTTTTTAATTTATCCACTATGATCACTATAACAAAAAATACAACAAAGTACAAAGACACATCCCAACCGAACACAAAGAAATTAAAGAAAATTGGAATGATTTGGCAACGCTTATAAGTGCCAACCGACAACGCCGTTATGTTTACAAATATATGATATAAACATTCCCGTCATACGTTCAGTTGATTATCTTCGTCGCACGCGTGTAATATGCTTATGAAGTCATACGTTTCTTCATTGTTTGGTGTCCTCCTTGGCTATCGCATAAGGGTGCCACGAAATTCGGGTGCGCAGTAGACTAAGCGCGTTCTAGTCAGTATATTACAATTCTATGGTTGGTCCCCATTACCACGACGCTGCTCTTGAGTCGGGTAGAATATACTGCATACAGTGACATCTAGGACCACATGGACTTGATGGTCAAACCCAATTGAACTTTTTCAGAACTTATGGTAGTACACACCAGATGGCGATATACATCATAAACAAATTTGACAGTGACAATCCCTAATTCCATAATTTTTTTCTAACCTAATCTAACTGAGAATTACTATGAGTCATAAGATGTAAACATTGAAATTACAAATTATTATTGATTATTAATTTAATGAACCTATAACGCAGATAACAAAATTGCATCTAAAATGTTCCAGCCACGGAATAAGGACGTCCTTGATAAATTGGAACCACAAGAACGGCTGAAGCAATTGATAAATTATAGTAACCAAGTCGAAGTAGATCATCATGTGCCTCCTATGAGGTAATCGGGTGAGCCAAAGGGAGGATGGAAAATTGTTGGTCAAATTTCATTATTATTCAGGTACTATCGTTCGGGACTGGAAATGGTTCGAATGGCCAACGTATACTACAATGAAGGTAGCCTGGAGAATTCCTATGTTCTATATTTGAAATTCATGACACTATTCCTTGAAAAAATACGAAAACATCCAGGGTTCAATACTGTTCCCGTAGAAGTCAAATCTAAAAACCAAGCCAAATTGAGAGAGATCTTGCCAAGGGCTGAAAAACTTAAACAACAGTTGTTGGAGCAGTATAGAGATGACTATAATAGATGTTTATCGGAACTAGTGAGTAATATTCATCTAAATAAGATTTTTCTCGCTGTTTTTTAGGGTGAATGTGCTGGTTTTCGACCACACCCTTCGTTACCTACCTGAAAAATTTGTAACTGAACACATATGTGGGGTATGCCATACCCAATTTTTTATATTTTTTTATTTTAGTGTTTTTGTTTTTTTCCCATTTTAGTAAATGTATAGGTGTCGTGCTCATGTTCCCTGAAAATAGCTGTAATACTTTTCTTAATAGTTTTTGCCTCCTGAACACGAATCCGGAAGAAAAACGCAAGAGTCTCATACCGTTTCCGAGATTAATCATTTTTTCCTTTTTCATTAGTTGACTTTTAAGCACCGTTTTCTTGCACAAAAATCACTCAAAATGCCTTTCTTGCAAACAGCATAAATCTTCTTACAAACCCTAAATCACCCATTTTCGGCACAACTTTGCACGAAATACAGCCGGTTCTATCGAAAAACTCCTCCTTCCTGAACACATACATCCTAATGGCCCATCCACAATAGGCCGTCGGTCTTCGGCAGTCGGTCGTTGGCAGTCGGTAGTCAAAGATGAACTTCATCAAGCTCTATCATGCCTTAGTGAGACCACATCTGGAATATGCAGCACAAATCTGGATGCCTTCAGCCCAAACACACATAGACCGCATTGAGAAAGTACAAAAGAGGTTCTTAAGATACCTTTATGTCAGGAAAAATAACAAATACCCATATATGATCTCATATAGGTGCATGCTAGATAGCTTCGATTTCAAGAGTTTGTTGGATAGAAGAAATAAACAGGCGGTGTTATTTGTATACCATCTTTTTTATTACACAAAATACAAAGACTGTGATCTAATTAAGTACATATACATAAACGTCCCTAAAATCAATTTAAGAATTTTAAATTATGATATATTCAAAACAGATCCAGGCAGTATATCATCAATAAACAGAATGTTATTGATATGCAATCAATCTCTCAAGCAAGCACACATAGATTTATTCGACACAAACCTGAAAGAATTACAAAAAATCTGACTGTGTTTGCTTTATTTAGCTTAGTATAGTTGTTTGTTATTTTTGTTTTGCTACATTTGTTATTTTTTTTCTCTTTAGATGTACATATATGTGTATATATATATATATTACTTCTTCCCCACTACCATTACTTGTTATTACCAATAGGTGTTTGTAATGAGAACAATAAATAAATAAATAAATAAATAAATAAATAAATAAATAAATAAATAAATAAATAAATTCATGTATGTTTATGCAGCCATGTCCAATTGCAGTCGGTAGTTGGCCGTCGGCCGTTTGCAGTCGGTCGCTTGTAGTCGGCAGTCGCGAAATCCATCTTCGACGGCCGACTGCACTACCGACTGCAAGATTCTGACAAATCAGAGCGCATCTCGTTACGTCATGAACAAATTACCATCGCGGTGTTGCCAATGACTGGAAAATTTCTAGTTGCCGTATTGTAGTGTTGAGGATTATACATTGTTTTCATTCAAGTGTTGATGAATGTTTTGGAACATAGAGCGATGAGGAAGATATTAAGCATTGCATATTGCCAAAAACCTGTGGAATGCCGTTCTTGGCTGTATGATATGCAGAATTCAAAATATAAATGAATTTAAAGAAGAAACGTGTCTTATTGCCGAAACAATGGGATGGAAAGGTGTCAATTATATTTTATTTGATGATCTGAAAGAATTCTCAATATAGATGGTAAAAATTTTGAGCAACAGCGCAAAACGCTTCTCCACTTTGACAGCAGTTTGCTGACGACCGATTGTGGATGGGTCTCCCTAAGCAGCCGACTGCCAACGACCAACTACCGACTGCCGACGGCCTATTGTGGATGGGCCATAAGTTCTGACATCTGACTCAGATTGAGGTTAGGCTGTTGTTGATGATGCGAGGAGGGGTTAGGATGTACGTTTTGAAGGAGGATTTTTTCGATAGCACTGGCTACAAATTGTGCCTATAAATGAGTGATTTAGTGTTCGTATTTTATGCTGTTTGAAAGAAAGAGGCATTTTGAGTGATTTTTGTGCGAGAAAACAGTGCTCAAAAATCACCTAATGAAAAAGAAAAAATGTTATATCCCGGAAAGGAGGCAAAAACTGTAAAAAAAGTATTACAGCTATTTTCAGGATGAGCACAACGCCTATACATTTACCCCCATTTTTTATTTTTAATGGCTTCTATAGTGACATAAACGAATACTTACGCAACAAAAAAACATCACATTACCAAAACAGATGAATAATAAAATAAGGCTCATAACTTTGAATTTTATCAACAAACATATACTAAAACTACGTGGTATCATAAAAAATAACAAATGACTAATTAACTTTTGGCCAAACAAAAAAAATATTCATTGATAAACATGGTACAGTTTTGACAATACAATTTGGCATGAGTCAGACATAACGCAGTATTCTGCCGTGCTAAGCTAAAAAGTGGTTGCTCCAAAAAGATAGTTTGTAAGTTATTTTCAACCTGATAAGATATGATTATATGGAAAATATTTCACAGTGGAGTTGTATTTGATGAAAATAATATGATCATGACAAGTTCAATTGATAAAATATTGATTTAAAAATCTATGGTCAATACCATAGTATTTTGAAATCAAAATCAAATGATAGTTTGTGGTATTTCCAATATGGAAAATAACTCGATAGCATAATGTTCATTTATCTTTATTAAAATCATAAAAAAATATTATAAATGTATGGAACAACAAGACAGTAAAGCTCAATCTAAATTATCTATAATATCTTAGAAATCCATCAAGAATCATCCTCAATGTTGGTGAGTAGATTCACCACTTCTTCATTTACAGGTACATTTTCCAAAACTGTAGCCTATTTTTTGGCATGATGGCATTACTATTTTTCCTGGCTTCTCTCTAGCTTCTCCTCTTTTACAAATAGAACTCGATTCTGGAAATTATTTGCTTTCAAGAAATTAAGAGTAATTTCTTCTGAGGAAAAACAAGTTTTATAGTTTAATGTTTTTATTCCTCTTGTAGCTGTGACGTGCACCATATCTCTGATATAGGGACAAGGATGTTGCTTATTTATTTTGTAGACTGAAGAATAGTCTTTGAAATTGTAAAAGACGGTCAGAGGTATAACTTTTACATTCGAGGAATTAGCTCTTCTAACTGCCTCAACAAAATCTTGAAAATCATATATTTGAGGATTTTTCTTCATAGATAACTCCACTTGGTAGTGGAAATTATCGGCGGACATATAAGTCGGGCATTCAGCCACTCCTACTGAGATGGAATCTTACTTTTAGAATCCTATCAAGGTAGGGGAAATGTATGGAGTGGTCTTTCTGTCACTAGGTACTGCCGGTTAAAAGTTACTTTTTCCGGCGTACCTAAAGCTCCGTCCAGAGCTCTCCGGATCTCTGACTGGTGACTACTCCTTACTGATGAGGGCCAGAAGCCTGAAACCGGTATGCGGATTGTTAGGCGGACCCGACATGAATTAAACATAATCGAGCGTATCAAAAAGAAACATTTGCAATCAATTTTCATTTCTATGGAAGTTTGCATAGATTTTCAGGTGAATATCATTCAACGTTCTGCGTGGTATTTGCCAGGAAAGTAGTTGTTTTTTGCTTGTGGTCTACCAATTGTGTATCAATTTATATTGATTCTTTCGTGAAGATGACTTTATGCCTTTATTTTTATTTTCTTATACGGTGCTTCTCAAAAGTCCCCTCCCCCCCTCTTTTTTTTGGAACGATTATACATAAACAAGTGGAATTTGGAAACTGAATATTGAAGGTAGTAAACTTGCCTACTAGTGATGATAGATGACGAAATCGTCAAAGATGACGTCACAAGACCATTGTGACCAATCATTTTAAATGGAACCCTACGGCAAGCGACACCTCTTTTGAAAGGTATCATAAAAACCTTTTCAATGATACTAATTTTGTTTGTGTTTATGGCAGTTTTGGCAACTCGCTTTTAAAAAACGCAAAGCTGTGATGAATTAAATCAGTTAATACTAAAATTCCAAATTCAAGCTCCGCCTCTGGATAGTTGTCAAATAAGCTGACGTTTTTGTTAGTCTCCCTAATTCGACGTTTTTGTAATTTTCCAAGTTTTTGTACATTTAATAATTTGTGTATTGTTGATCGAACGTTTAACTGTTTTAGCAGCTTTTGGTACTTTTAATATTTTTGTACATTTTAATAATTTGTTAAACTGTTGTGAGCCGAACGTTTAGTGCTTCAAGAAGCTAAAGGGTACGTGCTTTAGGTGATAAAGTAGCAGCGATCCTAATTCTTGGTGAAACTGGACAAAATATTCATGCAGCAGAAGGCATTTTTAATGAGAGGTTTCCCGATCGCCCCGTTTTGAGGACTTATTTAAGGGAGCTTCTTCGTAAGTTTGAAACAACGGGTAGTATTAATGATGCAATTCGATCTGGCAGACCACAAATTTCTGATGAGAAAAAAATTGATATACTGGCAGAAGTAATAGTTAATCCCACTTCTTCAACAACTCACGTTGCATCTACCTGTGAAGTCAGTACAGTACACAGGGTGTTGAAAAAAAAACAAATTTCATCCATACAAATTAAAAATGATTCATCAACTCTCAGACGACGACCCAGACCGAAAACTAGAATTTTGTGAAAATATGGAAACTAAAATTAACCAACAGCCAGACTATGTCAAAACAATTTGTTTCAGTGACGAAAGTACTTTCTATCTAAATGGAAATGTAAATACACAGAATGTGAGGTATTGGAGTGACTCAAATCCTCACCTGTTTCGTGAAACACATACCCAATTTCCCCAGAAGGTGAATGTTTGGGCAGGTATCCTGGGAAACCACATCGTTGGGCCTCTTTTTTTAAATACTCATTTAACTGGTTAGGTTTATCTGGAGCTGTTGCAAAACGCAATAGAACCGTTAATCCTTGAAATTTTGGAACATAATCCAGATGAATTCGGCAATTTGGAAATAACATTCCAACAGGATGGTGCTCCTCCACACTATTACGGTGCAGTAAGACGGTATTTGGATGAGGAGTATCGTGGTAGATGGATTGGATGACGAGGTTCAATGGAATGGCCAGCTCCATCACCGGACCTCACACCTTTGGATTTTTTTCTGTGGGGGTACCTTAAATCGAAGGTTTACGCCACTAAACCTGACAATATTGACGTTTTAAAACAACGTATTGTTGCAGAATGTGAGGCTGTTTCCGCAGACACATTTGCAAAAGTACGAGTAGAGTTAAAAAATAGGATATTTCACTGCCAGGAAGTAAATGGAGGTCACTTCGAGCAATTTCTTTAAGTAGATACTGATTCTTAAATCTGTAATGAATATCATACTGAATGGAATTTAAATTTTAATGTTTACTAATGAGCCATTAAAACTGCCATAAACACAAACAAAATTAGTATAATTGAATAGGTTTTTTCGATACCTTTTAAAAGAGGTGTCGCTTGCCGTCCATTTAAAATTGTTGGTCACAATGGCCTTGTGACGTCATCTTTGACGATTTCGTCATCTATCATCACTAGTAGGGAAGTTTACAACCTTTAATATTCAGTTACCAAATTTCACTTTTTTATGTATAATCGTTCCAAAAATAAGAGGGGGGGAGGGGACTTTTGAGAAGCACTGTATAAGTATGTCCTGGCATGAAATATTTGAATATACTTTTCTTTGCCGAAATTTCTGTAGAAATGATGATGTGTATCAAGAATTAAAAAAGAGTCCAATTTTAATTTTGCGCGCAACAATTATCTACCCACAAAACAATTGTTTAGTAATCACGCATTTCTAAGATAAAGTTATATTAAGTACTTATGATATCTTCCTTTTTTCAACCAGATATCGCTTCATGCCATAAAATAGCAATAGGTTTGTATGAGTTTTTTTTTTTGGGAACCTAATGGAACAAAACTCTGAACACACTAATTCTCAGACAAAATACCCCATACTTAAAAAAAAAATATGTTTTATTGATACTATCACTGATATTTAATAATAATAATTCTCTATCTTTCCAATAAGCCTCTCTTGCTAGATTAGACTTGTCTATATGAATTTTCCTGCAGAACAGAGTTCACAAGTTTCACAAAGACTGTTTTTTCCATCATGTGGATCATGCAGCAAAAACGTTTTGCACTTTCGCATTCTTCATGCCCTAGTCGTGTGAAAGATATGTTCATTTCTTTGATGAGAATGTTGCGATAAAGTTCATCCCCCCAGCATTTGATCCTATGTTTTTCTGAAAAATCTTTATACATCATGGTGATCGTAGTATAGCTAGGAAAATATCGTTTATTCGGGGCATGCTCTCTTCTGTAATGGAATACTGCTGGCTGGAAAGTTTCAACATGAGCTTTTATCAGTTCTCTGTCAATTTTCTCTGTTATAGCATACTTTCCCTGCCGACTGCCAAAAAAAAGATAGTTTGTTTCTTTCTCGGTTGTGTTCACTCGTGAAGCAATCTTGAACAATTCTATTGTTACATTTGTTATAGCCTAGGGTAGTCAGGAAACAATGTTGCATACCTAGATTCTTTCACCAAGCGAATCTTTGAAGAAGTATTTGACAGTATTTTACCGTCGAGAATTAGCAGGGCCCCTATGACGTGTCACATCTGTTGCAGTACCTTGGAGGATCGATGTCAAGTAGATGCTATATACACAGACTTCTCCATTGTAAACCACTCTCTTTTATGCATGGAATTGGAAGCAATATCGTTTTATGGAAACATGTGGCTAGCATCTTACTTGAATGAGAGAACAAAAAAGGTCAGATTAAAGGGTTATATATCAAGAGATATTATGGTGTTCCTCAGGGGAGTCATATTGGTCCATTGCTGTTTAACATTTTCACAAACAATATATAAAATGAAATATAACATAGTCAGTTCATGTTATTTGCTGATGGCTTGAAACTCTTTGAACGAGTTTGCTCAATAACAAGACTGTGAAATGCTTCAATCTAATTTGGATAATATTGCTAGATGGTGCTCAAAAAACGTCCTATACCTCAATATATAATAATGTAAATCAATCACTTTCCACAAAACATGTCAAAAGATATGTTTCAACTAACATATTAATAACAACCAATTGGAAGAAGTATTCAATATTAGAGATTTGGGAGTTATAATGGACAGTAAACTAAACTATGGTCTACATCAGCATCATATCATAAATACAGAGTTGAAAATGTAAGGTTTCATAAATCGACACACAATACACTTAAAAAATATAAACACTCTAACTTATTTGTTCAACACTTTGGTGAGGCCAACTCCCGAATATGCATCCAATGTGTGGTTACCATCATACAATAATGATATTCACAGAATTGAAATGGTTCAAAATAAATTTCTACTTCGTCTCTCACATAAGTTGGGTCCCTAGAACTGAATTTTCTGCTAGACATATGCGTGAAACGTTCTATATTCAAGAATTGCATACAAGGCGCATGCATGCTGACCGTATACTAACCTACAAAATTATTAACAACTCGATCAGCTGACCTAACTTGCTTTTTAGATTTGCTCTTTATGTCCCAGATCAATTCAGACTTTTGCCCATCTCGGCATAGATGTAATTATGGAAAGTATTCTCGTATGATAACCACATTCAATTCATTCAATGTAGATGTCTTTGGAAGCTCATTGACTCGCTTCAAAAGCTCTCTCAAATCATGATATCATATCTAATACCAGCTTATTGTGCTATCCTTGTTTAGTTTAAGTAATAGTTTAAGATTTTAGTAATTTAGTAATGGTTTACCCATTTATAAATAAATAAATATAACTTGAAACAAAATTTCTTATTTCAGAAAACGACATATTCCAATATTGTTGTTATCATTTCTATGGATTTCAGTAAAGTTGCATTTTTTTACAGTTATCAGCACAGGAGGGTTGCACCAAATGCTTCAAGTTTTGTTTTTTAATTTTATTCTAATTTTTTTTCACTTTGTGACTCTTTCACTCGCTTCCGCTTTGCATATTCAATCTTATTTATTTATTTATTTAATTTATCCATATGGGATAAACCCCATTCCAATGAAAAATTTCACAAAATAATAATGATATAAATTTAATATACAAAATATATATATCTAAGAATATAAAAGGAATTCGTTCTCAATAAAAGAGGTACCTAGTGCTCTTGTAGAAAGCCAATATGTACAGCTTAAAATAACTAGATTATAAAATTATAAGGTTTTACTATATAACATAAACTTAAAAACAATCACCAACTTATATTATTGAATGATTTTTTGAATTTATCATAAGAGACTCCAAAAACACAGATGTTTTTGTCATTAAATAACTTAAGGGTTCTTTCTAAAGGTGTATGTTTGCCATAAAAAATAAACAACTGTGCTTGAGGTTTCATATTCGGAACATGAAAGTTGATAGATTCAAATAGTTCAGGACAAGCCACCAGTCCATTAAGTAGCTTGAATGCATAACAAAGATCTTTGTGAATTCTTCTTGTTTGCAATAGTTTTAGATCCAATCCATGCAATAAAACCGAATGGTCGACCCAATTTGAAAGAACATGTATTCTATCAAAATGTATTTTATACTTTTTCTAGAGTAACACAGTGAACGGAGATAAAACGGAGACCAAATGTTACTTGCATATTCTAACTGAGATACCACTAGAGCTAAGTAAACACTTTTTAATGCTTCCATGGAAAAACCTGAACAATTACGAAAAATAAGACCTAGTGTTTTAGAGGATTTCACACTAATTATCCTCGTGTTCTATCAACTGATCCACTTCTTGATCTGAAATCTCAAAATCAGGATCTTTAATAGAATCGTACGAATCGAAGTCTTCCGGAATAATGTCATCTCCCGGCATCTCAACATCTTCAGGATCTTCATTTACCATTTACCAGTTTCTTGAATATGATATCCAGAAATATCATTCCGAAACGTTGAGGCTACAGGGTCAGTTATTGGTCATTCAACTGGTCCGAGTTCTGCATAAGTACGATTCTTATCTCTCAGCAGATTATCAAATCCATCTAATTTTTATTCGCAATTCAGTTCTTTGTTTATTGCCAGAGCCATCAAATCTTACTGTAATGGAACTATTCAACTATCATCAGCGTTGGTTGATGAATTCTCAATTTTCTAACCTATAAATCCGTTTCACTTCAGAATGAATTTACTCTTTTTATGTTATTTACTCTTTTTATGTTATTTACTCCAGCTATAAATATGGAAGTAGGTAGTTACTTACATGTTGGAAGCCACTGCCAAATATTTTTTTTTCGTAATTATATCTTTCAGGTAATACGAATAGAAATATAGAGTGTCTAACGCTTCAAAACTAAATACACTTGATGAATGAATTATTATTATTCCTTACATAATAATAGTTCAGCTAGGCAAAAAGTCGCACTTGAGCAGCGACGATACAATCCATGGCTTCAACATGGTATATCCACAATAATTTGGATTTAGAGAATGATCTATTTTCTGATTGCCAATTTGGTTTCCGGTCTGGGATAGGTAATACAATTACAGCATCAACCAAAGTATTAGATGATAGCAATACATCATTACTGGTTATGTTAGACTATAGTAAACCTTTCGATACCCTGAGTCATAATCTATTGGCGAAACTAAATTATTACTGTTTTTCTATGGAAACCATAAAATTAATTGAAAGCTATTTCTCCAACCGATGTCAGTATGTGGTCCTAGAGGACACTAGTTCAAGTGCAATGCATTCGAGGAGTTCCCCAGGGCTCGATACTAGGCCCACTCCTCTTTTTACTATGGATCTGAAAAAACTCTCTGGTAACTGTTTCAACAAAGATAATGCTGATATAACCATTACAAAAATCAATGATACCCTTGATAAAATATTGAAATACTCCAATAAACACGGTTTGAAATTAAATCCCACTAAATCACAAATGATATGTTTTGGTAATAGTGATTATGCTACTGATGTAATGTAATTATGGTGTGAGTATTGAGCCCTGTAGAACCATAAAAAATTTGGGACTATTAATTGGTGATGATTTATGGTTCAAAACGCATATTAAACATATAGTCCAGAAAAGCTATGTCATTAAGAACCATAACATGACAATATCAAACAAAGAATTGAAGAAACAGTTATGTGAAACATTAATTTTGAGCCACTCGAATTATGGCGATTTGATTTACGGACCATGTCTTGATATTCGAACTCCAACTACAATTCAAAGAATTCAGAACTCATGTATTCGTTTCATCTGTTCACTAAGATTACAAGATCACGTAACTCCATTCAGAGCCGAACTAGGGTAGCTTGATATGGCATGTTTTGTTCATGAAGTTTTAGAAAAAGGAACTTTTGAACAGGTTTTTGGTATCAATAACATTGTGGATGTTTATGAAAATGATAAGGCACCTGAGGATTCCTCTAAATACTTCGTCACTGTCAGTATTCAAGGTCTTCCACAAACATTTGAGGTTGATTCCGGAGCAGGTTTTACCCTTCTTCCCCGTTCATGTTATCAAAAATTGAAACTGAATATGTCTCTTCAGAAATCTAAATTGATATTCCGTTCTTATACAAAAAATCTATTTACACCCGATGGAATACTAGAAGTCAATGTTCAATATAAAGATAAGATATCCACTGAAGAACTTTATGTTGTTCCTGACGACTATTCGCCATTATTAGGTCGTGTATGGATACGACACTTGGGTATTGAATTGAGAGAATTGGATCAGGAAATCACAGTATCAAAAACTTCACAGATTCATTCGATAGAAGACATTTTTGACAAGTACGCTTCAATATTCCAACAGAAGATTGGTTGTATTCCTGGAATCACGTGTTCTCTTCACTTGAGAGAAGGAGCCAAACCGATTTTCATCCGTGAACGTGATGTACCCTACGCTTTGAGAGCAGCAGTAGATGAAGAACTAGATTCGCTAGAAAGAGATGGTATAATCGAGAAAGCAAATCATAGTGATTGGGGTTCTCCATTGGTATGTGTCCCTAAGACCGGAAATAAAGTTAGACTATGCGTTGATTATAAAATTGGAGTTAATCCACAGTTACAATCAGCACATTATCCAATCCGTCGAATAGATGAAATTCTTAACAGTCTTCGAAATGCTTCATATTTCTGTTCTTTGGATCTGTTCAAAGCATATCTTCACGTGAAAATGGATGCAGATAGCGCAAAAATCCAGACTATATTGACACATCGTGGAACATACACAATGAATCGTCTATCATTCGGAATCAAAACTGCACCGAGCGAATTCAACCGAATTTTAGATCAAATTCTTCATGGATTAGAAGGAACCTTATCCTACTTCGATGATATAATTGTGTTCGGAAAATCAAAGGAAGAATGCGAGATTAGGCTAAACAGATGCCTTTCACGACTTCAAAAGTATGACCTCCATCTTAATAAAGAAAAATGCAAATTTTTCAAGACAGACATTCAGTATCTTGGATATACAATTCGACATAATCAAATTTTGAAGTCCCCAATCAAAGTCAAGGCAATAGTAGATATGCCCAAACCTACGAATGCAGATGAAGTCAGAAGATTCCTTGGTATGGTTACGTACTATTCAAGATTCATACCAGATTGTTCAACAAAAACGTACCCACTGAGAAAAATACTGCAGAAAAAATCCAAATTCTATTGGACTCAGTCATGTGAAGCTGCTTTCGTAAGGCTGAAGGAAGAAATTACCAGCGACAGGGTGCTCGTGCCTTTCGATCCAGAGCTACCGATTGTTCTCACATGTGACGCTAGCCCTACAGGTATCGCCGGGGTTCTTTCACATATGGTAGACGAACAAGAATGTCCGATAGCGTCGATCTCGTCGCTTACACCGCTGAGAGAAACTATAGCCAGTTTGATAGAGAAGCCCTTGCGATCGTTTTCTCTGTAAGTCATTTCTATATGTATTTATATGGGCATCACTTTCAACTCATCACTGACAATCAGCCTCTGATAAGAATCTTCCACCATTCTAATAAACTTCCAGCCATGACTTCGGCACGTCTTCTTCGATATGCCTCATTTCTATCAGGATTCGATTATGAAACTAAATTCAAGAAAGGTTCTGATAACACTAATGTTGATTGTTTGTCGAGAGCACCAGTTGATTCGAACATTCAAACCATTGATATCTTCATGAATCAAGAAGTTTCCGATATCTGCTCATGTTCAGTTTTTCAAATTTCTTCCACGACTGTTACTGCGGAGATCATTGTTCAAGAAACAGACAAGGATCCCGAACTCTCCAAACTGAAGAATGACTTACTCCGCAATAGCAATTGTGAAAATCAAGATTATACACTCGACGGTGGTGTATTATTCAAAGGACAAAGAGTAGTAATTCCTCGCTCTCTTCAAAAATTTGTATTGAAGGAACTACATAGCACACATATGGGTAGTACAAAAATGAAACAATTAGCACGAAGATATTGCACGTGGTCAGGTATGGATCGTGCAATTGAGGATCTTTCAAAATCATGTGAAACTTGTGCTGTCATCAAATCAAGTCCGCCTAAAGCACCAATACATCCGTGGGAGGACCCTGAAGATAATTGGGATCGTGTCCACATCGATTATGCAGGTCCGTACGAAGGAAAACATTTGCTAATCTTAGTAGATGCAAAATCGAAATGGGTTGAGGTTCGTGTTTCAAATATAGCACCTACAAGCATAAAAACCATAGAACTACTCGAAAATATCTTCTCGACACATGGATTCCCTAGAGTCTTGGTATCGGACAACGCCGCGATCTTTTCCAGTGAAATTTTCAAGAACTGGTGTTCTTTAAATGGAATTTTTCAAAAGTTTTCTGCACCAGGACACCCGCAAACCAATGGACTTGCAGAACGGAATGTACGTACTCTCAAAAGTCGATTGAAGGCTATGGAGAATGAACCACATACACTTCAGAAAAAACTGCAAGAAATCTTGCAAATCTACAGAGCAACACCGCTTGCGGAAGAAAAAACCCCTGCAGAATTGTACCTAAAAAGAAGTATTCGCATCAGGTTGGATGCAATCAAGCCATTCCATGAGCAACAACAAACTTCTCGACCAGTTGTAGGTTTACGTTCATTCAAAGGCCGACTTGGCGCTTTGGCGTAGTTTTGAAGAAATTTGGTTATTTGCATTACCTGATAAAGCTTGATAATGGCTATATTTATAAACGTCATATAGATCAACTCAGGAGCACCAAAGTTGTTCAGAAATCAGTATCATTTGCACCTGACACCAAGCCAACTGCAGAAGATACCCATGAACAAGACGACAGGAGTAAACAAGTGAACCTTCCAGAGTTACAAAATATTTTGTTACCTCCACAGCCAGAGCTACAGAATGTTTTGTTGCCTCCACCTGAAGTTCCAACGCCTGAACCTGAGCCTGAACCACCTGAACTTCATCAAACTCCAATTATTCCAGCAGAACTACCTTCTGTGCAACGTCAGCCATTGAGACGTTCAGAACGGATTCGTCATCCTCCTGAACATCTCAATAATTACATTTTAAACATACAAAGTTAGGTCTGAATTACGACCATGCATTTTCACGTAACTTCAATATTTGTTTTTTGTCGTGTTTTCATTTACTTTCAATAGTGGGGGAGAATTATAGTGACTTATATATTTCAGTAGATACCTACCACTATTGCTTGAGCAGGCAGCACTGTTTTGACTGCAGGCAACATTGTTTTCATTACGATGAAATATAGATAATAAAGTGACGTTTGTCAAAGTGTGGTTTTAATGCGGGCAATTATTCAAAAAGCCATCAAAAGCCACAACACACCTTCTAGATTCTTCTGAATGCATACCATAATAGCATGTGTTTCAGCTTGGAATATCGTGGAGCATTTGCCAAGTGGTATTATGTAGTCCCTTCTTGGCCTTACACCATGTAACTGTCTTTGAACCGTCTGTATACCAGACTATGTCCGCAGTTGATTGTGATTCTATACTCGGGACCCATCCAGATCCGTCAATTCGTGTTTTGAATGGTTTTTTCAATGAGTATAGGGGTTGCATGTAGTCTGAAATCATTTCGAGTTCGTCGATATTGATTACATGAGTGATTCTGGTACATCCAGTTGTTCGGATTCTCCAGTTTTTTGTTTGTTTCAGTCTGTATGCACTCATCCTGGCCTTTCCAATGACATGTAAGTCAAGGGGTTAGAGGTTTAGGATGATTTCCATTGCAGCTGTTGGAGTGCTATTCTTTGCACCCGTGATGCAGAGACAGGCAAGCCTCTGGATTTTCCCAAGGTTGGTTTTTAACTGTCTTTGATTTGTTTTTGGCCACCATAAGAGTGAGCCATAGTTACTCTTGGTCTTATTACCGCTGTGTAAAGCCAGTGCATGGCTTTCGGTTTGAGCCCCCAGGTTTTTCCAAAAGCTCTCCTGCACATCATGAAGGTTATCTTGCTTTTATTGGTTACATGTTGAAGATGCGGGTTCCAGGTTAGTTTCTTGTCAAGACTTAGCCCTAGATATTTCACCTGCTCTACCATGTTTCACCGAATAGTCTGGGAGGTATGAGATCTCCCATGTTTCTTCTCCGGGTGAAGGGAATTAGTGTTGTTTTGTTCGGATTTGCCCTTAGGCTCTCTCTGTTACACCACTCCTCTAGTGTCCTCAGTGCATTTTGCATTAGCTCTGAGGTTGTCGAGTATTCTTTCCTTCGATGAGGATGACCAATTCATCTGCATACCCTTGAGAGTAATACCCTTGGTTATTCAGAGAAATTAGCAGTTCATCTACAACCATGTCCCAGGGGGAGAGTATGCCCCCCTGTGGAGTACCTCTGGAAATTTCAACCTGCTCTGTTTCCTCGAACATGTTGGTTTGTTACATAATTGTAAAAATTAAAATGGTTTCGGATACCACTATAAAAGGTAAAGCCTCCGTGATCTTAACTCGTACAAGTTTTCATTAACTTCTGAGGGTTGCTCAAACAACTAAGAACCAAACAAAAAAACAATTTTTCAAAGAAAAAGAATTTAAAGACAACCACCAAACATATTTTGGTTGTAAATTTTAACCTTGCTGGAAACTGAACACGTATTATGCACTCTATTGTTATTTTGAATTCAAAGTCAAAGCATGCTTTATTATCGAAAGAATAGAAATCTTATTGACAAAGCTTCTAAATATAATACATAAATCGTAACTGCTTAAAATGAGCAGGCGGTAATGGTAATTAAATAAAATTAAAATTATGCAAACCAGTAAGAATTGTCGAATGTTGAAAGTAGATGAACTTCTAAATGTATATATATATATATATATACAGTCATGATACTATAAAATATTTTTAAGAAAATACAGTAAAATAGATATAAAACACTTTTTCCTAAGTTATTCTTTGGTTATAAAAACAAAAAACAAAAACAGGAAAGAGTTGTCAGATGATAAAAATATTAACATAATATATATACACATATCCACCATAAAATACTTTAATAAAATGTTTTGATTTTTTAAAACAATCGTACATATATACTCCTAAAAACACACATATACCTTCCACTAGTTGGTGTAAGACGTGGATACTTCATATTTTGTACTGCTGTCACAGCTATTCAAAGTTTTGTCCAAAAAACTCCCTCAAGTCGTAAAACGGTCTTGTGAGTAAAAATGTTTTTACAGCCCTTCTGAATTTCGGAGGGCTATGGATATTTTTTATTTGCTTCGGTAAATGGTTGAACATTTTCGTACCATTGTAAACATTTGAATTTTGGCATTGGGTGGTTCTAGGGATTAATAAAGGTATATTTTTGCCATTTGCCCTAGTGTTATGTGCAGTGTCTGATTTTAATAAATGTAGTTTATGCTTATGAACTAAACTAGTTGATTCTAACACGAAGATTGATGTTAGCGTAAGTATCTTCTGAGATATGAATAAGGGTTCACATGAGGTTTGATGGTTAACCTGGCATATGTATCTCAGTGTTCTCTTTTGTAGAGTAAAGATCATTGAAAACAACGCTTGTTAGCAGGCTCCCCAAAATGCTATACCATATCTGATGTGAGATTCCATAAGAGCAAAGTAGGCTTTTCTAGCAATAAGATGACCGATGTCATTTCGAATAACTCTGATAGCATAACACCCAGATGACAATTTCTTTGCCATTGCCATAATATGTTCATCGAACTTTAAGTTATGGTCCAATACAATGCCTAAGAATCTATAATTATCAGATTTCATGAGTGTGTCATTATTTAGTTGTATTTTGTCAATGTCTCCCTTAAATGATAACACCTTAGTTTTCTTAGAGTTAAAGACCATATGATTGGCATCGCACCACTTTTTTATATCAGCTAATCTGTAGAGATCAATTGGCTGAGAGTATTCTTATCTTTATCTTTAGTGTGCCATTCAATAGTTGCATCATCTGCAAATTTTGTAATTTACTACTTATAGGATCTATTAGACAGTTTTTCAAGAATTATATTTATTGGATGAAAATTCAATCTTAATTCAAAACAAATACATCACAGTTTTATTTTTCACTATATAAAAATACAGAATTCAAATTATTTTGTGAAAAATGTTGATATTTCTTTCAACTTTGTCAGGGGATTGAACAAATGGATAACATGGAAAAGTCAAGGATTATATATTTCGAATTTGTGCCATTATAACATGCCAATAAACTATTGACTTGTCTTTATTTAAATTTTTTCAGATAAAAACTAAATTCTAAAGAAAAACTATTTTGCCGATAACTCTCAATATTTTTCGTACCAAAAAATATATCGAAAGAATGGATGAACTTTAAATAAATTCGAGCGCCCGATTTGATAACATAATGGAATTTCCCATACTTACTTATATTATCTCAACTCCTCGTGTAAAATCTAGTAACACTCTCTTTGTCCAAAATGTTTCTACATATAATATTTACATATTATAAGGGCAGCTGTTGTCACCAGGGTGTATGTAGAAAAATGGATTTTTCTACACACAACACCAATTTTGATAGAGTGTTTTTATATTATAATGTAAGGCACTGATATTTTGGTTTACCACTAGTCCGTCAGACTTGGATTCATGCCTTCGGCTCAGTATGCAAGGTCTTGCTTTTGAATAACTTCTTTATATAAAAATTAGTACTTTTTGTCTTTTGTCTCAAGGGACTTCTATTCAAGTGATAATATAACTTATTCATTGACTTTCACCTATCAATTAAAATAATCTGATTGAATTCAATTTCCCTTTCCTCAACTTTGGTTGAGAAAATAATACACAAAAATTAACTTAAATACATCTATTAACAAAAAAAAATAAAACTATAGTACAGCTCGACGCTTGTCAAATAATAAAAATGGTCAATAATAATATAAAATGTAAACTAAAAAAAAAATCAATCTCCTTTTGAGAATAAAAGAACAACAATGGATAGTTTGAAAATATTACATATCTGTTCTAAAAAAAGGGGGCTCATATTTCCGATATATATAGTGATTTCCTATTATCGAAATATAGAACTAGTTTCTTCCCGTGGCTCTCATAGTTTATTGTTTCCCGCGTAACTGACTTCCGTTTTTCCCAAATTACCAAAAAGTTGTGATTGTCTGAGGTTAGTCTCAAATTTAATAGACGAACTCCCAATATACTCTGTTATGTATACCCATAATCTGGTATTAATTGTGCATAAAGTTCACCCCGTGAATCAATAGTTAAAAGCTATGCATCAAGTTAGATTTTCTACTTAAGCCCCTGTAATTCCCATGTTTCTCCCAGTCTCGAATATAATTCCCATTTCCCTCGTAGCCGTATGTGGACACTCGAATCAGATTTCTAATTCAAACACACTCGTCTTCTGAACTGACGATTAAAATAGAGTTTCCGATATCTACCCGCGATAGTTCCTGCCGTGGAACCATTATATATCAAAGGGCGATTTTCTTCGATATAGTTTCTGGTAAAACCAAAAACTCGGGCCGATCCCGGTGGACTCGCGCCAACGGCGGAACCCGTGCCGATCCCCTCGAGGTTCGCGAAAAGACTCCCTTCAGACCTGTTGATCTTTTTCCATTCTAAAAAGAAACGAAGCGCCAAATCTTCGCGTCCCGTGTATATTGCCGATTCGACAGTTTGCCCGGCTGTGTTGAATCAATGAGGCTCTGTTTAACATATATTTTTTATATCCGCGACGACCAATTTTTGTATTTTGCAGTATGAGCTCCCTGTTTTATATTAATTCCATCCAAGAAACTGGAATAATGAATTATGAATCAAAAATTGAAATAACTTACCCTGGGACCAATAAAAAAAAATAATAACACCTACAGGATGTTACATTTGTACCTCACTCTATGTGTTAATAAACATTTCCTGTTTTATTTCAGAAACAACAAGAACTAGAACGAAAAAGGAGAGAAGCTGCTAGTAAAAAGGGGGAAAAACCAAAGGTACCAACGACTTCTGGTACCACCTTAAAACCTTCAGCTGTTGTTAGAGTACCAGGAAATTTAGATAACATAAGTTACCCCGATCCAGATTCAAATATTGCAGCTCTACCTTGTGCTCCACCACCTACAGCACCAAGTTATGATATCATTGCTCCCTCTGTTGACAGGTAAATGAATAGGTTTGGTATCTAATGATCTTCCTAAGTTCTCATGCTTTGATTTCAATCATTAATCAATTAATAAAATCAAACAACTACAAAGTGTCATCTGGTTTTTGAAAAAAAATACTAATGATGAACAAGAAGAAAATGAATGTTAAAGGAGTCATTATGAAATTATTGAAAATTCGGAAAATAAAAGCACATGTTTGAGACTCAATGGCAAGAAAAAATAATTATGTATATGCATGAACTTATTCGAATACTAATTACATATAGAAATATTGATTTGTTTGAAAATATGAACAGGGTTGAAAAGAGAAACATTCTCAATTGAAATTTTTTTTAATTTAAAAAAATTTTTAATGTTAATTCCTAACCAAAGAAATGCGGGACATTGAACATCTATAATATATTATAAAATAATAATGATAATGAAATGTTTTTATTTTAATATCCTCGACGAAGTCCAGTTATCAAACTACTCAACTCAACTAAGTACCATAAAATGAGAATTTACAGAATATTAAATGCGACCAAAACTATATTATCTTAGTGAAATAAGATAATTTAACGAAATTATTTACAAAATTGGTGCTTTATAAGAAGGATAATCAATCACTTTGTGTCGTTGACCATGACATGTTATTACACAAGTTGCAGTTTTATGGTGTGCGAGGCTCTGCATTGAATTGGGTTAGATCTTACCTGGCTGATCGTAGTCAGCTGGTCAGTGTGAATGGAATAAATTCTGATAGTAAATGTGTATCAATTGGGGTACCACAAGGCTCTGTTTTGGGATCCCTTTTGTTTCTAGTTTTTATAAATGATCTGCCGAAATTTTGTACAAAAGCTTCCATTACTGTTATTTTTGCTGATGTCTAAAGCAATTCAGAGAGCTCAGGAAATAACAGATCAAATTTCTGAGTGGTGTTCTCTAAATGGCCTACTGATAAATACTGCTAAATCTCAATTGATCAACTTTGTTACTAAAAATTCAACAATAGATAAAAGCTATTTGGTTAGACTTGATAATAAAACTATTCATCAAGTAAATTGTACTAGATTCTTAGGGGTTGATATTGATAATAAACTTACCTGGAAGTACCATGTTGATAGTGTTAAACTTAAGCTTAGTAAACATATATATTTACTGCGTCAGTTGAGACTAACTGTCTCTCTCAGTGTTCTCAAACTTCTATACCATAGTTTAATTCAATCTGTTATTTCCTATGGCCTTGAACAATGGGGTTTATCAGCTGAAGCTAATGAAGTCTTTGTTATTCAGAAAAAGGCGAGAATTTTGGCAGGTGCATCGGCGAGTGAACATTGTAGACCATTATTCATTCATTATAATTTATTAACAATGCCTGGTTTGTATATTTACCAACCTTTGATGTACATTAAAAACAATATTTAAATTTTTCCAAAAAATGAACATATCCATGAACATTTCACAAGAAATAAATCTCAACTACATCAACCATATAGTAGATTGATAGTATCTCAGAATCATCCCTTGTACTGTGGGGTTAAGCTATATAATAAGCTTAGGGATGACATTAAATCCTCAAATAGCATGGTCTTTAAAAGGCTACTCAAATCTTTTCTACTGCAAAAAGCTTGCTACTCTATTGATGAGTTTCTCTTAGAATCCTAGGAGATTATATATATATATATATATTTTAATTTAATATCTTTGTTTTATATGAATTGTGTAGAAAACCGTGTATCATAGTATCTTTTCTATGTTTGACCTGTTGAATTAGCTAGTATTTAATGATGTTATGATTTTTCTAATATGATTATGAAAGAAAACTTCTTTAATAAATGTTTGATTGATTGATTGATGTGAGGCAAGCAAGGTGCAGTTTTTTCCCTTGAATATATTCAACCAATTCAACTCTACTACTTTTTCGATATATAATTCTGATACATGAATTCTAGATTTTTCGCACCCAGGCACCTGAATCAGCATCAAGCCATTGCCGGTATATAATATTTTGCATGATTTGAGTGACTTAAAACCAATGATATTCTTGCTACGATATAAATTTTTCAGCATTTCTGAAATACAGAATTGATGTGCTGACTGAATCTAAGTTTACTATCAATCTGGTTTAGAATATGCTTCTGTGATTTGGTCCCCATATTACAAATGTGATATTGAAATGTTAGAAAGAATACAGAATTCTTTTTTGAGACATTGTGCGTTCAATTGGGATCATGATTATACTTCTATTAGCAACCTTACAAATCTTGAAACATTAGAAAAACATAGACTCAATGCTGATTTGTGCTTTATTTATAAACTAATCAATGGAATTCTGGATTGCCCCGATCTTCTGTCACAATTATACCTTACTATCAACAACAGAACTAGAAGCAGGTCATTGTTTTTTGAAAGACACCATACATCTAATTATGGTTACCATAGTCCCCTATCTAGGCTACCACGCGAAGTCAATAAGCATTGTTCTCTATTAGACTTATTTAGCTACTCATTTAGTTATTTTAAAAAATCTTTGAGACTGATTAACACTGATTTTTAATTAATATTGCTTTTTATGCAACTCTAATGTCTCTCTTGTAACCCTATTTTTTCTTATGTAACTATTAAGTAGTAAGTTTTAATTACTATTGTTTTTTTTTTCATAATTATCGAGGTTATTAGTTCTACTGTTACAAAACACATATTAGCAGTAAGTTTATTCATATATGTAAATTTAGACTATGAAAATTTTAATTATATTTTAGGAGTCATGTTGTTTATGTACTCTATACAAATCATATGATTTATTAGTATTTTGTTTATATGTTTCTGCATTTTATGCCATCTCATCAATATATTTATTTGTTTGTCAAACATGTTTGCAAAGGATTACTGTAAATTATCGTGTCTATAATTTTTATACACATACATTATATAAAACGGTTAAAATAAATACACTTCATTTTCAAAATCTCGAAAGAAATATAATGTAAGTAAGAATAAGTATATATAATATATAGATAAACCGACACACTACATATGTACATACTAGATATGTACTAGGTATATATGTATGTACTACATTATTTAAAATAGTCGGAGATTTTAATTTGTTTTTTAAGTGCAATAATCGAAGAATGCTTAACTACAGCTTTCTCTTATATATTTTTTAGTGCAAGAATATCTCCAATGCCAAGATTATTTTCTTCAGCCCACTGCAATCCCAATGTAAAATATTTTATTGCATCCACGTGCTTGATTTTTTTTGGCTGGATATTGACTTCTTCATCGCCGGTCCCATCGTCTGTAGCCTCATACTCAAGATCGCCAACCTCTATGACATATTCTGCATTATGAACCCATTGATTCATTTTGACATTTATATGAATCTCACCATCAATTTGTGTGAGCATGTTTGAAATGTCTTGGTAGCATTGGCTTATTTGCTGCAATTTCCTTTGTAATAAGCTGAGAGGTATCAGACCATCCGAGTCATAATTGGGTAAATTGCCTGATAAAAGTTTGTGCCATCACTTTTCTAAAGAGTTAGTTGTCACTTTTTACCATGAAGTATGGAGTAAACAAACTGCATGCATAAGATTTATACTCTTAATGCATTTACCGACATCATCTCCATCTTCGAGTAGTAAAAGAATATGCGCTGAAAGGCCTCTTCAATAATTTAGCTTTGTTAATGTGATAGCAATTTGATCCATAGGTTGTATCAAAGCTGTACAGTTTGGTGGTAAAAGCAAAGTGAATATTTTTCCATCTTCACTAATTAATTCCTCCTCAGAGCAGTGACTTGGTGCATTCTCAATCAACAGTAAGACTTTTTCAGGAAGTTGTTGTTTTTTTTTAAATGACTTCACTTGTTTGCAGAACGAATAGTCGAACAATTCTTAAACATTTCACCATTCATCCATGCTTTACCACTAGAGACATATTCCACAGGTAAAGTTTTGTTCTTGAATGCCCTGGGATTCTTTGCTTTGCCAATAACAAGAAGTCAAAGTTTTTGGGTACCATTGCCGTTTGTGCAAGCTAGAAACGTGATTCGTTCTTTGTTTGATTTTCTGCCGGGCGCCGTTGCTTCGTTTTTGCAGACTAAGGTTTTATCATGCAATAACTACCAAAAGGGGCCCGACTCGTCAGCATTATAAATTTTCTGGGTACGGAGATTGTGAGCTTCTATTACTTGCTTGGCATTAAAGGGAGCTATAGCAGATTCATCATTTGATAATTTCTCTCCACATATTTTAAGATGTCTCAGTCCAGGTCTTTTTTTTTTATTAAGAAGCCAGCCTCTGTTTGCAACAAACTTATTTTTTCCATAAATATTCTGGTAGAGTTGTTAAGCTTTTGCCCCTAGTATTTCAAACAAAATAGCTTCATTGTTTAGTAAATCCGGAATACAATTATCTTTCCATCTCCAGATATTCTGCTTGCTGTAAGGTTTTATGACCAGAATGGCAAATTCCAATAAATCTAAAACATTGATGAGTAAGTACATGTATCTATCATCATCAAAAGGCTTGTTCCAACATAAACTAATATTACCTCCTTATTTTATCCTCATTTTCTCTTATGTCTGAAATAGTAGACGTTCTGACACCGTACTGCAGGGCAAGTGATTTACCACTTACACCATTTTTCAATTTATCTAATATTTCACCCTTTTGTTTTAAAGACAAAGTAATGTGTTTACGTTTTGCCATTCTGCACTACACTAAAACAGGTCCGGCCGTCAAATAATCAAAATATAAATGAGTTGCCGCTTTGAATTAACGCGTTCAGACAAGTTAGAACCCATGACCATGGCAAATCCGGATAATCGAATCATGTGATCCGGAATACAAGGTACATAATTTAAGCTTGGCGTCAATCCAGACTAGCAAAATATGCGGATTATCGCTCTACAAATTATCGAGTATCTACTGTATAGTCAGTCCTAAGTACTTAACAATTTCTCCGGGTTCAACACTCATTCCTCCCATAGCAATATTCAGGTTGTTTCCGACTTCATCTGTATTGTTACCAAAATACGTGAGTTTGATTGACAATATCCTAAAATTACATGTTGGCATCAGTGGGAGAGACACATTTTTCTAAGCTTTCATTAGCATAGAGCAGTACCCTGCTCAGGGTGTCAAATGCCTTGCTAAAGTCGACTAGTACGAGAGCCATTATTTTGCCCCCTTCGGTAGCCTGCATTGTATCATCCGTAACCTTGATCAAAGGTGTTAGGCTACTGTGTGCGTTACGAAACAGTTTGCTTATAGGTCTTAAATCAGATTGATTTTTTTTGAAATCAGATGTGGAATCACCTGCTACTCAAAGATAAACTTTAGTCACTATCTTTCATCATTTGAGATTTTTTTTTTTTTTTAGATAATGCTTTTTTTATTCAATTAATAATTAATATACAAAAGTCTACAATACAAAAAAAAATCTTAACCTATACCACATATTTCAACTATAAAGAATAAATGTATACATGCATATATCCATAACACATGTACATAGAAAATGTAAAAAAAAAAATTCAAATATTCAAGGACAAGCTCAATTAAAACTATTTAAAACTAGCGAACATATCACAATAAACCTGTTTCCGAAACAATGAAGATTCTAGACAAATATATGACATGTATATACCAATATAGTCAATATTTTTGTAAAGCATTGTTCCTAATCAGCAATAATTGCTGGTACCGGAACATATATATTTTAAATTTAATGGCTTTTAACATATCGCATCACCTCCGCTTTGAACGAGGAGTAACTATCTTTATTTTTTATGGAGTTTGGCAGAAAGTTAAATGATAACCTCTCAAACCTTATAAAAGGGAAACATTCTCAATTGAATATTGAATAGAAATAATATTTTGTAAATTGAAAAATCCACCTTTAAAAAGAATCAATTTTTGTGAATATCTAACAGAAAACAAATTTCATTTTCTATTCCAGTCTTAATTAAGAAATCATATAGATGAATGAGACAAAGAAAAATGTTTTCCAAGAAGGAGCACCCACCAGAAATCATTTGAAACATTGATGCAAGACTAGGTATTCACTAGGTATTCAATATATTTCTGTCGACGAAAAACTTCTTGAAAAACATTCTAAAATATCTATCAGATGTAGTTCAAGGTCGAGCATGGCTTTAGCCAGGAAAGTAGTTGTTTTCTGTTAGATATTCACAAACATAGCTTCTTTTTTATCGTAGATTTTTCAATTTACAGAAAAATATTTTTATTCAATTGAGAATGTTTCCGTTTTTAATTTAAAGTAAATCAGATAACTGTTTAGAATTATTGACTGTAGATAAAGATACCACACAAGCATTTCGCCAATTAATGGGGAAGTAACCGGTACTCAAGCAATAGTTAAACTTGTGGGTTAAGTATGGCAAGATATAGCAAAGTTTTAATATATCCAATGAGGGTCTGCTGTATTTTACTTAATTTCACTGATTGGCTGATTGGTCTCTGAAATGGACCGCTAGTGAAATTCCAAATTGATCAATTCAGAACTCTGGTAATACTGGAACAAATAAGGATCTTTTTGATACCCTTAGATATTGATAAAATGCGAATTTATATGGTCCGGGATTTCTGTAATATTTTTATTAGTCTGGATACTTTGGAGTTTTTTCAATGCTTTCTAGCTATCTATCATTTCATTTGGTATGAAAGATTTTCTGTCTATTCAACCTGCACATATCTACTTCCAGGTCGCCTATATCGAAACAATTGAAATCTCCATAGATTTTTTCGTTCCTAACATCTTTCCACAGACCAACATTGAATCGCTTATCGCTCGACGTGTTCTAATGACCTAGTTATCTGAGATTATTTCGAGTATTGTGTAGGGAAAATTAATAGGGCTTTTTATCGTCCAACTAAGCCGTGAGCATACCTTGAATATCGAATAAATACTTGCGGTATCTTGTCATTTGTTGAACTGGTTCTACTATTCTTTGCTCTTTTCGAGGTACTAGTAAAATACTTTGACTCATTACACTGGACTGACTGAACTGATATTAGACATTTACTACATGTCGACTTGAAACGAAGCACTAAATTTATCAAGACTACATGTCTCGATCACGAGTGATTACTAGATTTCTGAATCTAGAATACTGACTTTTTGACTGGTTAGACTCAAGTTTCGGATTTGGAATTCACTGTTCGCGGATTCAATATTTATATTCAATTGCTATCGTTTGTTATTCTCTGTTAGGTTAAAAGCCAATGATTAATATGTTTTTGTGTCTATTTTTCACCGAATTAGTTACGTTTTATCTCTGATTCATTCTTTTTTTTGAGCGGCTTGCTTTGACATTAAACAGGCCGCTAGTTGTGCAATTATTTTGATTAGTCGGTCCTGGTATAATATTGTAATCTTTAATGGGTCTAACCATAGGTCAAATCTGAATCATTCGTTCATTGATCTATTTTTCAATTGTGGCGCCTCTTCTTTTAAGGAGATCATAGGTACATATTTCCTAGCTATAGGTTTGGGGCAGGACATAATAACTAAGCTCCTAAACTAATGTAAGTAACTAATTTTGAGTCGGCGCCAATTAAACAATCAACGAAGATCATTAAATTTCTTAAAAAAATAGTTACATACATTAGTTTAGGAGCTTAGTTATTAATACTAAGAAGGGTCATTTTTTGCTATTCACTTTATTTTTTCGTCGGTTACATTTTTTGTTAAAAAGTTTTTGTTTTTCGATTTTTCGAAACCAAATTATTGGATGGTAATTTCAACCAATCACTGTGATTCCAGTTACGAATTCGGAAGCGTCACGTTTCACCAAAAAAGCATATTAGGTAAAATAAACATGTTTCCAATAAAATCAAATTAACTCACCATCGATGTACTTTATGATCCCTATTTTATCTTGCTATAGTCGATAGTGCATTCCGTTGAATTATCAACATGTTTTTTGAATGTATTATTAATGGTAAACCTATGATGGAATAAACAAATATTTACCAAATTTAATTGAAATTTGTGAAATCATATTATCAACTTATTTCATTTAATATGATCAAAATTCATTCAAATGGAAAAAAACTGCTTTTTTTGACTTTCAATTGATCATAGAAGAGAAGATTGTATAGCACTTATGAAGCCTAAACAACATGAAGATAAGAAGTGTCTGTTTATGTGGAGGTCCATTGAGCTGATCTTGCTCAAAACTCATGTATTTTTGTATGTTTTTATGTGAATATCTCAGTTATAATCAATATTTCATTTTACTCTGATTATCTGACAGATAATCAATCCTATAATTTTATTTTTTCGAAAAATTCCAAAAAAGTATATCTCTTGATTGATAATTTGTTTTCAGAACACCTGATCTTCCAACAATAGACCGAAGCAAAAAGCCATCAGAAATCAGTTTCCAAGATAGGTACGATACAAATATACTCAGGCCTGTGGTGGTACCAGTCAAAGTGATGACTTTATTTCAAGCCATGGCACAAAGTAATACCTTCAAAAATATTGAGACCTGTGGTGTTCTGACAGGAAAACTAGTAAGTGTAGATAAAATAATATTCAAGTATTACATTAAATCATCACGGAAATATGATAATATATTATCGAAAATTAGATCGTGATGTCATAATCTTCAGACCATTTATATTGAAAACGATGGACATTGCCCCTGAAGTTTGTTAAGCTTTTCTCGCCCCCTCTTCTGTGCCCCTTTGCTTTGCTCGTGTTGTCGTTAATTAAAAATATAAATTTTGAACTGCTTGTTGTGTTGAATTGACGAATTAGCACATGTACTAGTCTTTTTCTGGGTTGATGATTTTCAAAATCCCATTTACCAGGATTGACAAACAAAAAAAACCTGTGCGGTTGGGGGATCCCTGTCGGGAACGAAGTTCCTTTACGCGGCTTGCGGTAGGTGTTGACTGATAGAAATCGTCAAGTAATACCAAGCAATACTATACCTATATATCCTTTTTCCAAACTCCTCCGCCACAATAAAAGGTATTTTATTCCTTGTAATACTATTCGTTATATTATATCAAATTGACATGTCATATATTCAATGTACACCATTAAACCAACTACAAAAAGTATAAGTTAGAAATTCCTATTCTTGATCATGATTATTCCCATATTTTGAATGAAAAAAGGAGAACCTACAGTGATACATGCTTTGTCTTAACACGTTCACTGTCCTGTGACCCATATATGGGTCATAAGTTCATTTACCTGAAGTCCTGCAAACAATATGTGGGTCGTAAATGTGTGTTTTGTTATAGCCCAATACTAAAAAGGACATGTCGGTAAATGATTGCTTTCTTTAAGAGGACTCTAAAGGAAAAAAAAAGCTACATTTTGGTAAAAAAAAAAAATATTCTGTCAAAAAATAACTGAGATACAACATATCAAAAATAGGTTTACAAAATAATGCAAATGTTCTTATTAAAAGTATTATTACAAAGGAAACAAAACGGGAAGATATAGAAAATCCATGATTTTCTGCGTAACAAGAAATACAAAACGCTTGGTTGCACTGACGGCAAACAGTTGAGACTTTCTTAGTTTTTTTACATGCTTCTTTTGATGTAAGAGTATCTCTCAACTTAGTATAATCCATGGCAACGTTTTCTGTATATTTGTCATCACTACCTCTAGGTAGCTCCTCTAGCTTATGAGCTCCATCCTCATGCTTTTTTTGCTTTTTCATCTTTTCATTTTTTTTGAGAAGGCTGCGAATAAGAGATTCTCTAAGTTTTATCACTGATAATTGATCTTTCACTGTACGCACAGAATTATACAAAATAAAAGTATTGACGACTGTCCCACAAATTATTTCAATGGCCAATTTTTTTTACCAAACCTAAGACTTTCGAAGACATGTGTAATAACTAGATAATTGGTCAGAGATGTCTACCCCCTGCTTTCCCTTGTTATATTCTATTATAGCTGATGGTTTGATTTTATCTTCTCCATTTTACGACCCACATATTGGTCGTAGGACGCAGGTTGTATATCTAAATTATCACAGAGTCCTACGAACCACATATGGGGCATACAAATTTAAATGGCGACGTATACATACACCCACACAGCACATGTACGTACAATGGATGAACAATGGACGTTGAATATGGATGTTCAAGACATCCACTGGATGTCCAGAATTAGTCCAATGTACATTCAATGGACGGCCAGGACACCACTTTGGACGTACAATTAAAGCCCAGATAACGTCCAATGGATGTACATTGTGCGTATTTTGGGCATCCATTGTATGTCCATATTTGGTAAAATGGATGTCCAGAACATATCCAAATAATAACCACTGTGGTTGTCCAATGTACATCCATTGTATATCCAAAATGAATCCAGAGGATACGGATTATACAAGGTGTCTTGTAAATAATGGGCAATACTTTGGAAACATATTGTAAAGGTAAAACTAACACAAGTTCTCATATATACATTGTTCTTGTAGTGTGCCCCTTTTAGACAGTTCTACTTGAATAGAGAATCACAAAGACTTCTCGATGAAGTTATCACAAAAATCTCGGTAATACAATATTTGAAAGGAAATAAGTACCAAGTGTTTTACCTATACCATATATTAGCAAGTATTGCCCAATATTTCAACACCCTGTATAAATTACATTTCATATCAGAAAGTTGACATTTGATTGTTAGAACCCAAAATTCCTTAGTGTTCTGGATCTCAATTAAAATGTTTACGAGCATGGCATATCAGGATAAATATTCTTTGATAAGTAATTTTTCGTAAAATCAATAATTTTGGAAATAAACATTTTTCAATTCAAAATTATAATTTATTTTCCAAAAACTAACACATTTACAAAAAAATTGTAACAGAAGTTGTTTATCTGGAACCTATCAAACTTATGAACAATTTTCTCTATACAATTCCATAAATAGATTTCAATGAAATTTGTCTTCTTACATATTTCAAAGGTTGAAATCCAACTAAAAATTGATACAACCAAAATTGAGCTACTAGAACTCTCTAGTTTCATTCTTTTATATCTTGCACATATCAAAATTGACGACACTTTCAAAAACTAACTGTTTACACATCATCCACCAAAGGAATTCATTAAATAACAACATAAATGTAAGTAGATATTCTAAAAAAATGTATAATAAAACAAAAGAATAACAACACTGGTCAAAAGTATAAATAAATAAAAATATTCTGAGAACGATTCATTTCCTTTCATTTGCTCTCCTTAACCATTTCTATTTCTTTTTTGTTCGTTTCTTCGTATGCCTGTTCTGCAGCACCTGTGTGTATGTATATATTCAATAATAATAAACAATATATCTTTTGTTCCACCCACTGATCAGGAAGTCGGCCATTTTCAAATCCTTGAATGATTGTTACATTTTCGACGTGGTAAATATATTGAGATGCGAGACCTTTGCTTATAAGTCGGGATGGACACCTTTTCATTCACTCATATGTGTTCCCTCCTCCAGTTTTTGAAATCTAATTTGACTGAAAAATGAACAATCAACATAAAGGAATAAAACTTTGCTTCAAAGAGTACATACAGGAAAGATTTGCCAAGTTTGAGTTTGTAGGCTTGAATGGAGGTAATTTGCCATTTTCTTCAGTATTGACAGGGGACACATGAGAGGGACTCAATCATTTTTTCATTGTAGGCTTAAATGGGGGAAGGTAGAGGTAATTTTCATTTGTTTCATCGGCCTCACTTTCTTCTGAAGAAAATACACCCTTTCTATATTTTCTAGAGTATGGATCATCATCGTTCAGATCACTGCTGTTTTCAGCCACTTTTGTTTTATTTCTTGCTTCCAAGATATCTGTAAATAGGTTGTTGCATTTCTGTTGAAACCTGCAGCACACTCATTTCTGAGATTCACCACCATGCATCAGTCGCACTATCTTATAATATTTATTCCAAAGGTTTTTGGAACCCATATTAATCATTAATGGAAAGTATACTTGTTCATTACCATCGATGAACGAACGAAACGGAGTCATAAATGGAGAGCAAAGACGCCGAAGCATTAACCTCACATTTCTCAACAACACTAAAGGCACGTTCCACTAAACGTTCGCGGCGCTCGCAACGACCCAAAAAATTGCCCGCGAATTTCTAAAATATTTCATAGGCGGCAAGAAAAAATAGCAACCGGAAAAATTAGGTTTTTCGATCCCGAAAAGAATACATTGGTTAAAGTATTGTTCAATTTAGAAGAAGATAATTTTATTTGTTCATATATCGTTTATTATAAAAGAAATTAATGATTGTATTTGAATGGGACAATGGATGATGATTGTTGAATGTACAATGAAAATCCAGAAATGTACATAAACTGGCCCAATAAAATATTCCATCACGGTTGAAATTTTTGATTGAAGATACGAATTTCATTTGAAATAGAAATAATATTGATTTGTTGAAAATATAAACAGGATGCTCATAAAATCAGATGTGGAATCATCTGCGACTGAAAGATAAACTTTAGTCACTATCTTCCATCGTCAAGATATCCTCGTGTGGGGTATTCATGTTGAAAAGGGAAACATTCTCAATTGAATATTGATAAAAATATTTTTCTGTGAATTGAAAAATCCACGATTAAAATGAAGTATTGAACTACATCTGATAGATATTCTGAAAAGGCCCAAAAAAAAAAAAAAATTAAAATTTGCATTTTCATTCAGATAGTTATTTGATTTTCTATTCCAGTCTTAATTAAGAACTCATAAAGATGAATGAGGCAAAGAAGAATGTTTTCCAAAAGAGAGTACTCACCAGAAATCATTCGTAACATTGACGCAGGAGAAACATCACATTCACTAGGTCTTCAATACATTTTTGTCGACGAAAATCTATTAAATGCTTCCACGATCATCAGGAAGACCGGAAGAAATGGGAAACACATTTTCAAGAAGCAATCTCACTTTGCAAAGATGGAAAAAGTTAGAATCATTTCTTTTGAGAATGTTTCCCTTTTCAGAAATAATATTCTTAGGGATCAAACTGAAATTCATACAAATATTTTTGGACATTGAATGAATGTACAATGGACGGACGTTTTTAACATCCAATGGACGTCCATGTTCACACATACAATGAACATCCATTCAATGTCTATGGACGTTTGGACTTGACGTCCAATGGATGTCGTGTGTTCTATGGGCAAATTTAAAAAGCAACTTGATGTAGAGTAAGTCATATGAAATTAACGTGTAGCCAAACAACGGTCAGTAGAATTACTTTTATAAAAGAAGATATTTCTTTTGGTATCACACTCTTATGGATTGTTATCATACATAAACACCAATACGAGACCACAGAGTAAATCCTGCTTAGACCATATTTTCCTAAGGAATAATAAAAAAAGCAATCAAATTGTATTCAACTCATTCGTAATCAGTCATGACATGACTGATCATGATCCTATCATGATAAATAATTCGAATATAAATAAAAAACCTATACCTGCTGACAGTGCTTATAAAATGATAACTAAAATCAATATAGATACACTAATAAAAAAAAAAGAGGAAACATGGGAAAGTGTTTAAAAAGAAAATAATCCAGAAGTATGATCTATAAGGCACAGATCCGACCTGTCCTGGAATACTGTTCCCATATTTGGAGCGCGGCACCTAAACATATCCTGAGGCTATTGGATTCTGTCCAAAAAAGGGCAATTCGTCTCGTCGGTGATGCCTCGCTTACAAACTCGCTCACTTGTCTGGAACACCGTAGAAAAGTTGGCGATTTGTCTCTATTTTATAGATATTTTCATGGCGATGCTCTTCTGAAATATCAACAATCGTTCCTGCTTTGGCAGTCTCTTCGAGACTAACCCGTCAAGTTCAGTCATCACACCCCTTCGTGGTCACTTTGGAGACCTGCAGAACATCACTTTCCAAAGACTCGTTAATCCAGCAACAGCGAGGCTTTGGAACTCATTCCTAGGGAGGTGTTCCCGAGGCATACAACCTCAGAAATTCAAGAAGAACACCAACTCCTACCTTCTTTCCCTTGGTTCCCACGATTTTCTCTGAACATTACAGGATATCCCTTTTCGTGGGAACCAGAAAATAAAAAAAAAAAAAAAAAGTAGCAACTAAAAATGTCTGAGATATATATATATATATATATATATATATATATATAGATATTATTGATAACTGCATATTCACTATAAATATTAAAACAAAAACCCATAAAAAAATTAAACCTTGGATAACTAATGGCATTATCAACTCTATCAAAACTAGAGACAAATTAAAAAAAACAATTACGAAAAAATTATAGTTTACAAAAGGAAAATGAGTATAAAGTGTTCAGGAACAATTTAAATAAATTAATATCAAAAATTAAAAATGATTACTATAAAAATGAAATATATAAAAACAAGAATGATCTGAAAAAGATTTATCAAGTAATCTCAGAAGCAACTAATGAAGGTGGTAAAGTAACAACCCAATGCATATTATTAATGACCAAAACAAAGATTTCAACGACGATACAGAAATGGCAAACTATTGTAACAGCTATTTTTCTTCCATTGGCACCAAAACGGCTGAAGTAATCCCAAAATGTAATGTCGACTTCTCAACAAAAATCTATGTTTATAAAACCAGTATGCGATAATGATATCATCAAACATGTAAATAGTTTAAAAAATAGCAGTGCACCTGGCTCAGACGGAATAACAGTAAAGCATTTGAAATTACTGCATCTTTACTTACTAAAACCATTAAAACACATAATAAATTCAATTTTCAATACTGGAATTGTTCCGAATCAATTTAAAAGCTCTATAATAACCCCAATTTATAAGGCTGGTAACCCTAACTTAATAACCATTCAAAGGCCAATTAGCTTAATTAATAATGTGGCAAAAACATTTGAGAAATGTATAAAAGAAAAACTAATAGATTTTACTTCCTAAATATCAGTATGGCTTTTCAGAGGGTGTTAGCTCAAGGACGAAATGTTTGAATTGATAACACACATCGCAAATGAGATGAATAACAATAGTAAATGTATAAGTATATTCTTAGACTTAGCAAAGGCCTTCGATACGGTACCACATGAGAAGCTCCTAAATGTTCTTGAACAAAACTGGGTGAGGGGTACCGTATTGAAGATCTTTGAAAGTTATCTGACTCAAAGAGAGCAGAGGGTAAAAATAAGGGATAAAGTTAGTAACCCTGAAATTGTAAAGATTGGCATTCCACAAGGGGCAGTCCTGGGGCCCATACTGTTTAATCTATATATTAAAACCCTAACTGAAATTGACATTCAGGACAAAGCCATATCATATGCGGATGATACTGTACTCACCTTCAGTGATAGGGATTGGGCAAGTGTGAAAATCGGGCTATAACAGGAACTAAACATGTCAAGAATTGGTTAGATACTCATAAATTGTCACTTAATGTGAATAAAACAAACTATATCTCCTTTTCCAAAACAGCCGTTGATTGTCCTTACTTTAATGAAATTATATGTGATAATATATATTCTGCAATACACGAAACAAAAAGTACCAAATACTTGGGCATTATTATTGACCAAAACTTAAAATGGGACCCACATGTAACATATATAACAAAGAAACTAAGATTCCTAATCTATAAATTTTTCCTGCTCAAACAATTTCTCAATTTAGACCTACTGACAACACTATATACAATCTAGTTGAATCCATTTTACGGTACGGAGTCTTAGTGTGGGGAGGCTTGTACGACACAGCACTAAGACCATTTAATGTCATTCAAAATAAAATACTGAAGATTATTTACAAAAAAGATAGTTTGTATCCAACTGCTTTACTATACAATGAAAAGATCACAAATATTAGAGGTCTATTCCTCCATTCAATATGTTATCACCTACGAAAACTAGATCTTAAAAAACCCTACCATCATAATCATGACACTAGAATGGCATCTAAAATGTACATTAAAGTCCCCAAGCCAAACAGTGAGTTTTTCAAAAATTGTGTAAACTATTTAGGACCAAAATGTTATAATACTCTACCATTAGATATTAAACTATTAAAAAAACATAAATTTAGCAAGATGTGCAAAATACACATCTCTCAAAACTATGCAAATTTGTATTTTAAAAATTGATTTTTAAAATCATACATTTTGGATATTCTAAAAACAAGCTAATTCAATCCTTTTTCCTTTAAAACTCCATTTAACTGCCAAAATCTCCATTCATGACACATACAGGTACTCTCACCTAGGTGTCAGAATGAGAAATACTAGTTATATAAGATAATAGTTATAAACAATGTAGTCTATGAACTTTTTGTAAAATTTATGAATTTATGAATTTATTTATGAAATATAAGCCTCCTCCAGTCAAAGAAAATTTATTCAATTCGGATTTATTAACATCTTTTGAAAGCCACTTGAATAAGAACATTAAAATTTTCACAAGGGACATAAATATTAATATTAGAGAGAATACTAACAATCACGTTAATGAATACCTACCTTTAATGGGACGGCATGGATACGCTCCCTACATAACTTCCCCTACTCGTCTGTTAGCATGTCTCAATCACATCTTTGTTAGACAAATATTAAAAATAAATACACTGAAATTAAAATCTTTCAGATTAGATACTGATGTGACTGATCATCTGCCAGTAATGATTAATATAAGCTGAAATAATCCAAGTTACCAAAACAACGGACCAAAGTCATATGAATACATAAACTATAACAAACTAAAACAAAAAATCTCAAAAACAAGTTGGCATGAAGTTATCCAATGTAACTGCGTTCACTTAGCTACAGAAAACTTTATTAAAAGCTTCAAGGAAACACAACAAAATTAAAGATTGGATTTCAGATGGACTGATTACTTCCATAAAGCATAGAGACAAACTTAAGAGACAACTTACGAAAAATCATAGTCCAGAATTGGAAGCAGAATATAAACATTATCGTAACTATGTCAATAAATTAATAAAAACCCAAAAATTCAAACATTATAAACATAAAATAATGGCAGACGCTACAAATGAAAGGAGTAAAAAATAAAACAACTCTCAATATAACAGATGAAAATGGTCATGAGTTCATTAATAATATCGAAATAGCTAATTAATATAATAATTACTTCATTAATATGGGCACTGAAATGGAGAAAAAATTGATTATGCATAAAACCCGTATTCCATAAATACATACTCAAATTCATCGATGTTTTTAAAACCAGTAAATGAAAATGAAGTGATTGAACAAATCAACAATTTAAAAAATAACTCTGCCCCGGGCAAAGACGGAATTAAAACTGAAATCATCAAGTTTACCCATATTCACATTGCAAAACCTCTAACTCACATTATCAATCTTATGTTCACCTCTGGGCAAATCCCATCCTACTTCAAAACATCCATAGTAACACCAATACATAAGTCTGGACAAAAGAATAAAATTGAAAATTATCGTCCAATAAGCCTAATAAATAACTTTGCCAAAATATTTGAAAAATGTCTAAAAACCAGATTAACCAACTTTTTGAAATCTAATAACTTATTATCTGAAAATCAATTTGGTTTCACAGAAGGAAAAAGCACTACAGATGCAATATACAGTCTAACATCAGAAATAACACATAATCTCAACAACAACAAAAAAGCAATAGTAGTTTTTATAGAACTGGCGAAGGCATTCGATACAGTACCCCATGAAAAACTTGATGTATTAAACCACTCTGGAGTCAGGGATACTGTATTGGAAATTTTCAAAAATTACCTTTCAAATAGAGATCAATACGTAAGAATTAATGAAAGCATCAGTTCACCTCAAAAAATCAAGATCGGTGTTCCACAAGGTACAATCTTGGGACCAATCCTTTTCATAACATATATAAACATATATATATATATATATATATATATATATATATATATATATATATATATATATAACAGGTCTAAGCTTCACCACACAGATTATAGGTGTCGCTATCTATAATTTGATCCTGTCTATATATATAACATATATAAACTCCCTACTTAACACAAATATTGAAGGTAAAATACTATCTTACAGATATGATACAGCTGTCATATTCACGGGAGAAGACTGGGAAGAAGTCGAAAAACATGTAAAAGAAGGAATGAAGAAGATGAAAAACTGGCTAAAAACCTTCAACCTATCATTGAACGTAACTAAAACAAATTACATAGCTTTCTCATTAACAAATGCTAACAGACCTACTTATAATAAAATATTAGTAGAAGAAAACACAAATTTTGAAATAACATCTGTATCAAAAACAAAGTATCTAGGTGTGATAATTGATCAAAATCTTAAATGGACAGATCACATAAACTATCTAACTAATAAAATTCGGAAATTGATTAGAAAGTTCTACATTTTACGAGAGTTTTTGAGCACTAAATTGTTAACTGTCTATAAAACATTGATAGAGTCACTTATTAGGTATGGTATAATAGTGTGGGGTGGAACATACAAAAACAACACAAAACCATTACAGGTAATACAAAATTACATCTTGAAAATAATTTTCAACAAAAACAGATTGTATGCCACCAGTCTATTATACAACGAGAGTATCTGTGATATAAGTTGCCTATATATCCATTTATCATGTTCTTATTTTTATAAATCACAGAATTTAAAAAGATTCATTGATCATCAGTATTCTACCAGATCGAACACCAAAAAACTATTGAAAATTCCACAATGCAATACAACCCTTAACCTGAAATTCATCGGCTACTTAGCTCCTAAATGTTATAATCTGTTGCCCATAAATATTATAAATATTAACAAATTGAACATTTTTAAGAAACAATGTAAAACATACATTGTCAACAACCTTGAAACATTCAGAAATATCCTCTAATACCTCTCAACAAGCAGTAATAAAATATTTCAAATTTTAATTTACATTGGCTATAAATTTTATATTTTAATCACATATTTATTTTATGGTAAATTAAGTTTATGTTTGCAATTCAATTAACTAACTATATGCTCCCTATGCAATCTTAAGGCACATACAGGTGTTGTAACACCTAGGTGCATACAATAGATTGTATACATGTATGTCAGAAAATTATTAGATTATCCCAGAAACAATACTAATGGACCGAATATTGTAAACATGGTAATCATGTAATTATTGTAAATTGTTAACTGAAATTGTTAATTGTTGATTGTAATTATAAATTGTATTGAATCTATGCAATGGGGTTCAATAAATAAATGAAATGAAATAACAGTGAACGTGTTAAAATTGATGAATGGCCTTATAATTTGTCCAGAGTTATTACAACTTATCTCTATCAATGTCCCAGCTAGACCTTTGAGAAATAATAATTTCTATTATATTCCGTTCCACTACACCAATTATGGTAAACATAGACCTATCAATAGAACATGAAAAATAATCAATGATAATAACTTTGAATTACTGCATGGTAACTTGGTTAGCTTTAAAAAAACAATACCAATGAAATTATAGAGTATATAGGTTAGAATATGAACAAATTGTCTTATTAATTTATGTGGTGTTGTTGGATCAAATGTAAGTGAATTGATTTTGGGCGTATCTAATATGTACTAATATATGTCTTTACTCGTTATACTTGTGTAGATTTATATTGCTCATGTAAGGTACCAACCGTGTTCAATGTTATATATTTTATACCTATTAGATATATTTAATCTTAGTTTTAAGATAACTACCAACCGTATTCAATGCCATGTTATATATATTTTATACCTATTAGGTATATTTAATCTTAATCTAACATAAATTTATGATCAGGTAATTATACTGTAATGGGGGCTATCCCGTATGTACAATAAATTAAAAAAAAATTATGTCCAAAAATGGATATAATGATCTAAACATACGTTATCAATACTGTTTTCTAGTTGTTCCAGTCTTTTTTCTCTTTAATAAATTTTCACTTTTTTTTTATCTACCTTTTGCTAGTAGGAGCTATGTATTCTTATGTTTTTTATGTATTTTTATTTTTATATTTTTATACTTATATTTTGTTTTGTATTATAAATGTAGACCTTATTCATAATGCATATATAAACCGTAATGGGGTTTTCCCGTATATTAAATAATTATAGAAATATAAAATAAACAAAGATATCTTCCACGTATTACCACTCAACAATAATATCCGACTTGTATTCGCATAGATATCCTACCGCTCACGTATCATTTTAAATTTCCCGCAAGCAGAACAGTAGTTCGGATGGTTTCGTACACCTTCGGAATCATATGAGCAAAAGCTAGATGCTTGTCACACAGACTTTTATATAATAGAAAGATGTAGAGAGAGAGAGAGAGTCGCATGGAGGAGGCAAAACGCTTTTTTCTTACGTGACCGTTTCTACCAGTCAACACCTACCGCAAACCGCGTAAAGGAACTTCGTTCCAATAAAAACTTTTGAATGAGAGTTTCATGATCTCTCACATGAAAAATCTTTCTACTGGCAGTTTCTGGGCTTTGAAACATTAGTTGTATGCGAAACCTCTCATTTTTTGGCATTGAATGCCATTTATTCTCAGAGAAATGATCTGCTAGTTGACCTGCTTTCCCAAAAAACTACAATGTTTTCATTATTTTAGGAAAAGAATGAATTGATCATAACCCATATGATTTTACCAAAACAAAAAGGAACTTCGGATTCATGTGTGACAATGAATGAAGAAGAAATATTCGATTATCAAGATCAACATAATTTAATAACTCTAGGATGGATACATGTAAGTAATATATTCAAGCTTGATGTTATTTTGAATTTGTTTATTATTTTTTATGTCATACCACTATTAGTAACTGAAAAACGGCAATGATATATTTAGTTGAATTAGACAATGAAATGACGACTCCAAAACAAAAGTAGTAATGAAAAAATGGCCAGATAATTTTCACTTTTCCTGAAAAACATTGTGTTGATAACGAGTATGGAATATTACATGAAAAAAATAAAAGTTGTAAACTTTACCTTTTAGAAAGTTTGGAAATCAATAAATACAACAAGTCCCAATATTCGCTTAAGGACCAGATATATTCAAATAATGCTTATTTGTCGAATTTATTGTATTGAAGGTTGAACAGGTAATGGATATAATTGCCGTTCTACTTAATCCTTGTTCTATTCATTCACCTATTGGGGAACCAAATTATATTTGTATACCTACTACTACCTACTACTACCTGCTCTGCTTATTTAACATGAAACATCGTGATTGTTGCGTAAGTATTATTATCTCCAACTGAAGAAGCTATTGTCTAGCGAAACACATGTCATTGTTATGAGTTTTTATCATACAAAAAAGATTCATGAGACTCCTGTTCGACCTGGGCTATAGAGAGTCATGCAGGAATACATTTGTTGAAAATGGAATCCTGACAGTCACATCCATCTACCTCTACAAATTACTAACATATATTCATTGCAATATGGAAAAGCTCTCTCTACTCTCTAACCATAAAACTTTCAAATCTAGCGTAACATTTTTTTAACAAAAAATTAAACCGACAATATACGGAACTGAAAAGTTAAAAATAAAATAAACCTTCTTAGTCTCAATAACTAGGCTCCTAAACTAATGTAAGTAACTAATTTTGAATCGGCGCCAAACAAACAAGCAAATAAATTAGATAAGACGTAAAATGATGGCATCGAGTTGCGCGGTGACATTCTGATAATTTTTTTAAAGTAATTTAATGATCTTCGTTGATTGTTCGTTTGGAGCCGACTCAAAATTAGTTACTTACATTAGTTTAGGAGCCTAGTTATTGAGACTAAGAAGGTTTATTTTATTTTTTACTTTTCAGTTCCGTATTTCGTTGGTTGAATTTTTTGTTAAAAAGTTTTTATTTTTCAATTTTTTGTGGCTGAAATCTACTAATTACTACCTACTTGTTTTTTGATTACTTCCAAAATACTTACTTACCCACCTTACTTCAACTATTACCAGTTAATTAATATGGTTATCTACTTTTACTGTTTGTTGTAATATAAATTATTTTTGTTGTTCTGGTTAGTTTATTTCATTACTTTGTGTATCATTCCATCCTTTCATAGAATATAATGATTGTGACGGATGTAGGAGAACAAAAATAATGACATTATCGATCTGTCATTGTCAACTACATATGTGTGCCAATGTTCACAAGTGAAAAATCAATTATTCCCTATCTTTCTACCCGTAAGGGTGGATAATTCCATTCAAAATCCAAATATGATCAACTATGAGATATACCCTATCTAATAAAAAAAGAACCATCCAAATCGAAGAACCCAGTACAAAGTTATGCCTGATAGAATCGGTTAATGGACCAGAATTCAGAGGGTGAGTGATCAATATCCTTCAATTTGTTACCCTTAGGGGTGGATTTCATATTTTAAATTCAAATGGGACCAATTTCGAAGTACACCCTATCCACTGAAAAAAGAATGATCAAAATCGGACGTCAAAGGTAAAAAATTATGCGTGATCATACATAAAAAAATATACGCGTCGACTAGAGAACCTCCTCCTTTTTGGTTTCGTCGGTTAAAAATATCTTACCCCTCCATGCTTTCTACTCGCTTGACGAGTATATGCAGCACAAACTATAATTGATTAACCAACTGATCATCAACTGCATGTTCCTATCTGTACATACATATATAGGTTTTTATTTTTTAAATACTGACATACACCTATTTACACTAACCTATTCACATATTTTTCTACCCCCTTCTTTATGTTCGTTCACTAGTTCCTCTTATAATTGTATGTATCTATTTTTATATCTATTTTATATCTTGCATATCCCATAATGTATTTTACTTGTAATTGTTTGTTAAAAATCAAATCAATCAAATCAAATTTATTCATTAAAAAGACCACATTGGTATAAAAACACGTCAAAAATTTGAATTCATAGCACAATACAGCACATATAAATATCAAAATACACAGTATATAATCATAAAATTCACATTTAGTTTGTATGCTACATGTTAAAATATTCTTCCAAAGTATAGAATAAGCCACACCTTAATCCGAACACCCTTAATCCAAACATGTTTTTCCTGAATGTGAATTCATTGAACACGGATAAAATTAATTCGATTATCAGTGAAATAAATTATGCTAAGAATTTGAAATTTATTTGTTTAGTTGAAACAGGTCTAAAGACAAGCTCACTTGATTTTTGCCATATTGAAGGCTACCATTTAATTAGTTCTTTCTGTCGAATGAACAAACAACGTGGAGGTGTTGGTATTTGGACAAAATTAAATTTCCAATCGAAAAATATTGATGTATCGCAGTATTGTGTAGAACAACACTCTGAATTGTGTGCTGTAACATTCAAAGAGGGTAACTCGCAATATATCATTTTGAATTGTTATCAATCTCCATGTGGCGATGAAAGTATATTTTTTGAAAATTGTCTTCTTTATTGGACCATCTCTATAAATCCAAAGTCAATATAATTGTTTGTGGAGATTTCAACTTTGACATGTATAAAAACTGCAATTTCTTTACATTAGCAACATTACTAGCAGGGTTTAATTTGAGTCCGATCATTACATGGCCAACACGTGTCACGAGCACTTCATGCACGGTAATTGACAAAAATTTTATAAATTCCGAAAATGAAGGAACATATGGGGTATTTGATAATAATATATCAGATCATAGATCAATTTTTTTGGAACTTGATCTGTATCGAAAACAATCACAACCAAAACAAACAAAATGTTTGAAAAGAAACTTCAGGATGAATAACATCATTCAATTTGAAAAGAATCTTGAGAATGAAGACTGGTCCAAAATTGATTCTGCTCGTAACTTCGATGAGGCTTTTGAAACTTTTTATAATACGTTCATGTATCATTTTGACGGGGCTTTCCCTACAGAAACATTCATATATGGCGATACTGGTAAAAAATGGGTTGATAGCGAGGTCATTCTTTCTAGTGGAGCTCTGAAAGATCTGTACATATTATAAAAAATTTATCCAAACTTGGGCACTGCTTACAAGGAATCGAAGCGGAAATATATTTCTCTGATCAAACAAAAGCGTAAATGTCATTATCAAAATCGCATTTCAAATGCTGAAAATAATATGAAGGCCTCCTGGGAAGTAGTGGCTGATTTGACAAACAAACATAAAGGAATAAATAATATTACGTTGAATTTGAATGGCTATTTGGAAGTTGATCATAATAAAGTTGCTGAGGAATTTAATAACTCTTTCAATCAATCAATCAATCAATCAATCAAACTTTTATTGAATAAGTGTTTTTTCACAATAAATATCAGAACAAAAGAAGAAAATTCATAACATCATTGCAAAATACTGACTAATTCAACAGGTCAAACATCGAGATATACACACATTTATATATAATAAAACACATTGTATTCGCACACTTAAGAGTAAGTTGCAAATTAAAATTGAATATGATTCGCGATTACACAGAACAAACAATCGACAAGTAAGTATTAAAAGAAATTCCTCAAAAACACATTAAGGTGTTTGGAGATACTCATCAACGGAGTAGTATGCATGCTGAAGTAGAAATACCTTAAGTTGCCTTTTAAACAGAAAGATATTTGAGGTCAATTTCATGTCTTCACTAAGATGGTTATACAGCTTGACCCCATAGCACATGGGATGATTATGAGATACTGCCAATCTGCCGTAAGGCTGATGGAGTTGTGAAGAATCTCTGGTAAAATGATCATGAATTTGTTCATTTTTGGGTATGCTTGAAATATTTTTCTTGATATATATTAAAGTATGATAAATATACAAACTAGGCATTGTCAGTATATTAAACTGTATGAATAATGGCCTGCAATGATCCCTTGAGGATGCACCTGCCATAATTCTGATTGCCTTCTTTTGTACAACAAATACTTCATGGGCTTTGGCAGCTAATCCCCATTGTTCTAGTCCGTAGGCTATAACAGCCTGGAACAAACTGTGGTATAGGAGTTTGAGAACATCGAATGATACCGTATGCTTTAACTGTCGAAGTAAATATATATGTTTACTTAGCTTTAATTTAACACTTATGATATGATCCTTCCAGGTTAGCTTATTATCAATGGTGACCCCTAAAAATTTTGTGGAATTCATTTGATGTATCGTCTCCTTATTTAGTTTAATCAGATAACTTATATCTACTGGAGTGTTTTTTGCAACAAAATTAAGCATTTGAGATTTGGGAGTATTTAGCAGCAGACCATTTAGGGAGCACCACTCAGAAATTTGAGCTGTGACTATTTGAGCTCTATTAATTACTTCAGAACTATTCCCAGCAGATACCAAAATATTAGTGTCATCAGCAAAGACCACAGTGATAGAGGCTTCCGTGCAGAATTTTGGAAGATCATTAATGAAAACTAAAAATAAAAGTGGTCCCAAAATGGAGCCTTGTGGAACTCCAATTGATACACTTTTTACACTCGAACTTGTCCCGTTTACACTGACCATCTGACTCCGACCTGCTAGGTAAGACGTAAGCCAATTCAGTGCAGAACCACGTATTCCGTAGATCTGCAGTTTATGCAACAGCACTGCATGGTCAACAAGATCGAATGCCTTGCTCATGTCAAAGAATAAGCCTAAAATTTGCTGTTTTTTGTCTAGCATTTCAACTACATGCCTGATAAGCTGATCAATAGCTGTAATAGTAGATCTATTTTTTCTATAACCATTCTGGCTGTGTGAAAATAATAGATACACCCAAACAAATAATGGAAAATACATGTAATGATGAGTTTACTATACCCAAGAATAATTTCAATTGCTATAGTCTGTTTCTGAAACCTTTTTCTGAGGATAAATTGTACACTCTATTAAATTCTCGATTAAAAAATAAAAAATCTGCGGGATTGGATGAAGTTCCAGGATTTGTATTGTTGAGAATATTGAGGGTGATTATTGAACCATTGACAATTTTAGTCAATATGTCTTTAAAATCTGGAGCACCTCCACAAAGCATCAAAACTGGAAAGGTTGTACCTCTCTTCAAGAAGAATGATCGTACTCTATCAGAGAATTATCGCCCGGTAACTGTACCATATAGTCTCGCAAAAGTTTTTGAATATGCATTCTTGGATAGACTTTCATCATTCTTGGAAAAACACGAAGTCATAAGCAACAGTCAGCACGGTTTCCGTCATAAAATGTCTACATCTACGGCAATGTATTCGTTCCATAAACGCATTGCCCAGTTTATCGATAAGGATGAATGCCCTGTAGCAATATTTTGCGACTTGAGCAGAGCTTTCGATTGTGTGAACCATCAGAAGCTGCTAGATATATTGGAGAGTTTAGGCATAAGAGGTATACCATTAAACTGGATTTCATGTCCTCCACAGATAGTGAACACCTAATATCGAAATGTATTGAAACACTTAATACAGTATCATCTTTTTTCAATAGCAGAAACTTATTTTTCAATATTAAAAAAACACAGATGTTAAGAATTCACTCCTGTCAAAAAACTATTGATGACCTTGAAGTTAAAACCGGAGGAAACACTATGTGCAATACACATGATGTGGTTAGGTTTTTGGGGGTGACTCTGGATGGAAACCTCTCCTGGAAATCCCATTGCCAACAATTATGTTCCAAACTAAATTCTTTAAGATATCTATTCATCAATTTACGAACTGTACTAGAAGTGAAACAGATGTTGAATGTTTACTACGCTGAAGTTGAATCAAGACTCAGATATGGCATTTGCCTGTGGGGCAATGCACCAGGTACAAAAGATATCTTTATTGGACAAAAACGAATCTTGAGATGTATCGCAAGAATTTCTGACAGAGAATCGTGTAGAACATTTTTCAAAACATTTTGTATCTTGACACTTCCATGCCTCTTCATTTTCGAAACCTGTGTCCATGTTTTCAAAAATAAGGGAACTTTTTTACGAAATTCTGATATTCATGGTTATGAAACAAGGAACAAGCACCATTTTCATGTAAATTTAGCTCGAAAAAAAAATAAATTCATGTGCTCCTGATCATATTGGACTCAAAATATTTAACAATCTTCCGGAAGAACTGAAGGGTATTAACATATTTTCCTCATTCAAACATGAGTTGAAGAATTTTTTATTGAAAGAATGTTTTTATAGTATAGGTGATTTTATACAAAACTAGACTTTGTGATAATTAGACTTTGTGATAATTATGTTTGACGAAAGTGTTTCTTTTTTGATATTTTTATTATTCTATTGTTGGTTTCTATATATACTATGCATGTCTTTTTTTTATATATATACATTCTTGTTTTTAAGTGTAATTTTTTATTTAGATATGCTAATGTAATTGTACTAACTAAATGACAATTCCAATACATGTAAACTATGTCGAAAAAATGGAAATAAATATTGATTGATTGATTGATTAAAAGGTTTGAAAGAGATTTTTTGAATTTGAAGTGGTTCTCTTGATCTTTTATTTCCTTAGGAATTTTATTATATATTCGGATTCCAATGTTGAGAGGACAGTTCTGGGTTAAACTCAATCTACTTTGTGGGGTATTTAGAAGATTTTGATTTCGAGTGAAATAGTTATGAATGTCTTGCGACGAAGCAGATTGTTTTTTCTTTTATAGATGTAGCATGCCACTTCCAATATGTAAAGACACGTGAGTGGTAATATCTGAAGCTCTTTGAATAAAGGTTTACTTGGTTCGGATTGAGTTTTGCATAACAGAGCTCTGATGCATTTTTTCTGGACAATAAAGAGTGCTTTTGCTGCTGTAGACTGTCCCCATAGTATTATACCATAAGTCAATCTTGATTGGATATCTGCATAATAAAAAATTTACAGTACTTCGATTGTCAGTACTCTATACATGCACCGTATTTGAAATATTTTGGTATTCACTACCTTGATTATAGTCTTTATGTGACTCTCCCAGTCTAAGGTATCACTGATTGTCATGCCTAGAAATTTAATGCTGTTGTTCTGATTGATGTTATTTTTAATAATCTTCATAGTTATTCTTTCAACTTGTTTTTGTTTTGTATGAAAAATAAGAAACTCCGTTTTTGTTGTATTTATGTAGAGCATATTTTTGGAAAACCAATATGCAATTTTTGTCATTAGATCCTCACAAGCTGTTTGGTTCAAATCATGTGATTCCTTTGATACGAGAATTGATAAGTCATCTGCATATAAAACTATTTTGAAGTCGGCTAAATAATATACTATATCTGCCACATAAAGAGAGAATAATGTAGGGGCGACAACACTTCCCTGAGGTACGCCTATTTCTACAGATGCAGTGTTTGAGGTGTGTTGACTGATCATTCCTCCATCATTATGAGATATAAGTGAATATTGTTTTCTGTTTGTGAGAAAGGATTTTAACCAGTTATGTAATGTGCCTCTGATGCCAAGTGATCAAAGTTTGTCCAATAATCTATCGTGTGGTACACAAAGGCTTTGCTCAAGTCACAGTATATTCCTATGGGATATTTATTTTCAAAGTGCATTTATGATACATGTTATGGATTCTGTGGAAGCAGTATTTGTTGATCTTGTTTTCCTAAACCCATGTTGTTCACTAGGTATTAGGTTGAATTTTTCAATAAAAGGATTGAGCCTATCCAGCAAACTATATTCAAAAACTTTAGAAAACACCGGAGTCAAGGATATTGGTCTGTAGTTATCCAACTCTGTTCTGGCTTTTTTTTTATGAATTGGAATAACTTTTGAAATTTTTAGTTGATCTGGAAAAATGCCTGTTTCGAAAGAAAAATTCACAATATGAGTGATTGGTTCTATTATGAAAGAGCTAAATTCTTTGATAATATTGCATGGGAGATCGTCCGGTCCTGATGAGGGTTTATTTTTGAGTTTTGCGAATATGCGAATCATCTCGTCTTCTGTCAAAAGTAGAAAATCCATAGATTGTAAGTTACTCTTGGCTCCTCCCTCAGAATTATCGATTATATTTGATGGTGGTATACTATTACTTATTTTTTTGGGTGCTTCTATGAAAAAATCGTTGACTATATTGGCTACTTCATTAGGGGATGTTACGAGTTGATCATCATGAATAATTTTCATATTAGGTTGAATTGATTTGTTTTTGTTTTTAAGAATATTAATAATGGACCAAGATGCTTTATTTTTGTTCTCGGAATTCTGGATGAAGTTACTATAGTGTGATTTTCTGGTATTTTCTACAAGTTGTTTATGTTGAATGAGCCTCTGTTTGTATATGGGTTTCAAATCAGGAAGATTTTTTTGGGAAATATCTCTCAACTGTGAACTAGAAGTTTTCAATTCATCTGTGACCCATGATATATTGACTTTGTTTATGTGCTTACATATTGTTAGGGGAAATGCCATATTGAAGTAATTCAGTAATATGTCTACGAAGTTATTATATTTATCATCACAAGTTTTTGCATTGTACACAGACTCCCAGCGCTCATTTGCGAGTAATTCTGTCATAAGAGATTTGTTTTTTTGAGAGAATATTCTTTTATGGGCTCCAGAATTTTTCACTGGGGAGGGGTTCCAGAGTGACTCACAAGCTGATGCAATTATTTGTCTATGATCTGACATAGTGGTATCTGCTACTTGAGTGATTGCCTCCACATTTGTAAATATATTATCTGTTCTTGTGTTTGAGTGTAAGGTTATTCGGGTACCTTCATTGACTATTGACTTAAGTCCAAATTGTTCAGTGATACCAAAAATACCATTAGCTTCTTGACACTGAGAATTGAAATCTACATTAAAGTCTCCAGTGAGCCATATTTGTGAATTGACTGTAAATGAGATCTTAGAAGTGCCTCCAGCTCATTCAAGAAAACATGGAAGTTACCTGTAGGTGATCTATATACTGAAATTATTTTATGTGTTTTAAATACAGCTGCACATACCTCAAAATCTTTTTCAATACACATATGATCTAGCGGGATACGAGTTGCTTCTATGCCCTGTTTTGCCCAAATAGCAGTTCCCCCTCCTTTGTATACTTTCCGACAAAAACTATCTACCAGATAATAATTATGGAGTGGGAAATTTTTTATTTCATCCCTTAATAGCCATGTCTCAGTAGCTGAAATAAATAATGGATATTCATACTGACCTAGTTCCACTTCTAGTAAGGTGTGTTTATTCCTGATACTTTGGAAGTTTAAGTAAAATATAAAATTTATAAGAGCCTCAAAGTTTTGGCTGTTAGTTGATTCTATGTTGGGGTAATTTTTGCTCAAAAATCATTATTTCCACCATTTCTATTATAGTCATTGTAATGTTTAAAATCAAACCGCTTGAATCCAACTCCTTTAGGCCAGAAAGACGTATTATACAGGGTATCTTTGTGTCTGAAGTCAGCTCCTATCATGAAACATTTAAGGCGGCGTCCCTCGGTTTCTAGTTCTTTTACTATGACGTTTTCTGTTGTAGCTTCTTGTGTTTCATTTGAGATGTTTTGGTTAGTGTTAATGTTGAGTTTATTCTCCATTAGTTTATAGCACTCATGTATTAGTTTATAGCACTCATGTATCTTTTTAATGACATGTGTCATGTTTTTGTAAATATTGTAGAGATCAATAAAGTATCTATCTATCTATGTAAACCCAATTTAGTAAACATTATTTAATGAAAATGTCTTTTGTTTACTTTTCTCATGTTTTTTCTATGTTTCAGTTCATCATCAAGGTTCAACCAATAAAAATTATCTAAATGAAAAAAATTATCTGATTGTAATTACCTGGTGTTTTTTGCCGAATCATCGATATATGCAATGTTCAACAAATTTAACAAGTTTGGTGATGAAACTGATTTATTCCACCTATAAATACTTTCAAAGCAAAAATAAAGCAAATTCTATATAACAAAACAGTGAGTGAAGTACACTTAAACCATTTGTATTTATATTGTTATTTCTTAGATAGCCATTTATACACATTATTTTCTCTTTCTGTTTTTTTTTCTTGTTTATTATCACATAATTATACGTATGTATTTTAAAATTCCTAATTGTAACTATTATATATTGCTCAAAACCACAAACTGTAACTATTATGTATTGCTGTCCTGTAATTGGGGATTGACCCTGTTTGGACAATAAACCTCTTTTTTTCATAGTAATTCATAGTAATTAAATGAAACATTGCAATTGAAAACTATTTTGATATCTTGAAGATGAAAAAGTTCGTCATTTGATTATTACATATGTTTTATACCAAAGAGCCAAAAAGTATTTTCCACATGTCTCTAGACTTTTGTACGCCCATCATTCCTCCAACACATTTTCGCTCTGAAATCTTGCAACTCTTCCACATTCTCAAAAGTCAGATTAAACACTTTGTCCTTGCTTAAACCCATATTAAATAATGAAGAAGTATGGGCATTGTTTCCTATCCATCTTTCTAGCATAGTCCTATTGGAGACATTTTTACAAAAAAAAAATTGCCAGGTAGAGGTGTTGATCTGTGGTGTTGGAAGTATTCATATTTCCTGAGGATATTCAGTGATAAACCTTTCGAAAAATTGCATAGAATTTCTGATATAAACTCCCGTCCCGACATTAATGTCAAATCTTTTTGAAAATTAGTTGTTCTATGTAAATAAGCATTCCTGTCGCCAGTGGTAATACATACTCTTATTGAACCATCCATTATTTATAAAACAATTCGTAGCACCATTAAATTTGACATCCTTCCGAAAATGTCTAGTAGGCATCTACAAAATGCTTCCCTTACATTGTAGCCTGTAATATGCAAATGTTAGACTCTTCTCATTTTGTATGGCATAAAATTATGTATTTGTATTCAAGGAATTATTCAAATTATCGTTTTATCAGATGTAACATAAAACTTACCTAAGACGCTGATTTCCATATCACCACCACCTAACAGTGCAATTTTTTGATATCATAAATGAACTATGCTCCCACAAGCTGTTCTCAATTCAATGCAAATGAGTGTTAAATGCACATAGGAATTTTAATTTTGTTTTATAAAAAAGTTTTATTATATAAAAAAGTAAAATTTAAAAAGTACCTAAACCTAAAAGTACATTATATGTTTTATCTTTTATGCTAGCATGTATTTCTCCTCTGATAATCATCAAATCACCGTCAAATTGTATTGTTTTGCAATGGTTGGATTTTAATGCATTTTCTCCTTTTTGAATTATTGACATTTTCCAGGAACTCGTTAATGCTAGAAAGCTTTACATCGTGTTTTGAAGTAATTTTAAGCTAGAAATCTGAAAATAATACGAAATATTTAAGCAAAACAGACAGAATAACAATCAAAACAAAACAATGACATTACCTCAACTCTTTTAAATAAGCCAAAAATATGTTATAATCCTTACCTATCTGTAAAATATGATGGGAATTCCTAAATTTGGCCTTACTCCAACAAAATATTAGTATATTCACCCTTATTTATGACACAATGACACTGAAAAATAAAATTTCCTTATGGGAATTCATTTGCATTTTCGATGGAAAAGTGACGACAGACTTGGGTAGTCCATTCTATAATTGGGCTGAAGCCGTTTCCTGATACATAGCCAGAGATTCAGTTTTATTTCTCAAACACGTTGCATACACAAAAAGCATATTCACTTTCTCAAAAAAACTATAGTTTTTGGTTTAAACTGTAAATGATTCTCCCTGTGGAATTGTATTTATCCATTTAATTTTATTTCTTGGCTCACTACATACTTCATACACATGTAAGAAACACAGAAAATTGACAAAAGTATTAAGGTGGTTCCCCCACAAGACAGTTGAATTAGGAAATTATTAAAATTTGGCATACGTATCGTTTAACATGTGAACAACACCTCTAAAAAAATTTAACAAGTTTCACCATCCCGAACCCGAGATATATATATATATAATTGAATTTGACTCAATTAACACGTAACATATGGACCATGCATAGGCAAACAGCACATTATTAATTCTACCGTTAGTACTAAAATTAAGAAGTTTATGAAAAACGAGGAGGAGCTAGAGCAGGATATCACAGATATTGTGAAAAAAAAATCAAAGTCATTGACCATCTAGTTTGACAGATATAATTTCGAGAAGTACTAAGGTTTAGGCTGCATACGATATATTTTGCAAGCGAACGAGCGAATGGTGGGGAACGGAACGGAGAGACGCAACAGTGTACGCACGGCCAGGTGTACTTGTAAAATTTGGCGAAACACTTCAAAGCATACTTATTGTTAATATATCTTTTAATATTAACAATGTTTGTGATTCGAGCATTCATCAATTCAAGGTTAGCTTCGAAATAACAAACGTATATTTTTTCAAATGATCTTTTTTGCAAGAGACCCTCAAACAACAGTTGAGCCCGAGACGTGTTTCCTTCACTATGTTTTGCAATGAAAGAACTTTGGAACATTTGCAGCACCGAAGATTCTTGCCAAGTTCTGTCAGCTCGACAATACGTCTCCCATGACACGGGATAACCTCCAAATTTTCCCGATCGGTTCTTGGTTGTGGTGTTCGCGCTTGTAACGAAGCCGTTAGGGCTTTAATTTTTTTCGCCCGCACTTTCTTTTTAATAAATCTCCCCCTTTGTCGCGTCCGATCTGACATTTTTCTGATAAATTCCTCGTTTTTCGCAAATAATTCTCTCGCTAGATTTAACTTCAGCACGTGAATATCGGTAGGTGTATATAACAGCTGACGCACAACGTTGCCATGATCGTCGTTCTAACATGCACACATAAGAATGCGTCGTCTGTATAGGCAACCTTTTCTGCGTGTTGAGGCATAGCCCGGATAGTTCCGTCAAAAAGTTTACTCGCAATGTCAGATCAAAAATACTTTTAGAATAAATTTTACGAAAGCAAATGATATTCGTACTATATCTACTGGCACTGAGTACGTATATATGGGCTTTACAAAGTTTTTGATTACGATCCGAAAGAATTATCAACCCTTTTAATATGCAGACGGTATGTAACTTTTGGTTGGGGCTGTTGCAGGGGATCGACCTTGAGGTATGAAAACTTTTTTTTATTGCATTGGATTTGATTTAACGTTCAATTTTTTAAATTCAAGCTGAAATCATTTTTATTTTGTCAACTCTTGAACGACTTTTCTAACATAAACAAAAAGAAAATGAGTCCGCATTCTGAATCTAAGGATTTATTTTCGAACTATTTCATCTCCAACATATTAAAATAGTTCAGTGTTCCATGTAATGCTAAACATGGTGAGGTAATTTTTTTTTATTTTGGAAATGTTTAATACTTGTACCTTGATGATGGTTTTTATGGACAGAAACAGAAAAAAAACGAGATATGATCCATAGCTGAACTTGGGAAGACGAATACTACTGGAAATTCAGGAGCATATTTGAAAAAATTCAGTTGAGGGTGGCCCTTGAAGAACTGATACTGATTGAAAATCAAGATATACCAAATTTATACATTTCGAAAATGGTTCATCTTTGGAGACATCATTTCCTTGTGTATTCTAACCAACTTTGTATCATTCACTGTTTTCGAGTTGCCAATGCCAAAAAATATGATTTGTATATTTTTACAATAATTTTCTAAGTACCCTCTCTTTATTTCCCCATTTTCCACAATTCTATGATTGAAATTAATGATTTCTGTGTTTGATTGTGAAGGAGGGAAAATTGTGTTCTTCATGAGAGAAAAGTATACATTTGTTGAATTATATGATCCTTTAAGTACTAACTCACTCTGTATATGTTTTAAGGAAAACAAAATGATTATGTCATGTTGATTATATAACTTGTCATTAAATACTTTTTCATTAAGAGTTTTTATTTTTTCGGTCCCGAATTATTTGCATTCCCAAGATTTGATTTGCAGGACCTAAATCTTTGGTTTTGAATTGAGAATTTAAATATTCTTTCAACATTTTCGCCTCATCAAAATCATTGTAGAATAAAATATAGTCATCTACATAGAGTGCAATTATTATTATTAATTGATTTCTAATTTTAAAATTAACACACGGTTCATTAGAAGATTGAATGAATTTTAAGTCCATCATCAAACCATGAGCTTTTTTATTCCACATCCGAAGCTTGTTTGAGTAGAATAAAATATAGTCATCTACATAGAGTGCAATTATTATTACTAGTGCTTTTGAGACCGTAAATGGCTTTTTCAATAAACATACCTTATCTTTCTCATTTTCATTCAGAAAACCTTCTGGCTGATGCCATAAAATCTCTTCGTCAAGATCGCCATTTAAAAAAGCTGTTTCTATATCTAAATGATCAATTTCCAAATTCATTTCAGTTGCTAGATTAAGAAGAAAACGAATTGTACTATATCGTACTACAGGAGAAAAAATATCCAAATAATCAACCCCAAATTGTTGACTATAGCCTTTGGCTACTAATCTGGCCTTAAACCTACATATTTTTCCCTCGATATCCCTTTTAACTTCAAAAACCCATTTATTTTTAACAATTGCTCTACCTTTGGGTTTGTCTATTAAAACCCACGTTTTATTGTTGTGGAGAGATTCCATCTCAGATTTCATAGCATTTACCCATTCATCAGAATATTCACTACTCAAGGCATCATCTACAGTAAAAGGTTCATCAATATCATTAGAAAAACACTGTATGCTACAAAATCAGGAAATTCTCTCGTCTTACGATCACGTAGATTATATCTTCTTTCTTCGATAGGTTCTGTCTCCTCATCTAGTGTATCTTCATTTCCTTGGGAAGTTTCGTCTCCGTCTTTTCTTCATGATGACTCGAATCCACGCTCATTGTTTCTTCAGAAAATCCTTGGTTTTCTGAGTTTGTGGGTTCGATGATCAATTCATGTTGGGGTTGACTTCCTGAATCTTTTCCATCATATGAACTATGGAATGTTTCTTCCAAGAAAATAACATCCCTCGAAATGACGATTTTTCGGGTGGAGGGATCCATCAATCTGTATCCCTTGGAACTCTCACTATATCCAACGAAAAACATTTCTTTGCTTTTCGAGTCCAGTTTCTTCCTTTTTTGAACTGGTATATGGGCAAAAGCAGTACAACCAAAAATTTTTAATTTTTCCAAATTGACTTTCTCGCCAGTCCATTTCTGTTCAGGAACCCTACCAGGAATTTTCTTCGCAGGAGAACGGTTGATTAGATATATGGCTGTATTTGCAGCTTCAGCCCACATTCTAGGATCATATTTTGAATCCAACATCATCGATCTCGCTTTTTCCATAATAGTTCGGTTGTATCGTTCTGCTAATCCTGATTGCTCAGGGGTTTAAAGAGAACCAATTTTTGCTCTATTTTCTCATACAGAATATTTGCTACTTGATGGATCAAGGGAGAGTGTTGAATTATATGATCCTTTAAGTACTAACTCACTCTGTATATGTTTTAAGGAAAACAAAATGATTATGTCATGTTGATTATATAACTTGTCATTAAATACTTTTTCATTAAGAGTTTTTATTCAATCTGTGTGATTTCCAATCAACAACTTTCTGCTAGTTTGAGTCAGAGTTAAACTAATAACATTCCCATATCAATAAGAAAGATATCACTGCAAGAAAATATAATAAGCTAGGTTCGGTAATAGTTTATAGCTGAAATAACATTGTATCTGTCTGCCAGCAACTGTTGAGCAAACTAGTAAACATTTTTTTTTTCAGACCCATCCTACTCAGACAGCATTCTTATCAAGCGTGGACCTCCACACTCATTGTCCGTATCAGTTACTCATGCCAGAAGCTCTTGCAATAGTGTGTTCACCAAAGTATAATGAGTAAGTAAAATAAAATGCTCAAATTGTCCCACAAATAAGTGCCAAAATGTTAACTGCATGTAAATCAATCAGGAGCAAAAATTGTTGTCTATTCCATTCTTCTTTTGAACCAAATTTTTTTCTGGTATTTTTTATCAATCAAAACAATAATAACAGAAAAAAAGGATATACCTAGTGTAACGAACCTAGGCCGGACCTGTCGCCTCACATGTTGCCATCGACAGCGATGAGATCATCCCCGGAGATATTCGAGAACCATCCAGTCGCTTTTCCGCGGAGAGCAACGGTCGATATTGGAAACGATTGGAACATGCTGGATCGCCAACTGCCGGAATTCGAAAGATCGGGAATTCTGTGACGGAGATAAATAGACAGCCCTCAAGTCTCACGAACGGTCTGAACGAGCCCATACCATCGAGCTATACAGTGGCGTAGTAATATAAATTAAGTTGTAGATTAAGTGTTAAATAAATTAGTTAAACCAAGTTAAGTTTATTTACGTTACAATTGGTGTCAGAAGTGGGATTTTGAAAATAAACAAGTGATCGTGGAGTGGATAGTCAGAAAAATAAATTGATAGACCTTTTTGTACGCCCAAAATAGACAGTGGCCCGGTTTTCGCGAAGTGGACAATTGTGCGTGGGAATATAAACTGATACACTGTTCGCGTGAAACAGAAAATAGACAGTGGCCCGGTTTTCGCGAAGTGGACAATTGTGCGTGGGAATATAAACTGATACACTCTTCGCGTGAAACAGACAATAGACTGGTGGCCCGTGGAAAAGAATTCGCGAAGTGAATTTTTAACAAACTGATAAACTTTTCGTGTGAAACAGACTGATACCTCGTCAAAGACAAAATGTGTTCAAGAAAAGTGCGCCTTGCGGATTTGAAGGTAGCGGAATTGAAACAGGAATTGGGGGAAAAGGGAACTGGAAACAACGGGTAAAAAGCAAGTACTCCAGGAAAGACTTGCAGAAGGACTTATACAAGAAGGTGAGGACCCCAAAACATTTTTATTCGAAGTTCCCGGAGGTGATTTGAGTTCGATAATAGAATCCTTGAAAGAAGAGCTGCAACAAAATTCTAGAAATCTGGAAGAGAAGCTTCTAGAAAATTCAAGAAGCCTGGAAGAAAATTCTAGAAATCTGGAAGAGAAGCTTCTAGAAAATTCAAGAAGCCTGGAAGAGAAGTTCCTGGAAAAACACAGAAGGCCTAAAAAAAGAATTGTGTGGTGTGGCTAATTTCCTAGAAGAAAGAATGGGAACCGTTGAGACAGAGATAGATAAAATTAGGGAGCAAATGAACACGGAGGTAGATAAAATCAAAGATGGGGTCGAGGCAGAGATGGACAAGATGAAGGAAATAATCAGCGATGGAATCAAAGACGGAATCGAGGCAGAAATGGACAAAATAAAGGAAACGATCAGTAAGCTGGAAAAACAAATTAATAGTGCGTCCTCCACAGAGATGGTTAACGAAAATGCAATGCTGGACTTGAGTTTGAACGTGGATAAAGTTCAAGAGGGTATAAAAGATGTCAAGGTCATTTCAGAAATAGGGAAGCTGTCCATGAAGCCGCCTCAATTTGACGGAAAAACTCCATGGGAAAATTACCGCCGACAGTTTGAAGCAGCGGCCAAAGCAAACGGATGGAATGCAGGGGAAAGAGCTGTAGCACTGACACTTGCATTACGTGGAGAAGCGACAAATATTCTACAAACTCTCACCGCCCAAGAACAGGAGGACTATGATCAGCTGATTAAACATCTAGAATTACGATATGGCCACGCCCATTTGGAACACGTATACCACTCCCAGCTGAAAAATCGCTGCCAAAAATCGGGCGAATCCTTACAAGAATTCGAAACTGACATTGCACGCTTGGTTCGTCTCGCATATCCAGCCACACCAGAAAATGTAATGGAGCGACTAGCGGTTCAAGCATTCTTGGATGGACTCCGTGACCAAGAAACCAGACAAGCGTTGATATTAGCTCGTCCAACACATCTCGTGAGACGCACTGGCACGAGCTTTGGAATTTGAGGCAGCAAAACAATGCTGCAAAAGCCAAAGTAAAGTTCAAACGATTGAGGAAGACTCACAGGAGCCTGCTAACTTGGAAGCTGCCATAAGAAAAGTGATGAAGGAAGTGTTGCCTGAGAAAAGACATATAAGATGCCGGAATTGTCGCAAAATTGGACATGTGCGTAGCAAATGTCCAACATTCATCGACTCCGATGCAGGAAAACTAAGAAAGGTCGATGAGAAGGGGCAATCGTCGGCATGTGTCCGGCAAGCCCCGGTTAACAACGCATATGTCGTTATGCTTCAACGACAGAACAGGGGTGTCTTCGTAGACGGTCTCATCAATAACGAGCCTTGCACCATGCTGCTAGATACAGGTGCGACTAGGACAATTCTCGGGCCTTCCTTTGCCAGAACACCGGAACGGATTGAACCGACAACTTGGAAGCTACGCACAGCAACAGGGGAGCCAGCTACTGTATATGGCGAGCTACCGATTGAAATAATTTTGGGCAACACTAAAGTGAAACATCAGGCACTTGTAGCGGACATCGAAGACGATGCAATCATCGGAATGGACATCATGAATTCCAGAGGGTTTGAATTGGATTTCAAAGACGGCGTCCCACGTGTCACGGGGAAGAGCTGGTACTTCATGGGAGAAGTGAAGAGTTGATCCGTGTGCTGTTGGCTGAAGATGTAAGCGTACCTGAGAGGGCTGAAACCATTCTGGAGGCTCGCCTGGACGGGAGTGCGAGCAGTGGAGCGTGGTGATGTTCGAGCCCAAACTTCATGATGAGAAAATTGGACGAGGGATTGCACTAGGGAAGACCTTGTTGCGTGCTGACAAATTTGTGCCGGTAAGGGTCATGAATGTCAATTATTTCCCAGTGACCTTGAAGAAAGGAACAATTTTGGGGCACTGCTCGTCAGTTTCATCCGTGATCCGGGCGACAGTCGATTAGCCAACCAACAACTTGCCCACAGAACTAGAAAATTAGTTGCCATCTCTTCCAAAGACATAAAACCAGCTCAACAGCCCAAACTAAGAGATTTAGTCAAAAGTACCAAGACATCTTCGATACCGGACAAGGAAAAGGGGTCGAACTAATGTGGTCCAGCACAAGATTGATACTGGGGTGCCCGACCGATCCGGCAATCAGCAAGAAGACTTCCTCTTGCCAAGAAGGCAGAGGCTGACAAAATAGTCAGCGATATGGGAAAAGAAGGAGTTATCGAACCGTCTGACAGTCCCTGGTCCTCTCCAGTCGTACTGGTGAAGAAAAGGATGGATCGACACGCTTTGTGTAGACTATCGCCAACTTAATAATGTCACGAAGAAGGACAGTTACCCTCTCCGAGAATAGATGACACCCTAGACACGTTGGCTGGTTCCACGATTTTCTCGACCCTTGATCTGAAGAGTGGATACTGGCAAGTAGAACTCGCTCAGGAAGATCGAGAAAAGACTGCTTTACCATCGGCTCAGGATTGTGGCAGTTCACCGTTATGCCATTCGGGCTCTGTAATGCTCCGCCACATTCGAAAGATTGATGGAAACAGTACTGAAGGGACTCTCATGGAACACGTGTCTAGTGTATCTCGACGACATAATTGTGGTCGGCAGATCGTTCGAGGACCACGTGAAAAAACTGGAGGAAGTATTCCTGCGATTGAGGAACTCGGATTGAAGCTGAGCCTAAGAAATGCCACCTGTTCCAAAAGAAGTACGATACCTCGGCCACGTTGTCTCTGGGGAAGGAGTAGCAGTGGATGACCAGAAGATCAAAGCTGTTAAGGATTGGCCCATCCCAAAGACATTCACCAACTTCGAAGTTTCCTTGGTTTGTGCACATACTATCGCCGATATGTGCTGGGGTTCGCAAACATCGCTAAACCACTGACCAGGCTCACGGAAGGTCAAACAAAGTTCCAGTGGTCCGAAGAATGCAAGACTCGTTCAGGAAGCTGAAGGGAGCTTTGATTAACGCACCTGTTCTGAGCTATCCCTTACCCAACGGAAGTTCATTTTGGATACGGACGCCAGCAACGTGGGACTTGGAGCTGCCCTATCTCAGATCCAGGAGGGCAGGAGAAGGTCATTGGTTATTTCAGCAAGACGCTCAGCAAACCAGAGCGCAATTACTGTGTCACCAGGCGAGAGCTGTTAGCTGTTGTAAAGGAGTGGAGCACTTCTACAAGTACGTGTATGGAAGAAGATTCCTGTTGAGAACTGACCATGCAGCTCTCAAATGGCTCTTACAGTTCAAAAATCCTGAGGGTCAAGTAGCTAGCCGTTGGATCGAGAGACTCCAAGAATTCGATTTCGAGATCGAACATCGAGCCGGAACTAGCCATAAGAATGCAGATGCCTTGTCGCGAAGACCATGTCCAGATGATTGCTCACATTGCCGACGAGCAGAAGAGAAGAAGCAACACTTTGTAGAACCGCGGCAATGGATGACAACTGGAATGACAGCAAGATCCAGAAAGACCAAGAGAGACCCCGACCTTGGCTTAGTCGTCAGCTGGAAGAAGGGCAATCGAAGACCATCATGGCAGGAAGTCGCAGGTTACTCGCCGGCTGTTAAGTCCTATTGGGCACAATGGAACTCTCTTATTCTGGACAATGGGATCCTGAAACGTGTGTTGGAGGCCGATATTGGTGGGAAGACAGACGCCAAATAATTGTTCCCAGGAACAGAAGAGAGGAAGTGCTGCGGAAATCCATGATGGAGTCGCGGAGGACATCTGGGAGTGACGAAGACCCTGCAGAAAGTGAGGCAACGGTTTTACTGGGCCAATTGTCAAGCTGACGTCAGGACTGGTGCAGGAAGTGCGCTGTATGCGCTGCTAGCAATGGACCTCGAATACGCCCCAAGGCCCGATGCGTCAGTACAAGCGTAGGCAGCCCGTTCGAGAGAATCGCCATTGACATCGCCGGCCCGTTTCCCGTATCCGACCACGGGAATAAATACATCCTTGTGGCAATGGACTACTTCAGTAAGTGGGCGGAAGCCTATGCCCTGCCAACCAGGAAGCCATCACCGTCGCCGACGTCTTGGTGAAAGAATGGATATGTCGATTCGGTATTCCAATGGAGCTGCACTCGGATCAAGGCAGAAATTTCGAATCAACCTTTTCCAAAAAATATGTCTACTGCTGAACATCCGCAAGACAAGAACCACGGCCCTACATCCGCAGTCCGATGGAATGGTGGAGCGGATGAACAGGACGATCAACCGCCACTTGTCCAAGGTTGTCTCTGACCATCAAAGAGACTGGGACCAGTATCTTCATTTGTTCCTGATGGCCTATCGATCCGCAGTACACGAGTCAACCGGTCAAACTCCTGCTAGTATTATAATGGGCCGAGAACTGCGACTGCCTTGTGACCTGAAGTTTGGGATACCGCCAGGACAAGACACTGCGGGAGAGGACTACGTCAGCAAACTTCGGCAGAGAATGGACGACATCCACGAACGAGTCCGGTTGAACATCCAGAGTGCCAGCGATAAAATGAAGAAGACCTATGACATCAAGACCGACGCTGGAGGATTTAAGGTTGATGACCTGGTTTGGCTGTACAACCCCAAACGTCGTCGTGGACTATCACCAAAGTTGCGGAACTCGTGGGAAGGCCCGTATAAAATTGTGAAAAGGATAAACGACCTTGTGTACCGAATCCATAAGCCACCCGAGGAAACCAAGGGTCGTCCATTTCAACAGGTTGGCCCCATCGCTGGAAACCATGACCAAGTTCGCACCCTCAAGCCACCGGAGGATGATATGACGTTCGAGAAGTTTATGTCCTTGTATTCAAACGGGCAGAAAGTTCTACATGGGGTTACTAGAGAGGAGTCAGAGACCTTTTGAGGTGCCTGCTGACTACGCACTAGCACTGTGTGGCAGAAGATCTTCGAATGTCCAGGGGCATCGCCGTAGTGTTCTCACAGAAATTTGGTCAACTCCAAACACTGCGGGAGCAGAATCCAGAAGTTGGTGGGGTGCTACAGTTGAAGAAAGGCCAGAGAAACATCTACTACCTAGTTACCAAGTAGCATTCCCAAGATAAACCGTCCTATGAAGATGTCTGGAAGAGTCTCACCAAACTAAGAGATACTATGGTGGACCAGAACCTGGTGGATCTAGCAATTCCAAAATTATCCTGTGGTATTGATGGGTTGGACTGGAGAGTCATAAGAAGTATGCTGGAGGCGATATTCAGATCCAGCGGCGTCAGGATTCTGGTTTGCTGTAACCCTCTTCCACGACCGATCATGAAGACCGTGGAGTGTTACTTCCATCGAACTTCACGGTGCAGATATGGGGAGTCATGCAGATATCGTCACACTCCAAGGATGAAATTTCGGGACGAAATGTCTTTAAGAAGGGGGCAATGTAACGAACCTAGGCCGGACCTGTCGCCTCACATGTTGCCATCGACAGCGATGAGATCATCCCCGGAGATATTCGAGAACCATCCAGTCGCTTTTCCGCGGAGAGCAACGGTCGATATTGGAAACGATTGGAACATGCTGGATCGCCAACTGCCGGAATTCGAAAGATCGGGAATTCTGTGACGGAGATAAATAGACAGCCCTCAAGTCTCACGAACGGTCTGAACGAGCCCATACCATCGAGCTATACAGTGGCGTAGTAATATAAATTAAGTTGTAGATTAAGTGTTAAATAAATTAGTTAAACCAAGTTAAGTTTATTTACGTTACACTAGGTTATGTCAGCTTACGCTCCTTCCGCTGCAACCTATTGTGGCTCCATCCTAATTAAATGAAAGTTCACCTTCAAGTCCCGTGCTTCTGACGAAGTCGATGATGACACTCGATGATGACACTCGATGATACATTTTCCAGGTCTTTGGGCTCCAACTGCCTGTGATCCATACGGTAGAATCTTGTTCGCCCCAGAACGTTGCATCTACACAAGATGTGATCTGCTGTTTCTTCTTTGTCTTGGAAAAAGCGGCACTCTGCGCTCTCCGCAAGACCGATTTTCTGAAGATGCTTTCACAGTCTACAGGGAGTGAGTAGATCTGTTATGATCCTCAGGTTTTTTTTATTCTTCTTTTGAAAGGGTTTGGTATAAATACCTTTGGGTGGACTTGTCCCACTGTTTCATACCAATACTTGCCTTTTTTCCGCTCTGTCCAGTCTGAGAACATTTCTTTGGCTATGCTCTTTGATATTCCGAAGAAGGACTCTGGTCCTATGAAATCCTCCATAGTGCCTTCTTTTGCCAGAAAGTCAGCTTTGTCATTTCCTTCAAAGCCTTTGTGTCCAGAAATCCATAGCAGAGTTATTTTGTTATCCCTGCCTTCACTTTGAAGTGCCTTCTTCCATACAATCTGGGTTCTATTCAACTTGATGCCAGAGCTTTCAGTGCTGCTTGGCTGTCCGACATGAATTTTACTGTATCTGTTCAGTATTTTTTGAAGGTAGAGTTTGATTGCTTGAACTTCTGCCTGGAATATTGTAGCTTACTGTCCCAGGTTTATGCTGAGGTTAAATTCTGGCTGTACTCCATGTACCCTGGCCCCAACTCCGTCTCCTGTTTTGGAGTCGTCTGTGTACCATTGTAAATTGGCCCTTGTGAGTTATCTTCTTTCGTCTCTTATTCGTCTCATAAGGTCTATCAAAGTTGTATGGGGGGATCATTGTATCAGATGGCATTCCTAATATTGGATGGGATTTTATCTCGTTCTTGATTTTGCGACAACTTCCTCCCCTATTCTCGTTCACCTTGACAGATTTCTGTATACACTCACTTTCTCTAAGCAAATATGTAACAGAGGGATGTTCAGGAGGACTTTCATTGCTGTTGTCGGGGTGAACATTGCCTCTGTTATGGCCAGACACGTTATGCAGTTTGTTGAGCTTTTCTTGTGCACTCTTCTGTGTCCCCTTGCTCTTAAGTGTCACATGCGATCATATGTAGGTCTTGTTTGGAATGATTCACAACTTTTTGTGCTTAATTTCAGTCATTTATTTTTACATTTAATTTTTGTGCAGTGGTGGGTTACAAACGCATTAACAATTATAAAAATTGATTTTTAAGTAGTTTGAAAAAAATTACATTCAGTTATTCAAGTTTGCTGTTGCTTTCAGTAAGTTGAAAGATTGGCACTCATTTCTGGAAACATGTACAGTGGAACCTCGATCAAACGTCACTCTTTTAATCCCACTCTCTGTTAACATTGACTGTACTGAGGGAGGGGGTGGGGTTTGCTGCGCGAACTGAAATGTTGTGTATTGTTTCAGTAACTTAGTAGCGACTGGCGAGTGCAGATCAGTGTTTCGTAGGGTCATTTTAATTGTGTGTTGTGATTCAAATATAAATTAGTATTATTCACTTGTACACGGTTCAATTTCTTTCCCAAACCATTTGAAATCTTGTTACCGTACACGTTTATAACGGAATTTCTGTTATCCGTCTATTCAGTTAACCGTCATTATTATATATATTAGATTATAGGAATCTCTATTAGTTATAGAATTACTTTTTATTCAAAATAACTGGTAACATCATACTATTACAAAATATATGTCAAAAACTGACAACTCTCTCTTTCCTATATATGGGGTGATATCTCTAGCACTGCTATCTATAACACTCTTCACCACCTAAATGAAATCACGTAAATAATTCGGTTTCCTCGGATTCCTTTCCGATCTCCTCAACATCTGGGTGTTTCTGCTCGAAGTATCCTCAGTACTTTGACCCAGATCTATCCCAGTGGTGGAATCATCATTAGTATCATTAGAAACACCTGCACCTAGACCCGCTACATGCCTGTTTTGTATTTCATTTGATTCCTCAATCAATGATATACCCCAAAAATTGTATTTGTTTCAATTTGAACTGACATTTGGACCTCTTAAGTCTCAAACCGGCTTCCGCAATTCTTTCTAGAACCATGGTGGTTCTTTGTGTGAGATCATCATCATCTCTGCCCATTATAAGTACATCATCAATAACTACCACTACACCATCAATTCCTGATAATAATTTTTCCATTTCCCTTTGACAAATAGCTGGACAACTATTCACCTCAAAAGGAAGTCTTTTCATTTTGAATAATCCCTTAGATGTATTAATAGTCAACAACTTTGAACTTTCTTCATCTACAGGAAACTGAAAATAGGCTTCTTTAAAATCTAATTTGGCAAATATTTTTCCACCTGCCAAGGAAGAAATAACTTCATTTATAGATGGAAGGGGGTATACATCCATTTTAACGGCTGCTCGATTTACAGTGCATCTATAATCACCACACAGCCTCACACTGCCATCACTTTTAATTATTGGAACTACTGGAGTAGCCCATTCTGAAGTACGAATGGGTTCAATCACGTTCATTTTCTGTAAACGTTCGATTTCTGCCTCCACTTTCTCTCTCAACGCTAGGGGTACAGGTCGTGTTCTCATGAATATAGGTGTAGCTTGTTGGTCTATATTCAAACTGACTGGTGGACCATTGTATTTTCCTATTTCGTTTTCTTCAAAAATATTTTTAAATTTTTCAAAAATATGTTCATTATGTTGATAATAAACTCCTTCTAAACGAATACCTAACTGGTTGAACCAATTTCTCCCCACCACAGCTGGGCCATTTCCTTTCGCTACTAGCAACGGTAACTTCATTTGGGAATTTTTGAAACATATGTCAACCATGCATGTGCCTAGCACTTCCAATTTTTGTTTAGCCCAGGTGTGTAGTTTGATATCAGAGTCTGACAATTTATTGAAGTCAATATTCAAATCTTCGAAGGTATGTTCGTTAATAATGGAGTAACTTGCTCCTGAATCAACTTCCATTATAACTGGCACCTTATTAATTTCAATGGAAACATTCACTGGCGGTTGACCTGAGCCTTCAATGACATATAATGAACTATTCTGATGAACTAGTGCATGATTATTAATCACATTCTGATTGGTTCAAATTAATAATTAAAACATGTCAGTTTATTGTTGGAATGTCAGTTTTGACAGATGAATGAAATTCTCAGCCATATACTATGTTTGCCTTAACTTGGAGGAAGAAGGTATTCAGATCACGAAGCTATTATTACTTATACATTATTAGACGTCGAGAGAAAAATAAAAAGTAACAAGCAGAGGTATGGTAAACTTTACACAAAACACAAGTTTACCAAGTTTGACTCAACACGGGTAAAATTAACTGATTTAGTGTTGGATATCTGATGGGAAGGTCCTTCCCAATGCAGAATATCAAATATAAAATGAAAAAACCTGGGTATCAAAAGGTGTCCAAATCTCTGCTAAACATGTGAGGGTTCTTCACTTTATCAGGAATTACACAGACAGTGAGGTCTTCCATTTCAATAACTATCGAATAATCTATAGAAATGGCAATAATAATAAATATTAATATTAATACAATCCCATTGAAAATAAATCTTGACCCAAATATTCTCAATAATCATTACTATAGAATTCTGGAAAACTTAAAACTACCAGTACGAACAAGCCCTCTAGACTATCTAACTAATTAAACATATCTGGAGAGCTGACGGTCTCAAAGAAATATTTAGAGAAATAAAAAATCACATGGGATTGATGAAATCTCCTTGAATATATTGGAAAATCTGCCATATCAAGCACTCTCTATTTTGGCGGTCTATCAATAGACCTTTTGCAACTTGAATATTTCACGTCTCAAAAACAGCGGCAGTTATACCGATTCACAAGGTTGGCAATTTAGAGGAACCATCATAATATTTCCGACCCACATCACTAATAATAGAAAACCAAGTAAAAAAAATTATGTGATATTTGGATTACCAAGACCAAGATACTAAGTGACTCCCAGTTTGGTTTTCAAAAATCGAATAGTACAAATTATGTCATCTTTGACTTCCTAGACAAGTTATATGTGAATGTGAATAAAACAAATGTGGTTTAATTCAGATTTACCATGGAAATCTCAGTCTTGAGAATTAGTCGTGTAAAAAATTATTGGGTATATGGATTAATAATGTTCTGAAGTTTGAAGAACACATACAATACCTCAACACAAAACTGTCATCGAGTTGCTATGCTATCATCATCAACAAATTCGGAAGCCGGCTGGAAAAACATCACACTTCTAGGCACTTCTGTAGCAAGCAGTTACTACAATCTATATTCATTCTCCAATAAAGAGCGTTAAGATATGTATATAGAACTGTAAACCTTTATTCCTAAAAAATTAAATACTAAACAAAAAAAATTGTCTTATTCATGAAGAAAAAGCGCACTATCCTTCTGAAAGGACCTACAACACTCAGCCACATGACAACATACCAATATCAATACCAAAATTGACATCTACCAAAAATTCTCGAAAGTGATATTTTTTACCTAGCAAAAAAAAGTATAATACAAAATCAAAATTATTCCTCAAATCAGTCAAGGAAGTGTTGCCACCGAAAGCATACTACAGTTTGAGAAAATATCTAAATCATAGACTTTGAGTACCTCATTCACTTACTTTTTTACTGTCTTTTTGTATTATATTACCGATGTTTTGATACATATATCTATAAAGATTCCTAGACAAAAAGACACAACTTCGTCTTGATGGCTTATAAATGTGTAGTGCCTTGTATACTTTTTATGATTCTATTTTTAATACTACAAAATTTCCATATTATACAAAATTTCCATATGACTGTTATATTTTTGTATATGCTCCTCAAAATGATAACTTTGGAAATTGATAAGAGTCCACAAAATGTCACTTAGCGGACTAATACTTAAAGTCATCATGACATCTTAGTCAAGTCAAATTTGTTTATTCTGAAATCTTATATTTAATCTGTCGAATATGTTCCAAGATACTCAATAAACTATAGATTAATTGAAATTTTGTAATGACAGCACACAATACTTCCGAAATACCCTTTCAGATAATGTATTTCAGGAACAACAATCACTAATTTCTCAAGTGTTTGACAAATGCTTCATTAATAAACAATCGGTTTCCACATATTTCCACAGCCTCCTATGGTATGGATGGCAGTTGAAAATGTATATAATAATACATAATATCTTTTGACTCACCAGGGTTTTTAGGAGAGTATTGTTATCCTCCAAAAATTATAAAGCTTATAAACGTAAAAATAACTAATAAAAAACCTTTTTAAAGACAAGCTTTTATTTAAGCGGTGTACTAAAACATATAAAATCAGTTTAAGTCATTGCGGACAATGATTTAATTAATTTTAGTTAAATAATTTGGTTTCAAATTAATTTGATTGGGCAGTGATTGGTTGTTAAGTGAGAACTTAAATTATTTAATTTTCAGAAAGTATTCATAAAAGTGGGTACCAATTAATTTCATTGGACAATGATTGGTTGGTAAGTAACAACTTGTCGAAGTATTAATTTTATCACAATTCGCGCGACAAGCTTTTTGAAACCATATAATTCAAAAATTAAAAATAAAAATTATTGTCGGCAATGACTTAAACTCATGTTATACGTTTTAGAACACGGCTTAAATAAAAAGAATAGTAGCCCGAGCCACATTAGATCTGAGAAGGTCGCAGTCAAAAAGGTTGCTATCACTAATCTTGAAAAAAACCTAACCTAGCATATCATCAGGTAAGATTCTAACAACCTTCAAGGGACCGTAGATATATTTTTTTTCTTTTTCATATAGTTTAGGAGCCATTAGGACTCTTTAGATTTAGTTTAAGCAACTCCATATTGTGGATAAAAATAACTACCTTTTGATAATCATTTAGAAATATTTTATTCATTCTTTGGAAGCATTTTTTATGTCATTTGCAAACTATTTTTGCAAATAAACTGATGTTTTCTTGTGGTAGCTATAGTACCGTGTCTGATGAATCTTGTGTATTCCCTGCTAGACTTTTTGTATCACGAGGCAAAAAGGAACATATCCTTCTTACTGTCATATTCGCAACTTCTTTTGCCACTCTGATAAAAACATGATAAAAGGCCTTCTGCACTTTTTAGTACTGTGCAGAAAAGAAATAACTATCTTCAAGCACACGGAATATAACTCACTAATGCTGAAAACGAACTAAGTAGCGATACTAATAAATATTGGTCTTATATACATTCAAAGAATAACTCCTCTTCTATTCCATCAACAATGAAATGCAACGGTAAAATCATCGAACACCCGCAAGAAATTGTCCAAGAATTCGCTAATGTTTTCTCCGATTCTTTCACAAATACAAACAAAAATTTTTGCGATATTGATAATTTTCCATTGCTGTATACACTGAACATTCCCTCCGTTATAGAAACTGAAGGACTCTTCGCTATAAAGAAGCTGAAACCCAAGTTGACTATGGGACCTGATATTATACCTGCCCTCGTTATAAAAGACCGTGCTCATATTTTCTGTGGCCCATTGACGACAATCTTCAATATGATCCTTAGAACATCATCATTTCCTACAACGTGGAAACTTTCTAGAGTCACACCAGTTAATAAAAAAGGAGACAAAAAAGTTTTTCAAAATTATAGACCCATTACTATAATCTGCAATTTTGCTAAACTATTTAAGATCATATTACACGTACATATATATGTTCATGTCAATCAATTAATAACTATACACCAACATGGATTCATGAAATTTCGATCGACCATCACTAATTTAATTTGTGCTACCCACATAATCTGTCAACAACTAGAATGCCAGGGCCAAGTCGACATTGTTTATACAAAGCGATAGATTGAACCACTACGTTTTATTGCAAAAACTCGATTTCTTTGGTTTCTCTTTGAACCTGCTTACACTAGTCAGTTCGTATGTGTTTGGCAGATTCCAATTTGTCCAGTACAAGAGATACAAATCTTAAATATTCCAACAACTTTCTGGTGTACCTCAAGGCTCGATACTGGGCCCCAACTTCTTCATAATGTTTATCAACGACATAATTGACGATCCCAATACTCAATATCTTATGTAGGCAGATGACTTGAAAATAATGTCCATAATACATTCCACTGAAGAGTGCTTAAAACTCCAAAACCGTTTGAAGGAATTGAATACCTGGTATGATCTCAATGTAATGTTATGTCTTTCACGAAGAGACTGAATGTAATCGAATTTGACTACCAGATACAGAGTAGCGTCCTCGCCAGACCGGAAATCATCAAAGACTTGGGCATTTATTTTGATCAGAAGCTTACCTTCACAAAACACATAAAGAAAACTATTGCCTCTGCCAATAAAATGTTAGGTTTTGTTGTCAGAAACTCCAAAGAATTATCAAGTCTTGAAACACTACACCTACTATATGTATGTTTTGTTAGGTCTAGGTTAGAATATGCATCAGTAGTCTGGAATCCAATACATGACATTTACATTACCTCTCTCGAAAAAGTTCAGAGACGTTTCATGAAAACTGCAGTGCACACGCTCACCGGCGTTTATCCGGAAAGAGGCTTTTGCAAACAATCAACTCACAGCGAGTTTTAATATCGCCGATCTGAAACCAAGACGTACCACACAGTTATATTCTTATATAAATTGCTAAACGGTAACATTGACTCTCTCGATATACTTAGTCAGATCTGTCTGAAAGTACCGAGGCCTGGGCTCAGAAACACTTTCATTTTCATCTTACCTGCCGCCAGAACTAATGCCCTTCTTTCCTCCCCTGTTTATCAAATGGTGCATCACTATTCTAAATTGGAGAACACCTTGGATATATTTTGCTCCAGTGTTAACCAAGTAAAAAATATTGCAAATATGTGTACACTTTGATTTAATAAATTATAGCATTGTGGTCTGTTTCCCAAAAAAGAGTGCAATTAACACACAATTTTTCTTTTTTTTCTCCATGCAAGTTTTTTTTTCTTTTTTCAGTGTGTGTTCATCTCACTTCTCCCAAATGGTATATATGTTTCGTAAATGTGAATTTAAGTTATATTTAAATTTAAGTTATATGTAATAATAATTTTTTAACAATTCTTAACCCACCCTCTAATTAGTTTTAACTGTTGTGGTGGCATAATAAATATTTATTTATTTATTAGCTAGACCATGAAAATTAAACCCAACTACTCACATAATACATAATGCACCTAGACCTAGAGTCTGTATGTACTCAAGTCAGAGATATTCATTAGGTATACTAAAATCACATTTCAAAATAAGTTTTAGACAAAATGACAACACAGAACTATCTAGAATCAGATATGTATAACAACAAAAGACGGAGAGGCCGTAGAGACCCCCACAATCTAACTATAACAATTCCAAATATGATGAATAATTTTCATATATATGACGTCTGCAAACTTTAGAGAACTGTTTACAATTTTTTATAATTTTTATTTCTAGCGGTAGAGTGTTAAATATTTTAGGGGCTAACTGGTTAAAAATCTTTGATTAGCATCTTTGTTATGAAATGGAACCTGAATATGTAAGTTTGTAACCTGTCTAGTTTTGTGACAGTGGGAAATAGGGTTTTTAATTTTTTATTTTTATACATGAAGAGGCATATGTTGTGAAAATATAACATTCTAACATTAAGAATATCAGAATTATACAAATCCTTATTGAAAATAATTTTTAAAATGTAATTTTGTATAACATTTAGCGATAATGATGCGTTGGTATACAAACCACCCCATACAATGATCCCATATTTTATTACCGATTCCACAAGTGCCTTGTAAACCATTAACAAAGTATTTTTTCTCATGAATTTCCGTATTGTATAAAATTTGGAGATCAACCTTCTGATTCTCTTGCACGAATATATCATATGATCATACCACTTCAGATTTCTGTCTATTGTGACGCCTAAATATCTTGTGGAAAAACTTTCTTGAATTCTTAGATCAGTATTTGGAAAGTGCAAATTAGTATAGGATGGTCTATTTGCATTACTGAGAGAAAATGCAATGTATGTCATTTTGTTTATATTTAATCATAATTTGTTTTGGTCAAACTACCTTTTAGCAATACTCATGCCATTTTCAGATTTCAATTTTACATTTTTCCATGTTTTATCATCAAAAAGAAGTACTGTATCGTCAGCATAAGATATGATGTTACCACCTATATCAGTTTGTAGCAAGGAGTTTATATATGTAATAAAAAGCAATGGTCCAAGTACAGTACCTTGAGGAACACCTATTTCGATGGTCTTGGGGAGACTGTATAGATTTTGGATTTTAACTTGATGTGATCTATTGGTCAAATAGCTTTCAAATACTTTCAACACTGGGCCCCTCACCCCATAATGCCTGAGAACATCAAGCAGTCCGTCATGCCTTTGCCTGGTCTATAAATACCTCTATACATTTTTTATTGTTATCTATTTTTTTAATATGATTCACTAAATTAAACATCGCGTCATCTGTACTGATTCCTTGTTGAAAACCAAACTGCTTACTACTTGATATTCTCGATGTTGATATTCTCGAGATAATCGTATAATTTGTTCTTCAAACATTTTTCCAATAATTTGGCAAAAGTGGTAATTATGCTGATAGGCCTATAGGTAGATATGTCAATTTTACTACCAAATTTAAAGATTGGTATTACTATAGATTTTTTCAAGTCGTCAGGGATATTTCCCGTTGTAAAATTTAAATTTAAAATCTGAATCAAAGGGTCGAGGAAATGCATATGACACATTTTAACCAGCTTAGAGGTGACACCATCAAAACCTGGGGCACTGCCATTTTTTAAGCTACCAACAAGTGTTACTAGTTCATGTCTGCCAAGAGGTTTCAGAAACAAGGAATTTTTTGGGTTGCCATCTCAACACCAAACTTTTATGTAGAAATTGTTACAGAAGTTGGCCATATCAAGATCTGAGGAAAAAGGATTGCCAGCATGATCACTAACTTTGACTGCACCAGTACTGGTACTACTATTTGTGGCTTCATTAATTATGTTATATAATTTTTTCATATTGTTCATATCCTTAGATAATTCTTGAGAGTAATAATTATTTTTTGCAGTTTCTATGGTTTCATTTAACAGATTTCTATAGGTTCTATAATTTTCGAAAAGTATAATAATACTTTTATTTTTTAGCGCATTTTTTTAAATTTGTCTCTCTTTTTTATAGAAATAATTATACCATTACTGATCCAGGGCTTATTTTTTTTATATTCCTTTACTTTAATAATTCTTGTGACTTGCACGCATTATAGACATAAAAATCTCATTGACAGCTGTCCAAGCTTCCGTGGAATCATTACTGAGTAGAACAGAATCCCATCTAGCTTCACCTACCAACTTCAAAAACTAATCTTCAGCAAATATAATTTTTTTATCAGAGCGATTTTAAAAAACGAATGTAACTTTTAGGTAATCTTCAGGGCTGATAAAGATGTTTTGTTTTCTTAAAATTTGTTCGATTTTCTCTTTGGACATTTTTTCAGATTCTGTACAGGATGTTATTATTTTTATTTTAGGTTTTTTCATTTGAGATAATTTTATATTATATTTATTTTTAAGATGTAGGTCTCTTCTATCAGCTTCTTTGCATCCTCTTCACTACCACAACTGACAGTTCCAGACAGTGTTTCAGACCTTATCCGGTCTTAGTAACAGAGCTGTAAAAATACTTCATTCTTACACGTTGACCAATTCTTTAAATTTTATGACAACAATAAAGATTTCTAAGACAAATTATGAACATTTGCAAATTGAAAACTAAGTACATAGATCTTATGGGACAGAAATCGCTTGAAAGTGATAGTAGCTTCAGATCATGCACACCAACAGTGCCTTATTTGTAGATAATCACTGAGAATAGGAACTTCCTCTCAAGTGACTCTAATTCCTGAGAATATTCTGATACAGTGTTACTAGTCCTGAAGTTGTTATGGAATGCACTGTTGCCGTATCTATAGGACAACTGGCAATCGAACGAATATATGTACCAACTGTTATCAATTTATGCGAGATGTCGTTGCTAGCAACCCCTTGGGGCATCAAGAAGGCGTCCAGACAAATTTTATAGTAATTGTTTTCTATAAGTCGGAAGTCTTTTACAAATTTTTACAAGTGGGATGCATAGAGCACCCATATACGAACGCTCTTTTTTCGTATATATATATATATATATATATATATATATATATTATATGTTGAGTTTTCCGTGTACTTTTTTTTATATCATATTTGATTTTCCTTTTTTTTCAGAACCGGTTTTTTTATGCTAACACCAACTCATGGTTTACATTTCATTGCCAACTGTCGAAAGACCGGATTCCATCCACACCCGACTGAGCCACCACTTTTCATGGTAAGTTATCAAATAATGGGTCATTTATTGAAATGTGCTGATATACTCTATTTCCTGTGAGAGAGTGATAAAATGTAAATTTGCAATGACAGAACCCATTAAACAGGGTGGACAACTTAAAGCTTGTATCGTAAACTTGCAATGATAATTTTTAAAAATTCCGTATTTTAGTTATTCAAGACGTACACACCCCGAATCGGTCCTAAATTAGGGTCACCTTAATTTGCATAACAATAGAAAAAGGAGTTTTGTGAATGAAATGTATGCGACAGCGGCGTAACTACAGGTAGTTTATTAGAATAATAAGTATAGTAATAATTATACTTGATTAATTATAGAGACTGGCAGATAATTGAGATATTAATTATTCTAATATTAAGTAGATAAAAACTTAAATAAAAGTAATAATAATATGAAAATGGACAAATTGGAATAAATATTAACAGTTATAAAAAAATTTACTATTTACAATTACATTTTCAAATTTTAGCCATTATATTCCGAGTAGTCCGATTAACTATCGTCATTGGGGTCCAGATAAATAATAAGGGGTTCTAAAGTGTTTTCTAGCATGTTATCAGCTTCCCACATTCTTTCTTCTATTCCAGTCACATGTTCGACGCACTTACTCCATTTTTCACAATCCACTGTCTTTATTCCCTGTTGCAAGAGGTGTTCAACGTCTCTTATTTTCAAAGTAGTGTTATGCCTTGCTACACACCCTTTCACTTGAGCCCACACCAATTCTATGGGGTTTAATTCACAATGATATGGCGGAAGGCGAAGTACCGTTATATTCTGTTTTGAAGCGATTTCGTCAACAACAAATTTCGTACAGAGGTTTATTCAACTTTACCATCTCTAGTAGTTCCTTTTTCAGCATATCTTTGTGAAATGGCTTCTTATTCAAAGTAATGATGTAATTTTTTTTTGCAAGAAGACGTTGGTATTTTTTCGGATTTTCTTGAGTGTTAGCTGGCATTATCCATGACTATAACAGACCTAGGAGGAATAAGATCTAGCATTTGCTGGAAGTATTCTTCAAAAACATCAGCGTTCATATCTTCATGATAGTCTCCAGTCCTTTTTGATTAAAATGCTAGTAAACCACCATTGACAAATCCATTTTTGCTACCAATGTCAGTAATTATTAATCTTTTACCTTTTCCCGAGGGTTCTTTTATTCCAGTGGACCATCCTTCCATAAAAGCTTGCCTTGCACATTTTATATTTTTATCCTGCCATATTTTACCAACGTATACCCTTCATTTAACCAAGTTTCGGTTATATAATAGATACAGTAATATTCATTTATCCTGGAGAAAGTAGGCGCAAGCTGTTGATTCTATTGGTTCGTTGTTATGACCATAGGCGTGTATGTTATGTGGATTTATTTACAGTTTATTGCACCAGAGCAAAAATCAAACTAACATACACGCCACTGTCTATAACGAGTGTATTATTCTTCTGATTGCAGTCTTTTCATCCTCATTTATTACAGTTTGTTTTCTTCCTGTACTTCTCTTTGGTGACCTGATGGGGCCGCGTTTATATTCATACACAAGTCGGTACATTGTTGAGTGTCTGACTCCAGTCATATTCGAACACATTTCAACTATTTTTGTGACTCAGAATGTTGAGTTTTGGCGACGAACAGCATTGAACACATTGAGAATAATAATTTTCTCATTTTTAGAAAGAGCACTTGTACTAATCCGTTTCTCAGCAACTAATTTAGAAACACTAGCCATTTTGAAGAATGATCTTTTCCAACAACTGCCGGAAAGTAACTAAACATTTCAAATTTTTTAAACAGGCACAGGTAGGTAAACTAGCGTTTTTTTATAAAAACCCTCCATTTGTGAAACAAATCCGACCATATTGTTATCTCTTATCGTAGGGACAGATTTTATTTATATTATTTGTTAGAAAAAACTTTTGAAGTAAGGAAAATATAATCAGGTAGGTGATTGTAGAATAGAATAGAATACATTTATTGCTTCAAAAACATACAGTTTGTAGCAAGGGTTCGAAAGTACAGGTGCTAACATAGATAAATATTCAAGCATGTCTACAAAAGAGATAGAAATAAAAAAAAATACAAACAAATAGGCAAAATAAAGGTCAACAAGAGAAATAACAGATTGAGGTATAATACATAATAATGAAAAAAAAACTCATTCATTCTCAGGATATTTCAGATTTAATTGGATATGACTTTGGCAGATTTTGAGAAAATATTATCTAGTGAATAAATTTGAGAACGTTGTCTGAACTGGATCTTTTCGCGAAAAGCTTCGAGTTTTCTAGAATGCCTTCAGGGATGATGGAAAGATTGGAAACACGACAGTTGAAGTCACCACCAATTATAACTGGAACATCATTATATGACTCGGAAATTTCGTTCAAAGATGATTGAAATGACTCGAAAATCAGTGATAAATCTAGAGTTGGTTTAAAATATAAATTAAATATTATAAATTTATAATGTTGGGATGAAAATAAGTATATAATCCACCAAGAACTCAAATCAAGTGTGATAACATGGAATGCTTTTTTGTGAAACAATAGTAAGCCGCCACTCGCCCTCCCAAATGACTCCTTTTTCACAGCACATGAACTAATTACATTATAATCATTAAGAAAAATGGGTGAGCGGGAGATTTCATAAATAAGCCACGATTCACAAATGCAGAGCACATCAAAATCAGTATTTTCATAACAAAAATCTTCTATGTTATTGTACCCCTGAGAGTTCCAAAATATTATTTTCAGTGGTTGCTAGTTGTCGGCGTCTAGGAGGGTAGGTAAATTTTTTGGGGTTTTTACACCCAGGTTACGTTTTGGTGAGTCTTCTTCATCACGGCCTCGCATTGATTTTTTGTTATTTGGCAGCGCTGTTAGAATCCTTGGAACATTGTTCATGTATTTCATAGTCAGATTCAAGCTCATCTCGGAGACTTTTCAAGTATTTAATATGTTGAGGAGTGGAGTCGGAATTTATTTTGATCGCCAGATGAGAACTGCTAGAGATGAATCGTTTGTTTTTCAATATTTGCAGAGCATCATCAGATGATTGCATGATAACTTTGAGGAGTCTGGGCGTTTGATTTAGATCATTAGTTTTGCCAATGCGAAGAGTGGATTGGGTAGAGCTTGTTAACTCAGGTACAAATGATTTTATTATATTGCGGGCGTTAATGGTATCGGCATCAGGGAAAACTTCAGGAAGACCAGATATAATGACATTTTTGGAACGCCCGCGATGATCTTCACTTTCATTAATAATTTCTTCAGAAGACAGAAAATAACTTGGATTATTTAATCTGACCTCAAAGGCAGACATCTTATGTTTTAATAAGTTATTCTCATCACGTAAAAGGGATATTTCAGTAGAATGACTCAGAATGAGGTTGTTCATTTCAGCAATTTTTGTGTTGCATATGGATATGGCACTGGTTAAAGCTCGCAGTTGGGACATAATTGCGTTAAAATGCGAGGTATTCAAGGGCAACTGATTACCTGTCATACAAGTTTCACATGTCCATGGAAAAAGAGTGCCATCAGGAGAGGTTTTCGGCTGGGAAGAGCGCATCTATGATGTGAATGCTTCGAACATTCCAAGCAGACTAATTGATCGACTATAGCTACGGTATCACCACAGGTGGAGTAGTTTGAAACGTTTGGCATTGTCACACAATTTATCAAGGTTAATACCCACAAAAAAACACTTTCAAACACTGTTTGTCATTTTTGTTGATATACAAATATTGATTATGGTTATACTGTGTCACTAAACAATAATCGCGAATAACTAACACTATATTATTCACTTTGACGAGTTTTCGAGAGAGGCACCATAAACGGTCTTAACTCACACACATCAGATTTCAAACCCCCAGGTAGGTGATTGTAAATGTATTATTTTATTGTACCTGGAAATTACAGAGCATACTTAAGCGTTGTCTGTGGCTAATCATATTAACAGTCACTAAACTGGTACGAAATATCTTTAAACCAGCTTTACAGGGTTATTGGTTATATTTGGACCAATACATATCCTCCTCATTTGAAGAGCTAGAAAAAATGGTTAAATTAGGAAAGTTGTAGCATTTTTCCTAACCGCCAGAAAATGTAAATAGAGAAACAATTGAACGTCACATTAAAAAGTTATAATATAAACTTTCGTTTTTTCTAATGGGACTCCCAGTATATTATTGCATTTTTGGGTTCTCCGGAATTCTAGATATGTTTCATTCATGATGTCCTATACCTATTTGCACATTCCTATCCTAGTTTTTCATAAGCTATCCAATGACATCAACTTTAGATTTAACCTCGTACGTCTATGGAATACGGGGAAGACGACTCGGTTTTACAGTTCAAAAATGATTTATTACTCTCTCACATTAGGAAACAGAGTATAGTGGAATTAAATTGTGTAAAAATTTCAGAAAGAACTCGATCAAATAAGTTTGATTGTGTTCATGTAATTGAATAATTTATTCGTTTATATTTGAGTGTTACTCATATAATCCATGATACTTTAAGATTTAAGATGATCACGCAACAATGGCAAGACTGTATGTGTTGTAAGATATCCAAATCAAAGGCATATATTTGTATTGAATTAGCTTTCTAACAGTGAAAAACATTATAAAATTAGATTAGTTACTGAGACCTTCCATTAACACGTTGAGTGCCGTATGTATCCAACATGGATACACGAGATACGGTGTTTCCATGGCCGTGTGTATCCGTGGCTGATACACAACTATTTCTGTTATTTCAGCCGCATGTATCGACGTTGGTTGCATGCCTTGCGTATATCTCTGTGGGGGCTTTCGCACCACTGCCTGGCATACCCAAAAGCATATTTGGCCTGTATATTTTAAATTTGTCCTGTGTATTATATTTGAGGCCCTACACATGAAAAATAGATTTGGCCTGATATACCCAATTTTCCGCTTCCACGGTGGCACTCAACGTGTTAAACACATACAAATAGTATAACTTCATTATATTAGCATAGATATAAAAGAAGTATTAAGTCGAGAAATTGATACTTGTAGTTCTCGAAAACTGTACCTATATAAAATTCAACACAATTCTGTAGGTCGTAGAATTTGTATTTTTCCTGGTTTTATTTATGTGATTCCATCTAGCTTCGAACATGAATTTGACAGTTTGTCAGATTTAATGATTCAAAAATGACAGATTTTCATACAAACTTTCGTCTTTTTTTTCACCACCTTAGGAGTTAAATTTCCAAAAATCCTTCCACATGCAAATTTTCGCAGTCCTAGCCACAGGAGTTTAGGCAGTGCATTGATATATCAGTCAGTCAGTTATTCTTTTATACATTTAGATTTTATTTAGTTTGATGAAGAATTTATTATGATGTTAGACCTACCAAGATGGAATATTTTCTCTTGTCTTCTACATATCAGTAATTTTTTGTTCATAAATTGTGATTTCTTTGGAAAAATTGAATAAATGGAAAAAGCTCGCTTTATAAAAAAAGCTTTTAAAATTCTTGAAATCCGTCAAATTAAAAATTTCCAAAATTCTCAAATAAATATTTTTGTTGTACAAATGTTGATTTCATTCAGATTTTTCAACTATTTTCAAACTAGACAAAAAATTAATCTTATAAGATATGTGAAATGCATGAAAATGGAAATTTCCACCGAATGAGGTATTATAACAAAGTCTAAAAGTTTTGATCCTTGACACGTTGACTGCCGTAACAGTTAAACCCATTTTTCACATTTGTGCCAAGATGATTTGTCAAATTGGTCCAAGAAATTAACGTTCAGGCCATGGTCTGCAAGGATGGTTTTATATGTCTAGTAAACTCGGTCACATAGACCGAGATGGCGGAGCAGTAGAGATAAGGTTCTTGGTCATATGGCTGTGCCAGCCTGTAAGAGAACTTGACGGCAGTCAATGTGTTAAACAAACTTTGCACAAACTTACCAGGCATTTTTCAGGTCGCAGATCACGTGAGAATTGAAAATAGTGCTCCTCTGGAAGTTTTGGATTTACGTAAGGCTTAACTGATTCACCCTACAGCATTTTGTGAGCTTTTCATATATTATTTATATGTAAATTTATAAACTCTTTAACTGTGATTGATTTATTGAATAGCAAATATCTGAATACTTATTAAAAATACACTTTTTCTAGACCTTTCTTTACTTTATTTTAAATAATTTTTTTTTGCTGAAAATCAGAAAAGACGCTGCAATGGCCTAAGGGAAAAATGTAATTCAATCAAATTAGCTGAATTTTCCATATTTTAGTGGTTTACGCTTATCTTATCATGAGTCATAAGGTCTTCAACTGTACTGTACAGTTATTTTCATGATTTCAGACTGCATTTAGACAATTATTTAGCAGTGTCTATATTACTCCCAATAATAATCGTATTAGGGATGATATACTTCCCCTTGAAACACCAATTATATCACTAGAGGCATTCAGTGAGAACAAAGTTCTAATTGCCTGAAAAAAATTAAATTTAAATCCACCTGTGGGTATGATAACATTCCTAGTTTTTTTTTAGGGATTGTGCTTATGTGTTTGTAAAACCACTTCAAGTAATATACAATGTAGCATAGAAAACCTTTATCTTTCCTGATCCTTGGAAAAACATGGACAATGTTAAAATCTGGAGCCATCGACCATATTAAAAATTATCCCCCAATCATCTTATTATCAAACTTTGCCAAGGCCTGTGAGATCTCGATCTATAATAGGGTGTTTCCCATTGGGTGGAATAAAATATCACTTGAACAACATGGCTTCATATCTGAGACAAATTTGACATGCATCACATAAACTACTAGCAATACTATCAACAATCAATCGCAAGTTGATACCATATATACAGATTATATCAACTCCATCATCTTGGCTTCAGTACTAACCTACATATTTTTTTCAATCATAACTGAATATTCGTTCACACAATATGTCGAGTACCGTGGTCTTAAATCACAAGTTTTATTGTTACCAGTGGTGCACCATAGGAAAGTAATTGGGCCCTCTCATTTTTTGGTATTTTATGAATGATATAGGTGACCACATAATATTCTTTCATTTGCCAATGATTCAAAATTATTTGGGATCATTGTATGTCTAAATGACTATCAGCTGCCCAAAACGATATTGACCATCTAGCAAACTGGTGTATAATAAACAAATTACCCTTCAATGTGCAAAAATGTCATAACTCCAGTATTACTCTTAAAAATTCAAATTGTAGATTACATTTTTTTTTAATCAGAGTCTAAAAGAAATCTTTGCCTAATGTTCAGAAACTACAAAGATTTCAGAAATGAAGAAAGCTTTATTGCTCTCTCCACTTCATATGTGAGATCACACTTGGAAGATGGGTCACTAGTCTGGTCTTCAATACAGGCTGTTTCCTAATTGAATACTAATCCTAAAGGGCGATAATCCTTGGATGCTTTTAAGAAAAATTATTTATATGGACATAGGTCGGCAACCGCTTTATTTATGAGAAATTTAACAAAAAACTCAGTTTTCCCCAATAATTCTAAAATCGCTTTGTTTTTTTTCAATTTTGTTACATGTACATACATTTTTCCCAGGATAAAAGTTTTTTTAATAATCATCAGTGGCGTCCCTGTTAACATGTCCTGCAATATTTTTAATAAAAATAATCATACACCACTGATTTTTTTTTGTGATCTTCCTCTTACATAAATGGTTCTTGGCTTTTTTCAGACAGTTTTCGATTTAAAAAATAAACTGCATTCATTTGCTGGTCCCTAAACGAGTTCAGCAGTTAAAGAGTGTAGGCTAGAGTGAATTCAGTATTGAGACAGTACAATGATCGGTAGAGAGAGGGAAAACACTAGTGGGCACGATTGTCATCGTGTGCAGCAGTGTCATGACATGCAGCGGTTGAAAGGTTACGTTTGTTAGGTTAATAAGTGGGTATCTAGTGTAGTTTATTCAACTTTGTTTACTGTTACCTTGCTAAAATACCCTGGGGTCTGGGGTAAGTACTTTTCAGTAGCGGAAGAAGAAATTATGGCGAATGCTATCAAATTCATGATACATCTTGGGTATCACTTTTACTAAATCATTTGGTACGCCTATGGAATTTCTCGTAAAAACTTAACTTTTCGAGAGAAACTGTTTATTAAGTGGGGGAAGGACAAACATGCTGTATAGTAGAATGCACGCTAGAAACATCTAGTTTGCTAAGAACACATTTCGTTGTTTTATAAACATAAACAGTTTAAGGAAAGATAAGTGCCATGTGAAGTGGAATGAATAGAAAAATCGAATAAAACGGTTTTCTTCACATAAAGGATTCAATATAAAATTGAACCAGAAAATGGTAGATCTCAGGTGAAAAACAACTACTTTCCTGGCAAATACCACGCAGAACGTTGAATGATATTCACCTGAAAATCCATGCATACTTCCATATAATATCAATGGACATTGAATGCAAATGTTTCTTTCTGATAAGCTCGATTATGTTTAATTTATGTCGTGTTCACCTAACAATCCGCATACCGGTTTCAGGCTTCTTGGCCCTCATCAGTACGGAGTAGTAAACAGTTTAGACACTTTTTCATCTAGATGCGCGGCTCGTAACATCATTTTAGTTATAAAAACTTGTTTATTAAAAAAACTTGGTATCAGCAGACATGCATTACTTGTATGGGTTTGCTGATGGGAGCGCCTATAAAGCCAGGCGACTGTAATCAAGAGCGGTTCCCAAATAGAATGGTTCTTGATGCTCGAACGATTTCAAGCACCCACAGAAGGTTATTGAAACAAGAAGTTTTGAGCCAAATAATTACTCAAAAGGAGCACCTCGGACTGCAAGAACTCAAGCAATTGAGGTATCTGTTTTAAATTCAGTTGGGGAAAATCTCGAAATAAGTACAAGGAATGTTGCCAATTATTTAAATATCGCCCATATTCTAGTATGGATGATTCTTTATGATTATTTATCATATCCCTATTACATTCAGGCTCTACTTCCTCGAGACTTTCCATTAAGCGTGAATTTCTGCCAATGGTTTCTCCAAAAAGTTGCCGAAAATCCTTTCCTCTTCTCTTTCATAATTGTATGTCTATTTGCTCCCTCTTGGTACATTCAAGCCAGGTTACATAACTTTTGAATACTGGTGTCTTGCCTAAAGTAATTCTGTATTCAACTATATTTTTACATCACTAATTATTTTTTCAAATGCACGTTACAGCAAAAGGCGGACACCACACACATATTTTTTTTTGAAAATGCACGTTACAACGAACGGCGGACTTCACACACATAAATTTTTTTTTGAAATGCACATTACAAAGAATGGCGGATTTTACGTCTCCGACGTGGCATTCACGTTCCTTTTTCGCAAGTGACACTTTCAACGTCGGAGACGGAAGTGAAATTTGTTTGCCAAAAATCCTTTATTTGACACGTTTTTCACAGACGAAGCTAAGTTTTACTAAAAACGGTATCAGAAATTCTCATAATAATCATTTGTGGACCGAGGAAAATACGCATGCAATCGTGAAATCTCATTACCAGGAGCAGTTTATATTAAATGTGTGGAATGGAATTATTGGAGATTACTTAATTGGCGAATTAAATGGACTCAATTATCGCAGGTTTTCTGAAGATAATTTGCCAATTCTGTTAGATGTTCCTATTTTAATGCGAAATCGCATGTGGTTTATGCACGATATGCTCATTTTAGTGCTCTGGCACTCGAATCTTTGAACCAAAACTTCAATAATCGCTGGAACATAGTCATGGCCAGCTAGTTCCCCAGGCCTTAACATTCTGGATTATTTTATTTGGGAACATCTTAAGACCTTGGTTTATACTCGACCAATTCAAACTGAAGAATAATTGTGAAACTGCGTAATAGTTTCCTGTGAAGTCTGAAGAATTCTCCAGGAATTTTCCAAAGAGTACGTGAGTCATTGAGAAGGAGGGCTGAAGCGTGAATCCTTCCAGGAGGCGGACATTTTGAACAGTTAATTTAATTTTGGTATTTTTTGTTAAAAATAGTTGTTTTTAAAAATAAAAATGTATTTTTATGCATACTTATTACTAAAAATAAATAATAATTACTATAAGATTTATAAAAATTTTGTAAATGCTTTGATTATCACAAATTGTGAAATTGAGACTGAGAGAAAAAATCGCATATTAACAAGTAAATTAATGCATTTTTCGAAAACCGTCCGCCGGACGAAAAAAAGTCAAGCGACCATTTTATGAACAGATAGAGGACAATATCTGAACCTCAATGATTTGTTTTGTGAACATCAACATGGTTTCAGAGCAAACAGATCTACTGAAACAGCATCATGCCATCTGCTCAACTATGTTCACCAACAACTTGACAAAAATAAGCATGTGATATCATTCCTTTTCGACATATCGAAAGCTTTCGACAGGGTGAGCCCTGAAATTACGGCTACAAACTATCATCTCTTGGAATTCCTAAAAACATGAGTGGGTGAAATCATGTAAGACAGATCGGAGAATGACAGTGAAATGCAATGAGACGAGATCAAAAGAACACACATTACATTTAGGTGTCCCCCAGGGATCAGTTCTTGGTCTTATCTTTGTGCTATATGTCAATACATCACAGGAGACAACATAGATGAGCTGGAAAAAAAAACGAACAAAATGATGAATGAGTTCAGCTCCTGGTGCCAACGCAATCGACTGATTCTTAATGCATCAAAAACAGTGACTATCAATTTCTACCTTCGGAGAGACATAAATATTAACTTAAATCTTGGACAAACCCCACGTAATCCTGCAAAAGAAGCACAATTTTTAGGTCTACTTTTAGATAATAAACTCACTTGGGATGCTCAAATAGACAGTGTGCGCTTAAAAATAGATGAAATGAAAAACTATCTGGATGTCACAGGCTTACTAAGCATTTACTATGCTATGGTACACTTTCACATATCCTCAAATATCATAAACTGGGGAAGAGCAAAAAACGTCCCCAGTATCTTTATACTACAGAAGAGAATAATCGGACTAATATTCGGAATAACTTTTCCAGAAAGCTGCAAGCCAGTGTTCATAATAGAAAAAATCCTGAGCACCCCTTCTATTTACATTTTTAAACGCATTAAGCATGTTAAAAACTGCACCACCTCCTTTGAAACAAACTCGAACTCACATAATTAGAGCTCGTCCAGTATTGAAACGACCACTTTGGCCTTCCCCTACCTAACAACCAATTATTCTCGAGGATGCCCGAACCACAGAATATATATATATATATATATATATATATATATATATATATTCTTTGTCCGAACTGTGGCTATTAATAGAAATTCCATAGGCGTACCAAATCATTGGTATAGGCGATTCACGAGCACGTAGAGAACTCACACTCCTATAACTTTCCTAACACTCCTATTTATTTTTCCGCTACTGAATAGTACTTACCACTGGACATTTTGGCAAGGTAACGAGTAAACTATTGCAAAGTTAAATAAATAACTGCACTACCTATTTATTAATCAAACAAACCTAACCTTCCAAACGCTGCATGCCAAGACACTGGTGAAGATTCGCCGTAGCACAGCAAATCGTGTCCACTCGTGTTTCCCCCTCTCTACCTACCAAACGGTCGTTTCAATACTGGACGAGCTCTACGACACGAGACATGGTAATTCTATCAGAATTCCAAAACATAATACTTCTCATTTCGAACACTCGGCTCTATACAATGCCATCACACTTTACAACAAACTGCCAAATGATATACGAGTAATCTCAAATTCAAAAACTCTCAATCGTAAAGTCAAATTTCAAATTCTGTAGAGAGGTAAGGATTATAACATATTTATGGCTTATTTAAAAGAGTTGAGGTTATGCATTGTTTTGTTTTTATTGTTATTCTGTATGTTTTGCTTAAATATTTCGTTTTATTTTCAGAATTCTAGCTCAGATTGACTTCAAAATACGTTTTAAAGCTTTCTAGCATCTACGAGTTCCTGGAAAAATGTATGCTGATTTGATGATTATCAGAGGAGAAATACATGCTAGCATGAAAAATAAAATATATAATGAAGAGGTAGGCTTTAGGTACTTTTTAAATTTTACTTTTTCGTATATTATCATGTTTATATTGTTAGATCACACTATGTGAATCAACTGTTATTGGGAATTCAAAATAACGGATACTCCCTCTGGTGTCGATTTTTGAAACTATACATACGTACATTGTTTACTTTTCCAAACATTAATGTTTATATGATTTTAGCCATTCTATACCTAAAACTTGTCGAATCTCTTGTAATTGTTGTTATTTAATGAGATTCATAAAAGCAGCTTTCGGATCAGCGAAAAAGACCATTCCTAGAGGCTACCGTAAAGAGTATGTGCCGGGATGGAATGACGAGTGCGAAAGAGAATACCGGAACTTCCAGGAAAGTGGAGACAGGGATATAGCCGACAACTTATTGCACAACCTAAATGCAGTTCGACGCGAAAAATGGACGGACACAGTATCCAACCTCGATTTCAAGAGATCTAGCAGAAAACCTGGTCGCTCTTGAGAAAACTTGGTGACGGTCACAAAGCGACGATCAACGCCAAGCACCCACCAGCAAATAACCTAGCAGCACACATCCTGTCCACAACTAGATCGTTAAGGAACAAAGCCCATGCAACCCAAATCAAACAAGAACTCACGGAACTAAAAACCAAATGCGAGGGACCGACCGAATTTTCCCGCCCAGTTACCACTGCTGAGATAACGGATGCTCTGAAAAACGTAAATGCCGGAAAAGCCCCAGGACCGGATGGAATCCACCCAGAGTTCCTTCTCAACTGTGGAAAATATACCGAGAAATGGCTAGCCATGTTTCTCAACGGACATAATGGAAAAGGGAAAAATCCCACATGCAATGAAAAGGTCAAAAATCATTGCCATACTGAGGCCAGGAAAACCGAGCGACTAACCGAAAAGCTACCGTCCCATCGCTTTACTTAGCGTAATATACAAACTCCTTGAAAGGGTCATTTTTAATAGAATAGGGAGCACAATACATGAACGAGTCCCTATTGAACAGGCTGGTTTTAGACCACAGAGGAGCTGCACATACCAGGTGCTGACTCTAACAACATACATAGAAGCAGGGTTTCAGAAAAAACTGAAAACGTCGGCCGCTTTCATAGATCTGTCTGCAGCCTACGACACCGTGTGGAGACACGACCTCCTGTACAAGCTCATACAAATAATGCCATGCTCAAAGACCATTCGACTTGTCGACAACATGCTTGCAAATAGAACCTTTCAAGTAATACTACATAACCAGAAAAGTTCCACAAAGACACTGAACGATGGGCTGCCGCAAGGATCTGTGCTTTCCACACTGCTTTTCAACTTATATATATCCGACATGCCTGATACAAAATCCAGAAAATTCGGATACGCAGATGATTGGGTTATAGCTACAAAGCACCAAATGTTCGAGGAAACTGAAGCCATTCTAACATCCGACCTAAGAACACTGGGAGCCTACTTCCGCAAGTGGAGATTAAAACCCAACCCCACAAAGACAGAAACGTCTTGCTTCCATCTGTGCAACAAACAAGCTGATAGGGAACTACAGGTTTACTTCGAAGACAACCTTCTCCACCATAACCCGCACCCAAAATACCTCGGAATTACCCTCGACAGAACACTATCCTACAGAAGGCACCTAGAAAACACTGCTGCTAAACTGCGAACAAGAAATAACATCCTACACAAACTCTGTGGAACTTCATGGGGATCTTCTGCCGACACCTTACGCACCTCGGCAATAGGACTAGTCTACCCAACTTCAGAATATGGCGCTCCGGTCTGGCTCAACAGTGCACACACGCACAAAGTTGACGTACAGCTAAACATAACAATGAGGACCATTAGCGGCACACTAAAATCTACCCCAACCTCATGGCTGCCAGTCCTGAGCCACATACCACCGCCTGACCTCCGACGCAAATCTGCTCTCGTCCGAGAATTCAACAGAATCCAAGACAACCCCTAGCTACCCATACATCGTGACCTAGCCGGCCTAGACAGAACAAGACTGCGCTCCAGAAGACCTCCTATGAGAACTGCCAGGGAACTGCGGACATCCGATTTCAACCCTGCAGACCTCTGGGAACAGGAATGGAGAGAAGCCTGCCCAGCCCAATGCCAGAATCTACCATGCATAAGCCAAAAGCCACCTGCTTACGAACAGCCCCGCAAAATATGGTCACCTATAAACAGAATACGCCTCGGACACGGAAGGTGCGCAGACTCGCTCCACAAGTGGGACAAAACACCATCTGCAAGATGTGACTCGGAGCGGCCAGACAAACCGTTCACCACATCATCACCGAATGCCAGAACAGGGCCTACGGAGGTGACTTCAATGACTTCCTGATGGCGACCAACAAAGCGATCGAGTACATTTGTCAACTAGATGTTAGCCTATGAGCAATAATATGTTTTGTATTTCTTTTTGTTGTATACATGTGCTACTGTACCATACGACAAATAAAAAATAAAATATTTAATGAAATTCTTATTTACCTGGTGAATGTATTCTGTTAACTATTGTACGTCCTCGAATGAAAAAATTAGTGATTCAAGTTCAAATCATTATTGTTGTGTGCCTCAATGTGACTCTTGGCAAAACGATACCATTGTATGTTTTCATCATTTTCCGTGAGAAAATGAAAGTAACGTTCTGGTGCAGACTGATCTAGGATTGAGCGAGCCTATAGACAGACGATGGGCTCTTGAAGAGGAATACATTCTCTTTCCAAAATCTTCCTGTATCGTCTGTGGCCAAGAAAAAAAGTGGTAAAAAGGTCCTTCAAAAAGAGTTGAGAGGAAAGAAAAGAGAGTTGAGAAGAGAAAAAAAGAGATATTATTCAACATACCGAAAATTATTCAGTATGGAAAAAGAGTGACTAGGTGGTAAGATAGATAGATAGATAGATATCTTTATTCATCTTTTAAAGTAATCACAGACAACAGTAAGTATTACTTATCAGACTAGTCAAAAAGGAAAAGAATCATAATGTAAAACACTAACATTCACTCTCACTAACACTGTCAGTCAAAAAATAAATTCGACATAATCATTGAATTAAAATATTCGCGTGATATTAAAACATATTGAATAAGATAAAATGCAATACAAGATAAACACAGTAAAAGATAAATATAAAATATTATGAAACATCCAGGTATTCCTAACAGAATAAAAGCATTATCTAAAAAAAATTGTATAATGTAAATCTAAACTTATGAAAGTTCGGAATTGAGCCAAATATATTTACAAAGTGATTATAACAAGCAATACCTTGATATATGTATGAGTCTTGACCAACACTCAGTCTTGAGAATGGTAAATGAAATTGTGTCCTTCTACCCGTGGTATGCATGGTTATAAGAATCATGTTGTTCTTTACATAGTTAGATTCTTCATTTTTTATTTTGTTGTAATTAGATATATATAGAGACACGGTAGAGTTAAGTTTTAAGATTAATAAATATTTGTTTGCAATGTTCTTGGGGAGGTGCTTTACCATACACCTAACAATGTTTTTCTGCATAACAAAAAACTTTTTGTGTGTGAGCTGAATTACCCCAAAATATCAATCCATAACTTAAAATTGAGTGTACAAGACCATAGTATGCTGTTTAAGAACATTCAGCGAGACTGTCTCCCTTAGTTGTCTTAAAAGGAAAGCAATGCGGCTCAGTCTGGAAATTACGTTTTCTGTGTGTTTTCCCATGTCATTTTTTGTCGACAATTAGGCCTAGAAATTTATATTGTTAACTTCTGCAATTGACTTGTGATTGACTTTTATTAGAGTACTGTAATCCAGAGAGACATTTTTTTGTTGGAATAGCATGTGAAATGTTTATTAGTGTTGACCAAAAGACCGTTATGTGCACCATTGGTAGAATTCATGTGCAACTATATTTGATAAATTTAGGAGTTCAGAAGTGCTTCATTAGATACCAGTTGATTGGTGTCATCGGCATAAATGATTGTATTGTTAGCGGTATTGCAAGTATATTGAATATCAGCCATGAATAATATAAAAAACAATGGACCGAGAATTGAACCTGTGGCACTCCCATCTGTATCTTTGCTGGATCTGACTGACTAAGGTTATAAACAACAATTTGTGTTCTGTTTCCCAGATAGTTTGCTACCCAATCATTAGCGACACCCGACTCCAAATCGGGTAAAGTTTTTCCAAAAGCAGATTGTGATTTACTGTATCAAAAGCTCTTGTAAGATCGAAATATAGAGCAATAGGAGTTTGTTTGTTGTTAAGGTAATTGTAAATACTATTGCAGAATGCGCTAAAGCACTTTCAGTGGACCTTTTTTTCTGAAGCCGTTGATGGTCTGGTAGGATATTTTCTCTTCTAGAAAATTACTCAGTCTTGTACTATAAGCATAATCAATAACTTTTGTAAATTGGGATTGTAAGCTGATATTTCTATAATTGCACACATCATTTCTTGATCCTTGTTTTATATATTGAATTGACTTAGATATTTTCAATGTATCAGGATATTTACCTGTGTAAAAGGAGATATTTATAATATCTGAAAGAGGAAAGTTTATAATGTCATGACGATTAACAAACATTTCCCATTTATATCATCAATACCAGCTGCATGTTTTTTTGCAGTCTTTTCTATAATACCTTTGACATCCTGGGTGTACATGGATGTAGAAAGAACGTGTGATTGATAAATTGGGACAATCTCAGTTCTCTCAAGATTGGTTCTGCAGATTTTAGTTCATAAAAAATCATTGAAAATATTGCAAATTCTGTGTTATCTATTATAACTTCATCGTTAATGCTCAATTCAATTGATTCCTAGTATTTGATTCATTTTCATTTCTTTTATGATTTTCCAACTTCTCACTCAACATTTGTTGCTTTATTTATTCTTTCCTCATTATATCTCGTTTGACATCTTTTCAGCATTTCTTTATATATAATTTTCAATTGTTGTTGTCTTTCCTTTATTATATCATTGTTAGTAGATTTAGCTAATTTAGTCATCTCACATAAGTTTGGTGTAGTTGTTTTATGTCATTGTTAAACCATGGTTTTTTCTTTTGGAGATTTTCACTTTCTTGGAGTGAAGCATTATAGAAATGAAATTTGAATGTATCATAGAAGGAATCAAAGCCCTGTTTACATTTAGCAGTTATATATGCCTCCCATTTTTCCGATATTAGTAAGTTTCTGAATGTTGTCAAGTTTGATTCGCTATAATCAGCTTGTAAGTAATTTCATTTGATTCACAAACAGTCATTGGTAATGATACTTTAAGAACTTGGAACGTATGATCTGACATGTGAGTATCTTCAACAAGTGCGGTCATTTCCTAGATTTAGAGAAAATTACATCTATGCTAGTCGATGAAGTGCTAGTTATTGAGTAGGTTCATTAATGTGATTAACCATATCAAACTCATTGAATAAATTTGTTATAAGTCTTTTATCTTTGGTGTCTACAAGAAAATCAACATTTATATCACCACAGACAATATAGTAGTTGCCAGGTTGTGAATTTCACACATCAAATATACATTTTGGTAACAAAGTCATCAAGATTGCTATTTGAGTTCGATATATCGTGACTATAAATAGTCTACATCTCTTATTAATATTATATGTGGCTAGAGTTACTCAAAAATTTGTTCAATACATTTTTTTATAAACAAATGGTTTCACACACAGTGTATTATTTGCAAAATGCATACTCCACCTCGAATGTGGTCTACAGAGAGAAGCTATTTACCATTGTATAGTTGTTAATCTTCATATGCCTGATTTCTAATGATGTCTGCCAATGTTCCGTAATACACAGTATATCCATTGGATATGATTCAAGTAGTACTTCAATCTCATGAGGTTTTATTAGCAAGACCTTGGATATTAAAATGCATAGATTAATCACATCTTTCACCTTTCCTTATTCCCAGGATCCTGTTGAGACTGTCCTATTTTTGTGCCGTTGTTGACTGTTTTATGTCTAAAAAGTGTTTGATTCCTTCTTCTATATCTCCTCTAATAACATCTCTGATTTGGAATTTTCATAATCATTGTTTGAAGTTGAATCGCTTATAACAAACACCTTTGGGCCAGAATTTCGATTGTAGAATCTGTCCTTATAGCTAAAATCGCTGCTACCATAAAATCTTTATATTTTGCCTCCAGTTGTCTTCAGTTCTTTTACAATAAATTCGTTTTGTTCATTTTGCCGTTTTTACTTTTAGGTAATTTTGAATATCATCTTCATTGACATCTTGCTTCACCTTGTACACATACATCCAAATTTTAGGGTTTCCGGCTCTAAATCTACCTGATTTATCTTCTCCTTCCCCTTTTTTAGAGAAATTGGAGGGTTTACTTGATTTGTCTTCTCCTTCTCCTTTTTTGGAGCTACTTCTATTCCTTTCTTTACCTTTTCCTACTTCTATCCATTTGGATTTATTCCTGTTAGTGGTGTCATCCTGCTGAAAATCCTCGTTTTCCATTTGGTGTTGTGAGTATCCTCTTAAGGACATATTGTTTACTTTTCGAAACATTAATGTTCATATGATTTTAGCCATTTTACACTTCAAACTTGTCGAATCTCTTGTGATTGTTGACATTCAATGAAATTCTGGTTTACCTGGTGAATATTCTGTTGACTGATGTCCTCGAGTGAAAAAATGAATGATTCTAGTTCAAATAATTATTGTTGTGTACCTTAATGTGACTCTTGGGCAAAACGATCCCGTTGTACTGGAATAAGTTTTTATAATTTTCCGTGAGAAAATGAATGTTACATACTGGTGCAGACTAATCTAGGATTGAGTGAGTCTATAGACAGACGACAGGCTCTTGGGATCTTGAAGAAGAATACAGTTCCTTCCCAAAATGTTCCTGTATCGTCTGTGACCAAGAAAAAAACTGAAAGAGAGAACCTTTAAAAAGAGTTGAGAAGAAAAAAAAGATAGTTAAGAAGAAAAAAAGATATATTCAACATTTCGAAGATTATTCATACAGTATGGACAAAAAGTGACTATTTATGTATATCTAGGTGATAAGGACACATTTTCACACCATCTTGTTGGTTTTAGATGAAATAAAAAAAACTGTTTTTGTTTCAATTCGAACATTCACAAATAATAATGTGTAACATTTCTTCAAAATAATTCATAACAATAATTCCCGATGACTTCACTAAGCTCTACAGAAACTTCGAAAAATATTTTTTTTGCAAACCATTTGGAACATACTTTGTCTCCTTCAAAGTGAGTTTTCGCAAATGATATTGTCTTAAGTTTCAAATACACCACTTCACTAGAGTCTTGAAATTAATAACACTACACAAAAAAACTGGAAAATAATACCAAATGAAAATATTTTAAGAAAAACTCCAAACACAAGTGTATAACCTCTGAGAAAACAGACAAACAATGTAGGTATGTCTGGTTTGAATTTCACCACTCTGGCGCTGGCATCTAATTTTGAATTCCCAATTACCTCTGTCCCTTGTTGTTGCCCCAGGGGGATAAAATGCCACTACATTGCCACATTAGCTCTGTTTGGACATTACAACATATCCATTACACATAAAAAGTGTACTTGGAATGCTCCAAAACAAAAAAAGTTCCAGTAAAAGTGGCTGAATCAGAACAAAACAATGACATAACCTCAACTATCTTAAATAAGCTATAAATATGTTATAACCCTTACCTCTCTCTAAAATATGATGGAAAATCTTAAATTTGGCCTCACTATAACAAAATATGGTTTATTCATAACACAATCACGAATAAACTAGAAAATAAAAATTCCTTATGGGCATTTAAGTAATACGCATTTGCATTTTCGATAGAAAGGTTCGTAAGCTCCGCCCATCAATCAATCAAGATATGCTTTATTGTCGAAGAATGAAATTCCTAGAGACAAAGCTTAGGTACAGAGTTGAACATATAAGTAAAAGGTTTGTAAAAATTATAAAAATAATCTGAGATTATGGTGCACATACAGTAAGGTTATAACTAAATAAGTGGGTAACAATATAAAAATAGATAGATATTGTCTAAGATACGTTATATACATAACATTTAAGACGTGCAGACCAAAAGATACAAAGTGTGGTAAATAGGCAAGGTTGAATAAAGAACAGAATTCAGTATGAGTAAAATAAATAAATAAATGAAGACAATGTTACATATAATGAAGCTATTGAGAAAAATTGTTATAGTCATACAAGTTCGTCAAGGGTTATGAGTGAACTCCCAAGTATCCATAACAACACAAGTATATCCCAGGGACGTCCTTCATTTGCTACTAGGACGTCCCTGGGATATCCTTTGTCGGGACATGGTACATACTAGGGATGTCCCAGGGACATCTACTTTCCACCAAAAATTTGGTACGTCCCAGGGATGTACCAAGTCCCGACAATGGACATCAAAGGGACACCCTAGGGATGTCCCTGGGACATCTGGAAGGTTACAGCGAAATGTGATTATATTAGTTTTTTTTATGTTAATCACTAAAGAATTGAAGTCGCATCATTGTTTTATTGTAATCAATTCCCATTCGATGTTATCTAGCAGTAGTTGCTGTGAATTATCATGCTATAGGAAAAGTTATGTCATCCGCAAATAGAGTGATCTTGGCAGTGATGTTCAGGAGGTTTATATCATTAATGTAGAGCAAAAATAGGATGGGTCCGAGTACTGAGCCCTGAGGTACTCCTAATTCAATACCAGCCCTATTGGAGTCAGTGCAACAGCGCACTGTTTGACTACGATTGCTCCGATAGGATTTTATCCATTCAAGGCCCGAATTTCTAAATCCGTAAATTTCGAGTTTTTGTAGCAGAGTATTGTGACTTATGCAATCGAACGCGTTAGAGAAGTCGCAAAATATCGCCGCTGCGTAATCGCTGCTGCGTAATCGCTGCATTGATATTTCTGTATACTTCCGACATCAAGCATCACACGATAGATATATCACCGAGTCACCGTGCCCGCAAAAAGCTATGTGGAGTATCATCAAAAACAAAAATAAAGACGAGCCAACTCCGCCAGATTGTCCGATCTCCTCTGATGAATTTAACGAATATTTTAGCAATGTTGCCAATGTTATAATAAACGACCTACCAAACACGGACATATCCTTTGAACAGTTTTTACCGGAACCAGGTCATGATATAAAGACATTCTACTTCAGGCAAGTCAGCTTTATACATGAAAGAGATGTGATCAATAAATTGAAAAAAACTAATAGCAAAGACGCTTATTCCTTGAATCTCAAAGTTGTACTAGCAATCAAGGATATCATACTTAATCCTCTAACGAAATTATTAAATAAACGCAATTCTCTAAAAAAGTTTCCCGATGTTCTGAAAATATCCAAAGTGGTGCCCATACATAAAAAAGAATCCCACACAAGAGCCTTCTAATTTCAGACCAATTTCGATTATTCCAATTTTTGCCAAATTATTCGAAGTTATCTTAAAAATCCAAATAAAATCTCATTTTGAATAAGAAAATCTCTTTTTTCAAGAACAATTTGGGTTCAGAAAAAAACATTTAACCACATCGGGAATTGGCAGATTGACACAAATAGTGAACAAAGGCTTCGAAAACAATGATTTCATTTATGCAAATTACCTGGACTTCAATATTATAATATCCACGAAGAAAGTATCAACCTTATAAAATCCTACCTAGAAAACCGAGTCCAGTTTGTCCTTTTCCAAAATAAAAAATCTTCTCTACTCAATATACAATATGGTGTCCCTCAAGGGTCCGTTTTAGGACCACTGATTTTTCTAGTGTTTATAAACGACTTGCCCTATTCATCGCCACTAACAAAGTTTATGCTATTTGCTGACGACAGCATGTTCATACATTCAGGAAAAAACTTAAGTACTCTGATTTCCACAGTAGAAACTGAAAAAGAACAAATAGAACCATGTTCCAATCAAATAAACTGAAAGTCAATGAATCGAAAACAGAACATATGCTCTTCAGTATGAGAAATACTGGCGAAATTAGATTCACATCCAAGGGTACCAAATTTTTAGGAGTTTACATTGAGGAAAAACTGACCTGGCAAGAACACAGTGAATTTCTATGTAGGAGATTATCGAGCCTTACCTTCTTACTACGAAGTCTTTCAGAAAACGTGAACCTGAGTACTCTACTTACAGCCTTTCACGGCTTCATTCAGTCCACCATATCCTATGCTATATTAGTATGGGGACACTCAAGCCAATGCTCTCAAATCTTCAGTATGCAGAGAAGAGCATTGAGAGTTGTTTCTGGTTTGAAATACGGAGACGACTGTAGGGACAAATTCAAACAACATAAAGTATTAACGTTACCCTGTATATACATATTACAATGTCTATTATACATAAAAGGAAACTTACATGAATACACAAACCACTCCCAAATTCATGACTACCCTACACGAAATCGTCGAAACATCCAAGCCAATTATTTGAGACTGTCAAAAACACGAGATGGAATCTCCTATTGGGCACCCAAGCTATACAACGCCCTCCCTGCGGAAGCCAAGGAACTAGAACTCCACAACTTCGAAATAAAACTCAAACATTTTCTACTACAACAGGCCTTTTATGATGTCAATGAGTTTTTCAATGGTACTCTTACTTTTCAGAACAACTCAATTATACAAATTTTGACCTAATTTTAATGCCTATCAGACTTTTAATGTGCGATTTTATCTCTTTTCCTAAGTTTTACTGTACCTATATTTTATCTTTATTTTTGCAATTGATGTATGTACAACTTCAAATGACTTGTGTAAACACTCTTGTGTCCTAGCACCAATAAAGAATTGATTGATTGATTGATAAAAGAAAATAGAGCGTCATTGGTACCTTTGTTAGGCTGAAAGCCAAATTGTTCTGGGCAGATTATGTTGTTAATTAATACGAAGTTTTGAATGCGGATCTTCACTATTTTTTCTATCATTTTAGCTAAACTAGGGATAAGCGATATGGGCCGGTAATTGGATGAGTCACTTTCAATGTCTCCTTTATGGATAGGGATAACCACAGAAGTTTTCAGGACGAGAGGGATAAGTTCCGGTTCTGAACGAGGTGTTGATTAGTTCAACCAAAGCTGTCAAAGCAATATCAGGAAGATTAAGAATGACATTAATCGAAATATCATCTGTCCCTGAGCAGTTTTGTTTTTAATATCTCTCAGGATCTCTTTGAGTTCACTGAGGTTGGTGTCGGAAAGTTGAAACTCGTTAGCAATATTTATATTTTCCAGGAATGACAAAGGCGAGTTGGGAGCTGTAATATTTTGAGTGAGTTTAAGTGCTACATTGCAGAAGTAGGTATTGAGTTCATCGGGTTCAATAGCTTTGTTTTAGTTTTGCCTCTTAGTTCGTTGATAAATTTTCAACATTCTTTACTTTTGTTATTTGATTCCTCCAATCTATCTCTGTAATAAGTATCTTTTGAGATATATTTTTCTATATTTGAGGTAATAGCTGTGAAAGAACGGCTCATTCGTGTACGTGCGGATGTTATGTAGAGTTTTCATTTTTTCAGCTGAAATTTTGATTCCACTAGTTATCCATGATTTTTTTCTTCTCTTAATATTGATTTTTTGAATTGGAAATGTTTTCTCGAAGTTGCTTTTAACTTTGTCATAGAAATAATTGAATGCTATTTCCGATTTCGTAGTGCAGTCCCAATTAGTTACTCGACATAGGTGTCGACATTTTTTGTAATTACTAGTGCTATAGAGTCTACCGTATTTAAATTTATTTTGGGAGTTAACCTTTTGGTCAATACTCACCCTATGACTGTACAGATAACGTTATCCAAGTTACTGCAGAAGTAATCGATAGTTGTGGCATTCTGTGAGGAGATTCTAGTTGGGGATTCTACATGCATATGTAAATTAAAAGAGTCCAATAGGTTTTGAAGCCTTGGTTTCAGAGTAGAAGATTCCGCAAAGATTATGTTGAAGTCACCTGCGACTATAATTTTGTATGTGTCAGGCAACATAGTGAGTAAATTAGCAAGTTTCTGAATAAATAACGTCACGACCTAGGTAGTGTATTTATTATCGAACAGATTTTCGTTATTATATTTGGAAGACCACCACACATACCATTTCTCCATATCCCTTTATGAACTCACCAACTACCTGATTGATTGTTCACAGCTATTATCTCAATGGAATTTCCATACTCATTTAACGGACAGGAATGCCCTTTGTTTTTATTTACCTATGCCAAGAACATATTTCTAAAATGCATTCTATGTGTGATAAAGTTGACTTAGACTTATTCTCCACACATATAGCAATGTTCAAAAAAGATTTAAAAAAATCGTTTCCAATAGTTGAGGTTCATCTAGTTATAATAAGGTATATTGAATTAGTTATGATTTTTTCAATAATATCTACCGTTTTCAGGACTTTAAGAAACTTCCAAATGGAACATTATTTTATGCATAGTAACATGTGTACTAAGCGTTCTTTTAAATTGAGAAAATTTTTGCCAGAGAATCACAAAAATATTTTTTACTTACCTAGTCACTTACTTTGATGTTTCCGGACCATCTATAAATTGGGAGAGGATTCTGGTAGCACTTTCACTGACTCTATACTTTTTGTCTTTTCTGACAAACTTATACTCATCTCAGCAACCGAAATGTTTTCTTAGTTTCCTTTTCAGGCATGGTGTGTTCCATAATAATAAGAAATAAAACAAGTATTTGAGCTTTTCAACAATAATAATGAATTTTATTAAGCTCTTATTCTGAATAAGAATACTCTGTGAATTGAAATTCTAACTAACGTGACTTAACAATATTAAAAAATTACAAGGACTTCAAAAGGTTTCTCAGCTATACAAGCATTATTCACTTAAATTTTGTGGTTAAAAATTACTAAAACAAGTAATGACGAAAACGCAGAATGAACTGCCGTTCTTTCTCCAAAACCTATTGAGCCCGCTTCCAGTGTCTGTCTATCGCATGCGAAATTTAGAAACGGATATAATCTTAGGAAACCAAATCACAGCAGTGGTTTACGCTAAGAATAATAATAACTGGTCAGTAAATAGTCTCTGGGCTAAAATAATAAATATTCTACTTTCAAACATAAGACGAGATGCTATTTCATACAGGTTTCTATATATGGGGGGGTATTCTCATTCATCTTGGAGTGCAATATGATTTTCAGTGGCCCATTTGGCTAGGTGATTGCCGGAAAACTCAGGACAAAACCGTGCAGTTACCACTGTTCTTAACTAATTCCAATGTAACTATATTTGTCGATATAGTAGATCTTTCATAACAATCATATTTCATTTACATACTTTTTCGAATAGATTCAATACACATTCTCTTCTTGAAAACCAAATATTGCTCACCGACTATCTTTTAGTATGTCTGTCTAGACTACAAATTTGTTCATCGTTCCCCATTCCCAATCGTAAAACTTTTCAGTTCTGAATAGAAGCCAGTTCTTGGAAATTGTAAATTCAAGAAATAAACATGGTCCTTAACTATGACCGTTGACATGTTAGTTAACTATGACCGTTGACATGTTCCTTAAGAAATTAATGAAATGGCCCTGTTGTGAATATGACATTTTATTAAACATGTAACCATTGTGAGTGAGCTGTCCTGTAAGTGAGTCTAGTGTCTGTTTAGCCAATAAAGTGTTTTTTACTAAACATATTAGAAAGGGATTTTATTGAAAGGTAACCTAATATTCTATAAAACATTTATTATTTTGCATATATTTCGAAAGAATTATCACAAACAGATAAATATAAAATATTTATAATTCACATCAATGTAAAACTTACATATAGAAAAGTATATAAAATAAACTTTGTTTTCTGCTTCTAATGGACATCCTCAGTCAGAATCATCTGCTTGTGACAATTCGAACCAATCTCTAAAAGGCTCATGTAAGTTCTGGAAGTTCTTGAAGTTCAGAACAATCTGAAAAATATTCATGGAACATTTATTATATGGATGAAGAGAAATTTGTTACGAATCCATCCGCCAACAGCTGTTTCATGGTTTCCCAATCATCAGGACGGCTTGTGGTCTCTTTCAAATTCGTATCAAATATCTCGTAGTGCTAATATATACTAAGATGTCTAAAAACCCTGGTGAATGAACTGATTCGATATTGTTTAGATTTTTGAGGGGACACCACCTGTTACTTCAACAGAGCTTCTCTCTCTGTGGTAGATGGCGCCGTCCAGAAATGTTTGTCTATATTCTCGCTTAATGTCAGAACTTAATTTCTGACATCTGCAGCATCTTATATGAAATTATTTTCAGGGTTTTGTCGGTATCTATGCGTTTTCCATCTCTTTGATATGCAATCTTGCTTAGCTTATTCCTGAGTTTGTTCTTTAAAAAAATCACTCGTTCATCAGTTCATTAGTGCGTGAGGAAGTGTTTATTTTCAGGTAGTGTAGTGTGTAAGGATACTTTTTGTAGAATGGGCCATATTTGCATTTTGTGTGGACAGTATAAAGCCGCAGATTCGAATTTTCGCCTGATTTAGTACCAAAAGCAAGTACAAATCTTGACGAATTGACTAATAATGATATTTCCATAGTTCATTATATTGTATGCATTGAATTTTATATTTTCTGCAATTTAATGACAGTTTCATTTTCAATTCTCCGTCTGTCAAAATGCAGTTAACCTCAAATTCAAATCGTACAAAATACGAAAAACAACACGACAGTGCTTTCTTTGTGCAATGTTCGGGGGCTTCTAATTCTAGCTTTGCTATTGGTGAAGTTTGACAGATGTCTCTTCCAAACCAATAGCAAAGCTAGAATTAGAACCCGCGCACAGTTCGCCTCAAAAAGAAATCTGAGTAAATAAATATACCCTGTTACTGAATTAAACTAAATCGAAATTGGCGCCATCTGTCACGCTAGTAATCTCTATTATGAAGTAGGCCAAGTGTCGCCAAGTCGATCCCAAACTTCTACAGGTATAAGTGCAAGCACCAGGGTTTTTATACATCTTAGCTAATACCTACCGGCAAGTACGAAAATATGAAAAGCATCAGATTATAGATAGTGACACCTATAATCTGTGCGATGAAGCTTAGACCTAATATCGTGGAATTTTAATGGCACGATATTTCGTGCACATGAACAGGTCACCAACAGATGTCAGCATAGGCCAACCCACGATACCAATAGTCGTACTCCTAGTGCGTTCAGAGTAACGCGAAACAAATAACTAGATGAAGAGAAATTTGTTACGAATCCAAGAGAGCACCACCATCCGCCAACAGCTGTTTCATGGTTTCCCAATCATTAGGACGGCTTGTGGTCTCTTTCAAATCCGTATCAAATATCTCTTATTGCTAATACCTACCGGCAAGTACGAAAATATGAAAAGCATCATATTATAGATGGTGACACCTATAATCTGTGCGGTGAAGCTTAGACTTAATATCGTGGAATTTTAATGGCACGATATTTCGTGCACATTAACAGATCACCAACAGATGTCAGCATAGAATAGAATAGAACAGGGCTTTATTTTCAAGAATAACAATCACAGTGACATTACATTTAAAACAAAAAAAACATACATTATCACAGTAACCAGAATTAAAGAAAATAGTGTCAGATAAAGTTGATTGAATCAATCTTGAGACTTGAAGACAGGTATTTGTATCAGTTAAAATATTTAAATGAATAAATATTAATTTAAAATGAATAAAGTTGTCTTATTTTCAATGCAGGATCCATTCGTAAAAATATCTATTCTCCCAAATATTCTTTAGTAGAGTATGGTTCTAGATTCACTATATTTATTATAAGCCTCTTGAAGACTTTTATGTTCACTTCTTGTTTGACTGTTTCTGGTAATTTATTAAAAAACCTAATACATGCATACTCTGGAAACTTTTCTGTTATTGACAGTCTGTGGATTGGGATATTATAGTCGGTGTTATGGTTTCTTGTGTTTAGTCTATGTTTTATCTTGTGCGACTCAAATTTATTGCGATTTTTAAACAGAAACATTTAGCACTCATAGGCCAACCCACGATACCAATATTTGTACTCCTAGTGCGTTCAGAGTAACGCGAAACAAATAACTAGATGAAGAGAAATTTGTTACGAATCCAAAGAGAGCACCACCATCCGTTAACATCTGTCTCATGGTTTCCCAATCATCAGGACGGCATGTTTTCTCTTTCAAATTCGTATCAAATATCTCGTAGTGCTAATACCTAACGGCAAGTACGAAAATATGAAAAGCATCAGATTATAGATAGTGACACCTATAATCTGTGCTTTTATGCGATATCTGTTGGTGACCTGTTAATGTCAATAATTTCACGATATTAGGTCTAAGCTTCACCGCACAGATTATAGGTGTCACCATCTATAATCTGATGCTTTTCATATTTTCGTACTTGCCGGTAGGTATTAGCGATACGAGATATTTGATACGAATTTGAAAGAGACCACAAGCCGTCCTAATGATTGGGAAACCATGAAACAGCTGTTGGCGGATGGTGGTGCTCTCTTGGATTCGTAACAAATTTCTCTTCATCTAGTTATTTGTTTCGCGTTACTCTGAACACACTAGGAGTACGACTATTGGTATCGTGGGTTGGCCTATACTGACATCTGTTGGTGACCTGTTAATGTGTACGATATATCGTGCCATTAAAATCCCACGATATTAGGTCTAAGCTTCACCGCACAGATTATAGGTGTCACTATCTATAATCTGATGCTTTTCATATTTTCGTACTTGCCGGTAGGTATTAGCACTACGAGATATTTGGTACGAATTTGAAAGAGACCACAAGCTGTCCTGATGATTGGGAAACCATGAAACAGCTGTTGGCTAATGGTGGTGCTCTCTTGGATTCGTAACAAATTTCTCTTCATCTAGTTATTTGTTTCGCGTTATTCTGAACGCACTAGGAGTACGACTATTGGTATCGTGGGTTGGCCTATGTTGACATCTGTTGGTGACCTGTTCATGTGCACAAAATATCGTGCCATTAAAATTCCACGATATTAGGTCTAAGCTTCACCGCACAGATTATGGGTGTCACTATCTATAATCTGATGCTTTTCACATTTATATGTATACTCTGTAAAAAATATCTTACCTGTCCAATAATATTGGAGTTGAAGAATATCTTCTTGCTCTTAACTGTTAACACTAACTTGTTATTAGGAAGCTCTGATAAGGAAAGGAGATACTCGAACGTTTCTTCAAAAATGGGATCACAATTGTCGGTTATAACCTGAAAATATTTTGGAAATATTAACAGTCCCACTCTTTTGACACATTAAGAATGTCAAAACTTTGAAATTAAAGTATTATTTCATTTCATTTTTTTTATAAAATCACCCACGGATATATATATATATATATATATATATATATAATAAAATGGAACAAATTTAAGGGACCTAGTCCTCAAAGAAAAGTGTTATCCGTTGACACGTGTTTCGGGCTTTCGGCCCTCATCAGTACGGTGAAGGGCAAGGATGAACAACACTTGGTAGTAAATGACAACTCAACGGAGTCAACAAACAGAAGCCAACCGTACATTTGTGGTTTCGGTTAGCAGACTCTGTATTCCAGGGTGAAACCACAAATGTGTGGCTTCTGTTTGTTGCCTCCGTTGATTTGTCGTTTACTACCAAGTGTAGTTCATCCTTGTACTTCTTCACCATACTGATGAGGGCCGAAAGCCCAAAACACGTGTCTACAGTTAACACTTTTTTTTGAGGGCTATGTCCATTAAATTTCTTTCATTTTGTTATTTAACAGTCCCCTCGATATTCCTCCCTTTCATCTATATATATATATATATATATACATATATATATATATATATATATATATATATACATATATATATATATATATATATATATATACATATATATATATATATATATATATTTCACTTCCTATATTTTTCCATATTTTTTTATTTTCATTGTTTTACTATGAACATTCATCAAACTCAAGAAATACCAAATTATAGGAAAACAATTTTTTTGGAGCAACTCCATATTTTTTAAGGTTTCTTTTAATATAATATGGGTACTTACTTTGGTTTTGTTTTTGATTTTATGTGCTCCTGGTGAAATTAGTTGCAATTTAACATAGGGATCTGGTATATCACTAGGGTCTTTTAGGGGTAAGTTTCTGAAAAAAGGTTACACGTTTTTATCATACCCTATGATTATGAGATATAAGTGCTCACGTAATTTTATGAACTGTTACTATCAGCTTCTGCCTTGGAGCACTATAAAATAATGTCAGTTCTACTTGTCCCATTTCTGGCTTTCTGTAAGAAAATAAAAGAATAAAATCATTGGTAACTGCAATTTTTTATATTTAAGGGGGGCGTTCAATATGGCTCATAAAACTAATCCGATAGAGGAGCCACCATGCATTATAGTGAATATTTATCCAAGTTTCCAAGAGTGCAAATGAGTAATTATAGTCCAAACTAATTTCTACTACGAGGCAATAACCAGTGAACTTGCCGGCGACCACTGTCAAAGATTATAGTTCTACTCTTTGGCACTGTTGCCGATAAAGTTACGTAATCCATGTAATAGCCGTCTTGAAGTATCATTATCATTTGGTTTGGAAATTAATCAATAATAATAATCTTTTAATGCCCAACAGGTTAACACCCAATTACAGGACATAATTAAGTTAACATTAGCCAGTTATAAGTCTGATATAGCTAACCTATAAAGACAAATAACTATTTATAATTAAAACCAATTTTTATGTCTGTAAATAACCTAACTTAATGACTGTTTGTATATAACTAGCAGTTTTTACTAATTATAAAACTATTATTATTTAATATGTACTATATACTACTATTTGTAAAGATAATAAAAAATCTTATCAACAAAGAGTAAAAATTCCCAAAGTCTTCTCCATGACAGTTTAATATAAATTAAACTAAAGGTTGGTAGATGGAGAGCAGAAAACAACTACTTTACTGGGTAATACCACGCAGAATGTTGAATGATATCTGCTCGACATCTATGCAATAATTCATATAAATGAATACTAAGTTGCAAATGTTTCTTTCTAAAAGACATGATTGTATTTAGTTTAAATCAGTCTCTCCTGACACCTATAGACCGGTTTTGGGCTGTTGGCCCTCATCAGTATAGGGCACTCCCAACCAAAGATCCGAAGATCCCAGGCTGAAGCGAGACTGAAATAAACATCAACACAGCCATGCTTCAGTCAACAATGGTTACAAGTGAGGAGGCAAATTTTAAAATCACCTGGGGACACAAAGAAAACACCCCGGAAACTCAATAACAAACTATTTCGAATGAAGTTGAAATAGGAGTGGCTACTTGGCCGACTACCATATGAAATACAGAGGAAAGCCACTGTTTTCGCAAAATGGAGAGGAATATTCAACAAAGAGTAAAAATTCCCAAAGTATTCGCATGACAGTTTAATATAAATTAAACTGAAGGTTGGTAGATGAAGAGTAGAAAACTACTTTCTGGTAATACCAGCTGAATATTGAATGATATATGCTCGACATCTATGCAATAATTCATATAAATGAATACTAAATTGCAAATGTTTCTTTCTAAAAGACATGATTGTGTTTAGTTAAAATCAGTCTCGCCTGACACCTATAGACCACTTTCGGGCTGTTGGCCCTCATCAGTAAACTAAACACAATCATGTCTTTTAGAAAGAAACATTTGCAATTTAGTATTCATTTATATGAATTATTGCATTGATGTCGAACAGATATCATTCAACATTCTGCGTGGTATTAGCCAGGAAAGAAGTTGTTTTCTGCTCTTCATCTGCCAACCTTTAGTTTGATTTATATTAAACTGTCATGGAGAAAACTTTGGGAATGTTTACTCTTTGTTGAATATTCCTCTCCACTTTGCGAAAACAGTGGCTTTCCTCTGTATTTCATATGGTAGTCGGCCAAGTAGCCACTCCTATTTCAACTTCATTCGAAATAGGTTGTTTTTGAGTTTCTGGGGTGTTTTCTTTCTGTAACCAGGTGCCGTTTCGCAGGTGATTTTAAAATTCGTCTCGTTACTTGTACCCATTGTTGACTAAAGCATGGCTGCATTGATGTTTAATTCAGTTTCGCTTCAGCCTGGGATCTTCGGATCTTTGGTTGGCACTGCCCTATACTGATGAGGGCCAACAGCCCGAAACTGGTCTATAGGTGTCAGGCGAGACTGATTTTAACTAAACACAATCATGTCTTTTAGAAAGAAACATTTGCAATTTAGTATTCATTTATATGAATTATTGCATACATGTCGAGAAATTATCATTCAACATCCTGCGTGGTATTAACCAGGAAAGTAGTTGTTTTCTGCTCTTCATCTACCAACCTTTAGTTCAATTTATATTAAACTGTCACGGAGAAAACTTTGGGAATATTTACTCTTTGTTGAATATTCCTCTCCATTTTGCGAAAACAGTGGCTCTCCTCTGTATGAAAAAATCTTATAATTAAAATTCTATTCATACTAGCTCATCGTATGCTATCTCTTTGTTTGTTGTTTGAGTGAGCAGATAATGATATCACATGATCTACAGATGGAGTTAAAATTCTCACACATTTTCTTAATAGGCGATAGTAGTATTAAATTTGATCTTGCCGTGTTGCAGTAAAAATTGGCATTTTGTCGTGATCCAGGTCAGGAACTTTAACTCGAATAGTAGCGTGCTACAGTCAACCTTGTTGTGTATTAATTTGTATAGAAATATCACTGCGGCACACCTACTTCTTGTTTCCAGCGACTTAAATTGAAAGTGTTCCAGAAGAGCACTGTGATCAGAACCCCTCGGTGGATATGCTCCATGACATTTGAAAAATGTTAATTTTAAAAATTTCCTTTGTACTCTTTCCAGGGTATATTTGTGGCAAAAGTAGTGAGGGCTCCAAATTATTGAGCAGTATTCTAGTTTTGATCTAACATAGGAATAATAAAGTATTTTTAGTGCATTTACATTTGAGAACTGTTGACAGTTTCTTATAATAAACCGAGCATTTTGTTTGCTTCAGAGATTTTTTTGTTTATTAGTTTGTAAAAGACATCTTTGGATCAAAATAAACATCTAAATCTTTAGCCTCCTCACATCGAGTTAGGATGTTGCCTTGAATGTTAATGGATATTCCTCAGGATTACGTTTTATGGTAAATGACATGACTTTGCATTTTTGAATATTCAAGTTGTTCCTGATGCCCCATGCCTCTAAGTTGTTTAGGTTTTGCTGAGGTATAGGGCAGTCATCAGGGTTCTCAATGGAGGAACACATTTTCAAATCGTCCACAAAGAGTAGTTTTATTCAGGTAAGTTGAGAAGTAAGATCGTTGATGAATAATAGAAACAAAAGGGGCCCTAGATTCGACCCTTGAGGTACACCCGATGTGGGAATTACTCTATTCGATTTGAATCCATTATAAGTCACTATTTGATTACGGTTCAAGAGGTAGGAGTGAACAAGTGCCAATAGCTTTTGATTGAAACCTATTTAACCTAATTTCGGAATTAATATATTATGATCGATTCAATCAAATGTTTTGGAAAAATCTGTCTAGATCACGTCTACCTGCTTGTTTATCTAGGACATATTGAGAGAAGGTGGCTAAGTTTGTTACTGTGTAGATCTGTTGCTCATAAATCCATGTTGGTATTCGCATATTAGATTTCTGGTAGCCAGGTGGATATGTTTATACAGAATTATTTCGTATGCTTTTGCAAAATTTGAAATTATAGATATTGCTCTATAGTTTGATATTATGGCAGTATCTCCATTTTTCAATATAGGACAATTTTCGCAGGTTTCCAGGCACCAAGGAATGTTGCAGTTTTTAATGAGAGGTTGTAGATGAAACAGATTGGGGCTGCAAAAACAGATCCACAATCTTTTAGCAAAAATGAGGGTATGGAGTCCAACCAGATGTCATTTTGTTTTTGCGTTTTTTTGTTGCTTCCTTCACTTTATCTTCCGTTATCTCCGGAATAGTAATAACTTCGGTATAATTCATAGAGATTGCTTGCTCATCTAAGTTTTCGTTTGGTGGGCGATAAACACTACTGAAGAATGTGCCAAAGGCATTCATTATGTTTATAGGTTCAGTTATTTCTTGGTCATCATTTGCCTGCAATCCTTGATCTTTGTTTCTTTGAGTGGATGTAACTCCAAAAAAAATTTGGATCTCTGTGAATTGATGATTGGACATTTGTAAAGTATGATTCGTAGGCTTGATCGATTTAAAATTTAATGATACTCCGTAAATTTTTGTAATGGTTTAAGTGAAACTCTGATTTCGTTTTTTTATACTCATTGAAGTAATTAGATTTTTTATGTATGTTTTGAATAATTTCACAGGTGTACCAGCACACTTCTGATCAAGAAGAAATGATTCGTCGTGAAATAGTTATTCCCAAATAACATTCTTTGAGAATAAAATCCAATGTTGAAATATCCATTATTATGAGGTCCAACAAAGGTTAAAAAAATTATATTGGCGGGTTTGTCAACATGCCAGTTGGGTTGTCCGTCGAAGATCAAATCGGGAAATCCTCGTTACGGATTTTACGGCAGAATATATTATTCTAGCGGCAGAGGAATTGTTATTGGATTTTGATATTCTTCTAGTGAATTTTTTGAAAATCTCGCATTGTCAACCGGGCATATATCAGTTGTGAATACCAGGTTCATATGTATTTTGATTGCGACTTTGGTGTTAGTTTGTTTGAATAAGTCGTTGGGAATGAACCGATTTTTATGAAATCAATGAATAATCTTTGGAGGTCATAATTCACTGGTTGAATTCTTACAACAGAAGATTTAAGAGTTGGAAGATGCAGCTCTAATTTTTGAGAAAAAATTAAAAATAAATCAGCAAAACTGCTATAATTTCATAAAAAAGCAGTTTCCAATATCTGTGGCATTTTTACCGTTCTTTCTGAATTTTGTGGAGATAAATTAACTCCCATATAAAATGTGTCATTTAAAGATGACTGTTTTGTCATTTTGACAGCGATAAAAAAGGTGCATCGTTTTTTATCACCGATAAAAACGCCTGTTCCTCTTAAGCATCTACATCTAGTATGCTTACGTCACTTTAATGTGTGTAATGTTATTGTTGATAATTGATACTGAAACATTGCAACATGAGTCGTTTTGGGGAAGTTTCGACTCAACAAATAACAAAAAATATAGAAAAAGCAATCCCGCAATCCACAAAAAATACTAAAGCGTCAATATGGAGACAACTTATGGAGTTTTGTCAAGTACGAAATTACTAACGGTCGAAAATAACTCCGTTACAAAAAGTAGCAGATATATTAAAGGATTGGGCCTATAATATGAAAAAGAGGAATGGAGAAGATTATAAAGAATATGCAGTTGAATCAATTTGGAATTCAACTGCGAAGATGATTCAAGAAACATATTTCAATGAATACAATATTAAATTTGATCCTTTTGCCGACATAACTTTTAAAGAAGCTCGTGATGCAAGAAATAGTGAACGGAAAGAATTACAAGTTATTCCAGAGAAAAGAAAAGTAAGTTCTGTAGCATTGAACAAGAAAGATATAGTAAAAATGGCAAAATTGTGGAATATAGACAACCCAGAGGGATTACAAAAAAGATTCTTTCATATAGCTTCTTATGAATTAGCTTGGAGGGGGGGAGAAGCTGCAAACTGTAAAATTTACCATTTTAAAGAAGAAAAAAATCAAGATGGAACTTCAACAAGAAGATTTGAATAAAATACAATATTTTCAAAGACGACACAGGGTGGGTCGAAAAAATTGGCAGACAGCAAATGGATAACAAAAAATGAAATGGATGAAGGTATTTGTCCCGTTGCATTGTTCAAATTACTGTTACAAAAAAGAAATGAAAACATAACATCTGAACGACTTTTTTTAACTCCAAATCCCTTTTGAAAAAACAAAAATTCTAAAGGTTGGTACAAAAATGTTCCACTGGGTATTAATACGATTTCTACTTGAACCAAATATTCTGCAACTAAAATTGGACTCGACATTACAAATAATAAAATTACCAATCATTCGAACCGTGCTAGTACAGTTTCCCAATTAGCCAAAGCAGGAGTAAGTGACCAACAACTTATAAAGATAACGGGACACTCATCATCATCTTTTATTAAACCCTACCTCCAAATTGATCCTGAACATCACGAAAATCTTATTAGTTCCTTACGAGCCTCGAGTGAGAAAAATCAAAATGAGTATTCTACATGTGTGAATACCAGAGAAAAAAATTTTGAAATCAGTACACCAAACCAAACAATTTATAACAATTGTGTATTTAATAACTGTTCATTTGAATAATTTAATTGTGTCAATAAAGATAATTATTGTTGTTGTTTATTCATATATTCGGTCGTTAATTTATCTTGCCAATAAACACTCGAGCTTTTCTTTTAAGGATAAATTTCTTTTTAACTCAAAATTTTTTCATCAGTAATTTTGCTCGAAAAACTGACATTTGACAAAATCACTCGACCTTTGGTCTCGCAATTTTGTCATGTCAGTTTTTCTTGTAAAATTACTGTTTGGCAAAATTATTTCGTTACAAAAAGAAATTAATCCGATAAAAAAAAAAGCTCTTGTGTTTTTACTGTTGAGAAAAATGGTTCCCATGTTAGAAATATTTTATATGGATTGTGTACTGGAGGAAATAATCAGACAATGTTCTCTAAGGGACGAAAAATGTTACAACCCTCCGTGGATAGAAGATGCTGTAGAATCAAAAATAGAAAGAAATAAATGATATTTTAAGAATAGAAAGAAATAAATGATATTTTTTTACGTCCTATATGTTGTTCGCTGAATTTTTCTTTGTAAAATCAGAAATAATTGATTCTCATACATCGCGTGTGATTTTCAGTAGTTATATCAGTGATGGATATTTTGGTGAGTATACTTTGACATTTCTGTGTCAATATTGTTGTAGAAATTCACGAGACGAAATGTCTTTAAAAGAAATTTGATCGAGTAGTATTTCTGCAAAAATATTGGCGGAAAAATAGCAAAGTATACTCTACCCAAAATATATATCACGAGTGGTATATGACCAGATTATATATCGACATACCTACACTTGAAAAAATTATGTTTTTCTACGCTTTTTCGAATTTCGTCTAAGGAAGTGTTTCCGAAACGGTCGGACATCATTTTTTGATTTGATAGTGACTGGGACGTCATCTGACAGTGACTGTATTATTTTGTTAGGTTTGGTATAAACAATGATAAATGCCCACTTGTTTATTTATATCAAGTACCTTTAGGGTATTTTTTTACAATTTTTTTCCCATAAATCCAGTCACTTATGAAGTAACGTCAAAAAAATAAGAATTTTCTACAAGAATCAGATTTAGTGACCCGTACAATCTTACAGGTGCAGATTACAGCTACATCGCAATAGGCACTTTTGTAGAGCATGTAAACCTGAGTAAATCGCGCTTTGGTACGCTATGATAGCATAAAATGCCGCTGAGTTAAAGATATGTAAAAAAAAACAAAGTTTACGTGTATTTTAGATGGGAAATCTTTCCACGCTCTGGGAAAGTACTTAATGTTAATATTAAGAGCTCAAATTTTCAGAGATTTTTTTTTTGACATTTCCAACAAAATTTTCGGGAGCAAGAAACAAAAAAAATTGTCGTGAAAAAAAACACCCTAAAGTAGCGTGTATAGTCACGGATATACTAGCAACATGGTGTATATTCGCTGATATTGGGATTTGGTTGGTTAGACATTAGCTGAATTCATTTCGAGGTATATAATTACCAATATAAGACTACAATAATTTACCTAAGGCACATATCTGAAGAAAATAATACTTCCATGGAAAAATGAGTACCACGCGCCTTCAAAACCCCCAAGAAACCATATTTCGTTCCAATACTTCAAAAGGGAATTGTTACAGTTCATTATTGTGTTATGCGTGTTCAATAGTAACAATCATTGTACAGAGAGTAATTTTTAATGCAACACATATTTGCCTTTTTAAAGAAGTTTATTGGAGCTGCTATTCTGAATGTTTTTGATTTCGAAAACAAAATCATAATCTCCTACCCCAAAAACCCGGACTATAAATCACAAAACTCATTTTCCTAAAAACTCTAAATATCAAGTCGCAAGAATACCTATTTTGTATTTGCGGCAAGCTTATGAATCTGTTATTCATAGAATAACCTAGGTCAAACAATTAAATACATGTTATTCCATTTCCGTGACTAAAATATGACATATTTCAACTAAAATTAGTGAGAGAAGTTGTACTTTTATTCACTAGCGATTCTCAAGTGATTAAAAGTGTTACCTAGGTTACCAATAAACAATCATCATACACATTGCTCACAGCACAGCAACTGCGTCGAATTATTCGTATCGAGTAGGCTGGTTTCCAAATTAAATGCAACACAATCAACGGTAGCGCAGATTTTTATCCTTAGTAGGCTGGTTGCAATTTTGTTTCGACGAGTCAATGACACAATAGTTATTTATGCAATAATTCCAAAATAATTTCTTTTAATTTCTGCAAAAATGAAAAAAATCAGATTAAAAACACGTGAGTAAAGCGCATTTAATCACTCACCTGGTTGAGGCCGCTAGCAGCTTTGCTGCTCGGGTGCTCAACATCCAGGTTCGTGATTAAATGCTTCGCTTTACTCACTTGTCCTAAAAATAGGTATTTTCCTTTTTAGTGCATTTATATAAAAACTTGTCTTCAACAATATTTGTTTATTTATTTTTCCTCTTTAATGTATTTGTATAAAAGTTTGTCCTTTTCATCATTTTTAGTTAATTCTTTCTAGATATTCATAAATACCGTCATCTTATTAATTTCTGACAAAAAATTTATAATCTTCGACCACAAAAACCTCCTCATACCAATTTTGAATAGAATCACAAAACTCGTCATCTCAAATTCATGAATTTTGACAAAAAAATCATAATCTCCAACCAGAAAAACTCCCGACACACCAATTTTGAATAGAATTGGTCCATAGTCGCAAAACTCGTTCGCCATCTTGGAGCCGCCATCTCAAATCAATGAATTTTGACAAAAAATTAATTATTTTCGACCCAAAGAACACCCACATACCAATTTTGAATAGAAGCTCCCCATAATCACAAATCTCGCCCGCCATTTGTTTTTTTTTCTGTAACAAAAATTTCATAATAGATTGTCACTTGAATTATGAACACCTGCCAAAGTTAATCGGACAACTAGAAGTGAATTAAAATTAATTCGCAAAATTTCACTGCAACGTACAAATTGAGAAATAAATAATAATCACAGAGAAACAAACAAGGCAAGGTAGATAAAAGCTTTTAAAAATATCAGCGTTTTGCGAAAAAACACAATTTTTGAAATATTGACTAAATTAACTGGCAAAGAGGTGCACTACCCTAACAAGGAAGTTCAGAAAAATTATTTCTCGTGTGCCTATTATCAGTCAGGAAAAGCTTCGTTATATTATACACATTGAACCTCCAGACCCCATTACTGATTTTTATTTATCCTTCCCCAAATTACTCTCCGTGATACGATTATGAATAATCTCCGAATCCAAAACTTTCATTTTCTATATCTTGCTATTTCAAAATCACATTCCTATTTCATTGAAGTATAGTAGTCCCTCAATGAATGAAATTTACAATGATGCTCTCTATCCGAAAACGGCTGACTAAGCATGTTAGTAAAGATGGAACTATTTCTCGCTATGTGTTTGAATTTGGCTATGCGCCGCCCATTTCGTATTTCAAGTTAATGTCCCAAACGAAATTGTCTGGAGATTCGCTTTTAATCGGAAGTTGAACTATTTCCATGGGTCTTTTGTTTGAAATAAAAAAAAGCATGTATTGGCGTATTTCCTTCAATTTTCAACAAAAAAAATCTTAATTTTCGAAAAGGATTCAATCTCAATATTTTCAATTGGTACTCTAATTCTGTCTGAGTTCACCAACTAAATTTGAGTTCTCAAAGTGTAACCGTTTCTCGATGCAATTTGAAATTAAAATTCACTACATTTAACGCCCACCTTGAATCAAAAATCAAACAGGACTCTTGAAATATCATAGTTTTTCATTACAAAAACAAACTCAATAATTTGGTGCTCGAACGTTTTGTTCCTCTTCCTGAAATAAATATAAGTTAAATCATTCCAATTGTTATGTTCTTTCAAAATACTATGATTTTCAATTGTGAATAGAGGTTATCAACCTCTCTCACATACAAATTATGTAGCAATTAACGTTATTATAGGCCTGGAAGGGAAGTATAGCCAAAAAGGTTAACTCTTTCCTGCTCTATACTTCCAATGTTATCATCAGTTTGATTACGAAATTCTCCATATGGGTTCTATATACCTGTCAACAAAACAAAGGCCTTTTTTAAATTACTTACACTCTGAAACTGGGGCTTCTCATTACACTCTGATTTGTACTTGAAGCTTTTTTCAAGACTTCTTCTACCACTTCATCTGCTGCTTCTACCAGAGGTTGTGGAGATTTAGGAGGAGGGGAGTTCGTACTTGAGGTGGATACTGAAACAAGGTTAAAAAACTAGATTGAGATTTATGAGCGTTGGTAAAATATATAGGGAGTATCCACATGAAGTAACGACCATTCTTTGAAAATTAAATTAAAATAATGTTAATATTAAATATTTGTCACATCTCATAGTTAAAGTAAAAGAGACTTTATATTAAAACTGGTTTACAAAACCATAACAAGTGTTATGGTATACAATGGATTGTGGCTCAGTAATAAACACCTAGATATAAAAAAAACTTACTTGATCTGTGTGACATTGTTGATGATCTGATGGAGTGGTTCTTGAAAATTCTTCGTTATCAGAATCTGATGAGCTGTCATCAAAATCAAATTTTTCATTTTTCAAAATCTGAAATTAACATAAAAGCGTTACTGATCTGTTCTGTGAATATTTCTAATAGAACCAACCCTCGAGCACAAACATCCCTGGGATGTTTTGAAAATGTTGGCATGATGTTTTTTTTTCAGATGCAATATGCACTTTCCAAAGAGTACTTTAAAGGATGTTGCAAGTATTGTATTTGTTCTTCTGTGGCATTTCTTTGTATGCCTACTGAGAGGTATTGGCAAAGTCAAAAAAATGTTAAAGTGCGGATGTTCTTTCTAGACATAACATTAGTTTGCCAAGTTCATCCCAGATATTGAATATACATTTATTGTCCAGTTTAATGAGGGTTCTCGACTATTTTATTCAATAACTTGATCATTTTGCACAACAAAAAGTTAAAAACTTCATGTGAATTAAATTTTAGAATATTCATACTTTCAACTATTTATTTCATTTGGTAATCCTTCATTTTAATACCAATACCTCCTATTTTACATTCTTATATTTTCCAAATGAAATCAATATTATTCATTATAATAAAAACCAATGTCCAAATGACCTATCCACTAATTTTCTGCTTTCATTTCAAAATTCCCGCCATGTTACATTGTTACAATTTGGCCACGTGATACACCTGATAAACCTCGCGGAACAAAACTGGACTGTATGGCACATGGAACACTGCATTCAGTATTCAGTGCATTCTGAATTCTGATTCTACCTTTCTCTTCCTGCGTTGTTTTGGAGTTGACGGCGTTGGTAGAAGTTTTTTTTATTTTCAACTGAGAAAAACATGAGGAGTGATGAGTGTTTGAAGTGTAGTGAACATTACCAATTATATAATAGACATTTTTGATATCACTGAATAATAAGTAAATAAAGTAAGTATTTACATGAATTAAATGTATTATCATAGTTCAGAAACATTATATAACCTCAAAAGGATACCATGTGTATTTTTTATAGAGTTTTCGAATCTGTAATGACATGGTAAAACTGTATCATTTAAGATTTTTTTTAAAAAACGACTGTTTTCTTTATCATTTTTCCAATAGGAACTTTATTAGTTTTCAGATTATGGGGAATTGGAAAATAAAAAACAATGTTTTCCAACAGACTTATGCTACCTGAAATATATTGACTCTTCAAATAGATTTGGTTTGTGATTAACCGGAAGAATCACTGTGAAAATGAATATTTTTCTAAATATAATTTCAACTGAATCTTCCTTCCAAGAGATACAATTGCAATTATATACAAGAAAATATCTAATCATATTGCAATTATGTTCAAAATTGGTGGTTAGTATATTTCACATGGAATCTGTTTCATGAGATGAAATCTTAATTTCAGTACCCTAAGGAATATAAAAGTCTTGGAAGTTATAAAAAAACTTCCTTTTTATTTTTCAACATCAACACTATCATCCTAACAGAATAAATTAATTAAAAAAAATATTCAGAATGTGTCAAGTTCGTTTTTTTGAAAAGAATCTCTATTTAGATTACATGATAGACATCCTAAAAGAGAGATGCATTCCTGGTGGTATAAAAATTGAAAAAAAAGAATCATTTCAAATAGACTGTGACCCCTTCAAATGTCCAAATAAATAACAAAAGGCGTCAGAAAGTGATTTAATGTGCGCAAAACATTTTGGGAATGTTCTGTTGTGTCTATGAAAAGGATATCAAAAAAACATAGGACAAGTTATTTTTGTGACATCCCAGGGACATCCTGAAAATCGCCACCTGCGGCGGAGATTGGCTGTTCTATAAAAGTTCTATTCATGTATAAACAGAACATCGCAGTCGATGTTCAATGTCTCAAAATCTCGTAATTTCAACATATCTGAGATGTTTCTGTGCTCGCTGATTAGTGATATGACATCAACTCTGTCAACTCATGCCACCTGTTTACTTGCATTATATTATAGATAATATATTCAATGCTGATACGAAGTGTATATGTGCCAGTCAATAATTTATTGATGGCAATCGAGAAGAGAATACATAAAAAAAAGTAACAGTCACATCGCTTTTTATGGAGATAAAACTTCGTGTGAAATTCTTTCAAAAATCTAAAAATCTCTTCATAGTCTAGTCAAGATCTTAAAATAAAAAAACATTCGGGCTGATGTGAATTAAAATATGATTATGGATTCATTCAATTTGGGATGATGTCTAGAAAATTTGCGAGAAAATTACAATCGCCGGTTAACAATTACAAAAGTTTTAAACAAATTAATTAAAAAAATGGATCCAGTGGTTCAGAAACTATTAAAGGTATTTATAATTTGAAAAAAGATACTCATATTGGAGAAAGTTTGCAATGAAAAAGTATCTCAATTATTGATAAATATAAATTAATGTTTAAAATAGAGCTTTGTGGCGCGAGTGCAACATTGTCAACCAGACGTCTTCGTATATAATATTTTTTGTGTAATAAAATATAAATTAAACAAAAAGTGGTTTATCAAGACACTAGAAAGAATATATTTTGGCTAAAAAATAATAAAAACGGAAATTTTTAGACTATAGTTAATTAAGCAATTTTTTATAGAAAGTGACATAGTTTCTTAAATAACGCTGCCAACATTTTTTCTCTACATGGAGACCTTTACACATAATCAATAAGATACATTATATTCTATAAGTTATAAATAAAGGCAACAAAAAAAAATAATTAAAAAAATTAAAAACTTCTTTGATTTGATTTTTGGGAGTGTTTTATACATGTTTATTTTTATTATAAGCAAATGAACAAATTGCTTATTTTTTTTCATATATAATATATATATATATATATATATTATTAGTTAGGTAAAATTATAATCTTGTTTTTTTTTAAATTACTTAAAATATTTTTTTTATGGATTTTGTAAACAATTTATTAAGTTTGTTTTTTCGTTAAAAATCATAATTAACAATTTTTTGTTTTTGTTTAAAACAAATTGATGAGTTAATAAACTAAAAAATATAAACAATTTTTTTATGTTACTATAAATTTTAAAAAATCCATAAAAAATATATTTTTTAAATTATTTCACCTAACTAATAATACAGGAAAAAATAAGTAATTTGACATTTAAAAAAAAACAGATGCATAAAAAAATGTGTAAACAAGGCTTTTCAATGATTTTTGCATGAATAAAACACTGTCCAAATTTAAATGTGAAATAAAAATACTGGTTTTTTTCAAATCTCGATTTTGTTTATTTTATTAATTTATAATCTATGGATTATAATAATTTAGCTCCTCGTGATGTCATAGTCTTATCAATTATAGATGTATAAAGATCTCTACGAAGGGAAATCATTTTGGCATCATTATTTAAACAATTATGCCACTTTCAATAAAAGCGATACTTTTGAAATAATAGCTTGATTAACAATAGTGTGAAAATTTTGAAAAGATGGTATTTAAAAGCACAAACTACTAGTCTCCCTTGGTAAATGACTTTTTTTACACGCTTTATATTAGCTTCACTTGTATGTTTGTTTGTAACCGACTCCTATGGACTTGATTTTCACTCACTTCCAGACGTCCGAATGATTTGAAATTTGGCAGGTGTACATAATTCCGGTGAAAATGCATTAAGAAATTTTTGTGTGGAAAAAAATCAAAATGGCGGCTTCAATATGGCGAACGAGTTTTGTGATTATGGTCCGATTCGCTTCAAAATTGGTATCTGAGGGGGTTTTTGGAGTCGAATATTATGATTCTTTCGTGAAAATTGAAAAATTCAAGATGGCGGCTCCAAAATGGTGGACGAGTTTTGTGATTATGGTCCGATTCTATTCAAAATTGGTATGTGGGGGTTTTTGGAGTCGAATATTATGATTCTTTCGTCAATATTGAAAAATTCAAGATGGCGGCTCACTGTATATATTGACAACGTTAACATATTTGAATGAATTCTAAAATCGAGATTTGGCTATTAATACAGCTGTACACATTAATGATTTGGAAAATAATTACAGTTACTAATAGTAATCACGGAATTAATAGTAAATTAGAACAAATAATAGTTTAAAAAAATTTAAAAAACACGCTGTTATAAAAAAACAAACTAAAAAAAAAATTTTAATTAATTTAATTAAAAAAAAATTTAAAAAAAATTAATTAAAAAAAAAAAAATTTTTTTAAAAAAAGCGTAGGGTGCTTAATCTGAATTTTTAAAAGCACCCCACGCTTTTTTTTTAAATAAAATATTTTTTTTTCTTATTTCCATTATTATTAATTTATATTTATTAAAATTTTTACACTATTCTAATTCAAATTTATTAAAATTTATTTTCTATTTTTTTAGTTTGGTTTACGTGTTTTTTATTTTTTTAAAACTATTATTTATTTATTTTTTAGTTCGGTTTTTTATAAAAAGCGTGTTTTTTAGTTTTTATAAACTCTTATTTATTATCTTAATAGATATCCAATTATTCAGAATTATTATTATTTTTCTATGGAGATGACTAAAAATTAAAGATAAACCTTAATCCTACTAGATCAGCAGTGAGTGATCATTACAAAAAAATAGCAATTTGAAATGAACATCTGAGATCAAAATTAATAACAGATAATTATAAAAAATAGGTAGCTTAATGCGGAAGGTAACTGAATGGTTTCTAGCTCTGATTTCAAGCCCCACTCTGGTATTGGTTCGAATCCAGCCAATGCAAAGTTCATTTCTAATTCTTGACGTTGCTTTCACTAGTTGCATTCGTTATATTCATTCTGTAGGTATTGATAAATCATATTATTTTTCTGCTTCTGCTTCAAGTTTGTAAATTCATGAATGATTAGTAAGAAATGAAATAATAAAAATGATTCTATGTGTGAGAACTTGTGATGTATCACCAATAACATCAAGCACACTAAATTTTTGAAAAAGAATTTGAGCCAACAGAAAAATGAAAACTAAAAGAGTGTGGGGTTGAGTTCATTGTTTTTATTTTGTAATTTGACGACAAAATTATTGATCTCTAGGAACGAGCGTTTGTTAAGTAACTTTCGCTCAACTAGCAAGGTGATCACATGATACCAAATCTGCATCTGCTTGTTCGATCTTGATTTTAAGCCGATCGCACCTACTGGATTCGATGGACAATCCATGAGGCAGAGTTATGACGTAGAGAGACGAGACTAGTAAACTTTTTTCCTCTTGATTTTCTGATTCGAGATGAGATAGAGATAATATTGAATCAAAAATAAAAACTATATTAAGAAATTAAAAACACTTTCTGAAGCATTAAACAGAGGTATCTATGATTTGTACCCACTTTGAAATGAAATTGAATTATTTGAAATCTTATCCGGAAAAATAATAGATTTAGATGAAAACTATGAATATGTTTTAGGCAGAAAAAGAAAGTTGATATTGGCCTCAGTGTGCTGAAAATCACTATTCTTGTTAAGACGAGAAGAGTGATATTTTTTCTCATCTTGTCTCGATCGGAGATATCACTAGATGGTGTATACAGTGGGTCAATCTATTACATGTTTTTGGGACGAATATACTTCTCAGAATTTATTAAATTATTGAAAGTGGGCTTCGGTTATGTTTATTTTTCCAATTGACTTGTAACGTTCTTGACGTTTATCAGAAAATGGCGGACAATGAGCCGGCTACTTGAAGGCTAACAAACCTAAAATAATGATAAAGATAAATATACCACCAGATAAACAACCATTTTGCCTTGGAAAAGGCTTTGATATTTTTCATGCATAGTTTTTATTGCTTTTTATTAATTTTCTTATTTTCAACAATTAAGATTTAATGTATATTTCCACATTTTTGGGCGTTCAAACTTTTTTACGTTTACTTCGTTGAGTTTTTATATAAATTTAATTTTGATATTCGATCAGAGCATTTTTTCAGTTTATATTGTATTTTCAATTTTTTGGTCTAATTCAGTGATGAATTTGTTTTGAGGTTTCTGAAACCGAAACTGTAACAAATCTTCGTTGCAAGCTTGCGTGATGGAGAGCATAGAGCAATACATGCTTAGCTGTTGTGTCTTTAATAAAAAAATATTGAATATATAAACCCAAACAGGGACAAACTATATTCAAGGGAAAAACATATGGGTTATTTTTGTCCTTGTGAGCCACAGAAAAAGTGTTGAAATATAGATGACTATGCAGGAAGATATAGATAGGTATAGAATGACTTTCATTTGGACAATTGGATTATTATTATTTGAAATAGAGTATTAAAAACAGCTATCACAAATTCTAAGGAAGTCAATTCAAGTACCAAATTTCTCTTTCTTGAAATTGAGTTAAAATCTGAAAGTTAATTAAGAAAAAAAACATTTTATTTCATCTTATGATGAATATTTCGCAATCCTGTTACATGTTTGAAAAACTTGTCATATGTATCAATGAATATGATTTTGAAATAGTCATGCGAATGATTTTTGTGTATATAACACGAATATGATATGAAAATAAAAATGTATTCGATTTTTGCTGTAAATTAATAAACTGGATTTTGGATTTCATAAAATTGTGTATTAATACCTTTTTTTGAATTATTCCGAATCAAGGGAAATAATATCCTAAATTTCTGTTCAGGATGCACATCATATTGAATTTCAGCAGAAAATTACTTCAGATTTGTGCAGAGTTTGTAGTTGTGTAGAAATCCATCAAACAATTACATTTTACGGTCAATTAAACCAAGAATATCAAAGTTAAAATAAACCCTGGGGAATAAACTGATTCGATATTGTTTAGATTTTCGAGGGACCACCACCTGTTACTTCAACAGAGCTTCTCTCTGTTGTAGTCTGTGGTGGATGGCGCCGTCCAAAAATGTTTGTTTATATTCTCGCTTAATGTCAGAACTTAATTTCTGATATCTGCAGCATCTTATGTGAAATTATTTTCAGTGTTTCCTCGGTATTTATGCGTTTTCCATCCCTTTGATTTGAAATCTTGCTTAGCTTATTCCTGAGTTTGTTCTTTGGAAAATCACTCGTTCATCAGTTCATTAGTGCATGGGGAATTGTTTATTTTTAGGTAGTGTAGTGTGTAAGGATTCTTTTTGTAGAATGGGCCATATTTGTATTTTGTGTGGACAATATAAAGCCGCAGATTCGAATATTCACCTGTATTCAGTACCAAAAGCAAGTACAAATCTTGACGAATTGACTAATAATGATATTTTCATAGTGCATCATATTGTATGCATTGAATTTTCTGCAATTTAATGACAATTTCATTTCCAATTCTCCGTCTCTCAAAATGCAGTTAACCTTGAATTCAAAAGGTACAAAATACGAAAAACAACAAGATGTTCAATGTTCGGGGACTTCTAATTCTAAATTTGCTATTGGTGAAGATTGACAGATGTCTCTTTTCAACCAATAGCAAAGCTAGAATTAGAACCCGCGAACAGTTCGCCTCAAAAAGAGAGCTGAGGAAATAAATATACCCTGTTACTGAATTGGAACTAAAACGAAATTGGCGCCATCTGACACGCTAGTAATCTCTATTATCAAGTAGGCCAAGTGTCGCCAAGTCGATCCCAAACTTCTACAGGTATAAGTGCAAGCACCAGGGTTTTTAGACATCTTAACCAGAATCAATGTCATCAATTGACACATGGAGTGTTAAAGATTGTAAAAAATCATAATGTTTTTTATAGAAGAGATATGATTTAAATGAACTTAAATGAACTTTCAATAGTTGTGAAAAAATCCATCTGAAACCAAATTCAATTTATCAATTTTCGTTATACAGTATCGGAAAGTATTTATCTTGGGTATGGTGGTTTCATGAGAGCGTAAAGAATAGCTTGCTATATGTTGAGAGAGCATTACAATTTATCCTCGACTCGCTCGAGGAAGGGATATTTACGTCACGACACAGAGATAGAATCAGGGCGGTCAGCTCAGGACTCAGGATGCCAGTATCATACCAGCAGCAGTCGGGAGAATGTGTGCGCTGCAATGAAGAAGAATTATTGACGATAATTTCATTTCAGATAATTTGAACAAATCAAACTGAATCATTGATTCAATTTAATCTGTCGGACGACAGGTAGATCAAAATATCTTTGGTGTCATGGTGGCCGCGAAAACAAAAGAAAATTATTAAACATAAACAAGAGCAAACGATATTTCTGTAAGACAATAAAAACAAAAAACTTATTTCTAACAGAAAAACAATTATTTCTTGAATGGAGAGAAAAAAAATATTCACAAGAAAAGATAAACCAAATTAAATATTTTGTGTACGGAATTATTTTATTAAATGTTTGAACAAACCACCATTTTGGGCCAAACAATAGCCGAATCTATTGTGCTTTCTCTGCGGTTGTGTAAATAGGCGGCATGTTTCAAAAGGTAATAATTGTCACGGTCTTCTGTTTTCGCAACCACGGCTCGGCAAGAGTGAGTCGAGTCGCTGTGCGCTGTGTCACATTGCCACGTGGTCAGTTAATGCGTCGGGTGGGGTAACAGGAGGGGCGCACAGCAGTGCGTCTCTCTTGTTTATGTGGTATTATCATATCATTGCGTTCCTTGTTGCTTGTGTAGATTTCTGTCTATACCCCAGATAAATTGTTTCCGATACTGTATATGCCTCTAGGTGCAGATACTGATATATTGAAATTATACTAGGTATATCAATAAATAAAGTCTTACCCTGAGCTGCAGTGAAAGTATAATTTTTCCAGAGTTGCTGAGAGGAAATTCTTCTTTGCTGATTTGCAAATCCGGGAAACCAAAGAGCTGTTTTATGTTATACACAATATGTCCCAGCTTTGTATCACTATCTTTGTCAATCATGCTGATATTCAAGGAGTCGCTATCAGGGTTAGCAACAAGCATTGAAAATCCCTGTTCCCATACAGGATCTACAGTGTGTTTCTTAACCTTGCTTTTCTGTTGAGTCTTGCCAACTGTCAGAACCACGTATGGATTAGGTTTTTTGGATTTTACTTTCTGTAAATCTTGGGCTGCTTCCAAATAGATTGTAAGTAGAGCTGTACTAATATTAGCAACTTTTAATAGTTTTGTTTCGTGGGACGCCTGAAATATAGTGATATTTTAAACAAATTTTAACATTTTGATGATTTGATTTAATTGAAAATTCTTTTGGTCGAGCTAAGAAAAACTAGGGTTGAAATAGGGAAACATTTACCGCATTGAGAGCACTCTGATCTGCCGATAGTCCTAACCAAGTGAACCTCAAATGAAGTTTTCCATGTTTAGCGTTATCTAGATTGAACCATCTGTCGTTCTTGCCTTCCTTTATGACACTCTGTATTTCAATAATGCCACTGAAAAAAATTATGTAACTTCAGATTTGTGGGTCCTTAGGAATGGAAAAGCACAACAATTTATTTTTGAACTCTAGTGTATTAACTATAGTAACGAATTAAGGTGCGAACTAATGATATATCTCGTTGTTCAAGTTGATGGCAATATTGTCAGTTCCACACCTTTTCAGTACCAAGTATTTTTTGAGCTGTTAATCTCTTTTTCTTGAGTTTGGGAAACCAAAAACAAAACACTCTGTATGAACTATATTTCTAAATCATTGTTTCATGCTAGCAATAATGCCAAACTGATGTTGAATTATTAAATGTTAATTATCTAGGCCATTACGTAAAGGAAATTTAATCATATACATTAGTAACAGGTAAAAAATGCATTGGATTTTTTCAGAAACGAATTCGATTCGGAACTAACTTTATTTAATTGGATAGGTCAAGATTTTAAAACTCTTGGGACTGGTCTATACAATCGCATTCGGTCCTTGGCATGAAAATCTATGTAAGTCGAATACATGATATCTTCTTATTTTTTAGCCATGCTTGATATCTACTGATTGATATGACCTCATAAGAGGGCATTTCAAACAGAACATAAATAATGCAAAGGTTAAAAATGTTCACAGAAACTATTAAAACAGAAAAAACATCAAAACACATACATTTCTATTATTATTTTGTTAACTTTCTAATAGGACTTGTTCATGTTATTCAGCAATTATTTGATAACAGTTAATCTCTTTTGAATATTCGTAAACCATTTCTAATTCAATATGAAACGAACAGCTAACCTGCTACAAATAAACAAACCTATTGAAAAGCGGAACATTCTCAGTTGAATATTGAATAGAAAGTGTTATATATTAGCATTTATTTATATCCACTCTGTATACACACACTTGTGAGAGTGCCCAACATAAAAAACCTTGTTTTTATGTAGCGGTCGATATCGAGCGTACCGGCCTGTATCGGGCAGTATTGAATAAATGATCTTCAAGTTAAGAGTACTTTTATTGATTCGACTATTGTTTATAGTAACAAATAGTACAGTGGCGACGAGCGATTATCTTTGTTAACTCACGTGCAAGTGCAACATAGTGCAATTGGTACTGAAATTCAGTAAATTTTCGAAAGACTTTAAAAATGCCGGAAACTCAACAGTTTGTCGGACTATTGGGTTCACTAAATACCTTTAATCCGAGGAATTCCGACTTTTCAGTATTTCTCGAGAGACTTAAGCAGTTTTTTATTGCAAATAAAATAACGGAGGAGGAACGTAAAAAAGCAATTCTTTTAAATACGCTCTCCGAAAATTGTTACATATTGATAAGAAACCTGTGTGTTCCTCATCTTCCCGAAAGCAAAGCTTTCGAGGAATTGAGTAAATTGTTAGCAGATCATTTGGCTCCGGTAAAGTCTTACTTTGCTGAACGGTTGAAATTTTACACCGCAAGACGCGAAGCAAATGAAAGCGTTTCGGACTGGGAAGCAAAAATCAAAAAGCTTGCTTCGAATTGTGAGTTTGGAAACGAACTTGAAACGGTTATGCGAGATGTATTCGTAATTGGCATCAATGATGTGAAAATCATGGACCGATTATTTGAAGAAGACGCTTCGAATTCTACGGTAAAGCTGAAAAAATGGTGAAATTAGCATTATCCAAGGAATCAGCGTTGAAGGAGCACAGCACCAGGGCGAGTTTGGGAGTTGTCAACATCAAGACGGAACCGGTAAATTTCCATCGCTAACGAGGAAGGTACAGCGCCTGCTCATCGCTCGAGTCCTTCAGAGAGACCAAGTCCTTCTTCGTACAATGTTGGTAAGAATCAGGGACGGACTCAAATGGTAAGCAAACCACAAACTACTAAGTGCTCAGTGTGCGGAAGGAAAACCATCTGTATAGCGAGTGTAGTTATAAAATTGTATATACCACAAATGTGGAGTGAAGGGTCATTTAGCACCTGTGTGCAGAAAACGCCCCAACATTTTTGTCTGTAACACAAGAAAATGAAATTGCAGATGATTCCATTTTTAATATTCGTTGTTTGGACTCTGAAACGGATTTGAATGGCAATGTAAAACCAACTTTTGTAAAATTATTGGTAGAAAATATTCCGATAAGCTTTGAAGCCGACTCTGGATTTGCTCATGCTGCAATTTCTGAAAAACTTTATTTGAAACATTTTCAAGACAAAATAATTTTCAGAAATGATTTGGCTTTAAAAGATTATGTAGGTCTCACTTTCGAACCTGTAGGTTTTCTAAATTTGAATATCAAAATTGAAGAAAAGGATTTCATTCTCAAAACTTATGTTATTAAAAATGGAGGACCACCACTAATCGGAAGAAATGGCTTAAAAATGTTAAATTTAGGTATAGGCAAAATCAAATATGTGTCTTGTGCAGAAGAAGATTTTGGTGTAGAAAATGTTCATCATACAAAAAATTATTGTAATGGCGGAAATTTTTCTATGAATATTGATACCTTGTATAAAAAATATAGAGATGTTTTTGATGGAGGTTTAGGAACATTTAATAAATTTGAAATCACCCTGAAGGTCAAGGAGGGTACTGTTCCAAAATTTTATAAAGCTAGACCTGTACCATTGGCACTAAAACCGAAAATTGAAAAAGAAATTGAACGTTTGGTAAATAACAAAATTTTAATACCTTCGGAGTTTTCTGAATGGGCTACTCCGATAGTTCCCATATTGAAACCCAATGGCGGAATTAGAATATGTGGCGATTTCAAAATAACCTTGAATCCAAGTTTGGAAACAATCCATTATCCTTTGCCACGCATTGAATATTTATTTTCTCATTGCAGGGGGGTAGGAAGTTTTCAAAAATTGATCTTTCGGAGGCATACCAACAAGTGGTACTGACGGAAAAATCTAGAAAACTGGTAACTGTCAGTACCCATAAGGGTCTTTTTTCTTATACAAGGCTACCATATGGTATAACCTCAGCCCCATCTTTATTTCAAAATATCATGGAGCAAATGATTGTTATACCAGGAGTGGTATGTTTTCTGGACGACATTTTGATAACCGCCAAAAATGATGAATTACATTTCGAACGCCTCGAAAAAGTTTTGAAGCGCCTCCAGGAATGCGGGCTCAAGGTCAAACAGGAAAAATGCTCATTTTTTCAAAATTCTGTCAAATATTTAGGTCACACAATTGATAAAGAAGGCTTACATACTTCGGATGAGAGAGTTTCAGCTATCAAGCAGGTTCTAGTTCCTAAAACCGTAACCGAGTTAAAATCGTTTTTAGGAATGGTAAATTTTTATTGTAAGTTCATTCCGAATGCTTCCGAAATAATGAAACCCCTTTATAGTTTACTGAAGAAAAATTCTACGTGGTTTTGGTCTTCAGAGTGTAAGCGAAGTTTCGAAAAAGCTAAAAATATGTTGTTGTCGTCATCCCGAAAAAAAAATTAAGTTAACGGTGGATGCTTCTCAATTTGCTTTAGGTGCGACTTTGAGTCATATATTTGACGACAATTCAGAAAAACCAATCGCTTTTGCCTCGCGGTTGCTCAATTCTGCGGAAATAGGTTATTCTCAGATCGAAAAAGAGGCCGCAGCGATAATATTTGGCGTAAAAATTTTTTTCCAATACCTATACGGAAAACATTTTTATTTATATACAGATCATAAACCTTTGTTAGCTATTTTTGAAATAAAAAGGCCTACCAATTTTGCAGCAAACCGATTGCAAAGATGGGCCCATATACTATCAGCTTTACGATGATATACTGATATGTTAAGTCTGAAAATAATACGGCTGATTTTTATCTAGATCATCTTTCATAAATGAAGGAAAGGATCCTAACGAACCAACTTCGTTAAATTCAAATACGAACATTTCGACATTCAATACGGGAAGAATCAAAATTACCGATCGATTTTAAAGCATAAAAGAGAAACTTCAACGGATCCCATTCTAGGTAAAATAGTTTTTTATGTTCGGGCGGTTGGCCTGTTTTTGTCCTTCTGATAAATTGAAACCGTACTTTCTACGAAAAACGAAATTACTGTAGAACAGGACTGTGCCATGTGGGGATATCGTTAATTATTCCTGAAAAATTCAGGAAATACATATTACAGGAATTACACAGCACACATATGGGTATTGTCAAATGAAGTCGTTGGTCCGATCATATGTGTGGTGGCCATCGATGGATAGTGAAATTGAAAATACAGCAAGGATGTGTAACTCTTGTTCAGTGTATTCCAGTAATCCACCAAAAGCTTCCTTATCGGTTTGGGATTGGCCTAAGGAACCATGGACGAGGTTGCACGCAGATTTTTGGACCGCTTTTAATAAAAATTTTTAGTTATCGAAGACGCGACTTCAAAATGGATCGAGTGTGTGGAAGTCAGCAATATAACAGCTACGACAACTATTAAAATTTTCAGGGAAATATTTTCCAGATTCGGTTACCGTATGAGCTTTGACGGATAACGCAAAACTTTCACTTCGGAGGAGTTTCAAATTTTTTTATCGGTTAGTGGCATAAAACATTCAACTGGAGCTCCCTACCATCCTGCCACAAATGGACTAGGAGAAAGTGGAGTAAAAATAATGAAAAATGCTATTCTTAAAGCAAAAAATGATGATTCGCATTCAGATATACATTTGATTATAAATCGTTTTCTTTTTCAATATCGAAATACACCCCATACAACGACAGGGGAAAAACCTAGCAAATTATTGATGGGTCGTGCTTTACGCTCAAAATTAGATTTAATAATGCCTTCAGTTACACAAGTAGTTCACAACAAACAAAATTATCAGAAAAAATATTATAAAAGGAAGAGAGATGTGTACTTTAAGGAAAACGATCCGGTATGGGTGAGAGATTTCAGATCAGGTACGCCTCCTTGGTGTTCAGGGGTTGTCACAGATGTTCTGGGTACAAAAACGTATAATGTAAGAACAAATTGTGGAATGAAATGGAAAAGGCACAAAAATCAAATGAGAGTCAAACATTCCAATGAAGAAAAAAGGGAACCACTTTCAATCATTCCACGATCTAGTTTAAGTGAGGAAAACATTGTAAATAATAATCCTGTAAATAGTGAAACTGTAAATAGTGAAATTGTACATGGTAAAACGGTGAATAGTGAAAACAAAAATATGGGAAGTTTTTCACCAAAGACATTGAGGCGTCGGAGCCGTATAAAACAACCAGATAGATTAGGGATTGATATGAATTAGAATAAGTTGATTACAAACAAACAAAAAAAATATAGATATAAGGGAAGAGGTGTTATATATTAGCATTTATTTATATCCACTCTGTATACACACACTTGTGAGAGTGCCCAACATAAAAAACCTTGTTTTTATGTAGCGGTCGATATCGAGCGTACCGGCCTGTATCGGGCAGTATTGAATAAATGATCTTCAAGTTAAGAGTACTTTTATTGATTCGACTATTGTTTATAGTAACAAATAGTACAGAAAGATTTTTCTAAAAATAAAAAAATCCACGATAAAAATCATGTTATTTTTATGAATATCTAACAGAAAACAACTACTTTTCCGACTAATAAAACAAACTGAATGAGAAAACAATTTTTGTCTTTTGAGTTAGGCTTCTTTCAAAATAAATCTATTAGATGTAGTTCAATGTCCAGCCAGGGAAGTATTTATTTTCTGTTAGATATTCACAAAAAATAACTTAATTTTTCAACTTTCAAACAAATATTTCTATTCAATATTCAACTGTGAATGTTTCCCTTTACAACATGAATACCCCCCAAAAGGTTAAAGTTTATTTTTGAGTCGCAGATGATTCCACATCTGATTTTATGAACACCCTGTTCATATTTTCAAATCAACGAAACAATTGCTATGGTGAAGCCAATGATGAGACACAACCATCTTTAAAATCTACTTTTATTGAATTACATTGCAACCCAAAAATGCAACTCCTAAGTCTATACTTCAAACTTAACAGATGTTAGTAAAATCATTTCATAGAAAACCATCAATATACGTAATAAAAATCTTCAGGCTGTAATGTATCTTCCTATAAAAAATGTGTAACATGCTAAATTATGTTTTTGCATTTATCACCCAAGTTACTATTAATCTTTCAACTTTAATATTTTCAGATGATATACAGCAACGAAAAATTACTTTTTCGGTGATTTTTGCAGTTTTTGGCAATCAGTCTCTTTCAATTGTTAATCTATCCAGTAGATATATTTTTTCAGTATTGCCAATTCTCTTCCCACTTAGCAGCTTACCTTCCCATAAAATCATCTTCATTCAGGTCATCTTGATCAAAAAGCTTGAATTGTAAATGTTGTCCTATGGGATCCAAAATAACGAACTGAAAAAAAGTTCACTGTATCAACTAGAGCCACCGGGATCAATGTGAAAAATAGAATGTCTCTTATATTCCCCATTCGAAGTTGGATTCGTATTCCATTTGTACTTTATATTAAACTTTGGAATTCAACTAATACGTACAAGGGTATAAGTTAACAAAAACCTCCCTCACAAATATTACCCTTTGTAAGTCTAACGTTCTCAAATTCCAGATCTTTGAATCATCACTATTGCTTTCAACATTTTAATTCAGAGAGAATGCTTCTACCTTAGAAAGGTAACTCCACTAAAATAAAAAACAATTCTGTAAAAATGTAGAACTCCTCTTTATTTATGAAAGAATAAAATAAACCGTTCAGCAGAGGTATGATTAAAGTCGCGCCCACATTAGTGAAAATTTGCTTTATTTGTGGAATGTAGAATGCAGTAAAAATATTTGCTCCTCAAAATGATACTTCACCGCGTGTTTCGAGAGCATTCGTATGTAGCGTATGTGAAACCATTAGTATTTCATCTTCTATACGAAACACAGAAAAAAATTAGAGTTAAAAGTTGCGCTTCCAGAGAATATTTTGGTTCGGCTGACTTGTCCGGCGTAACATCATTTTCTCTATTCCCTGCTATGAGCCATCCATTCCCGTCGTCAATTGTTTATGTGCTTCACTTGATATCGTGAAGTGATAATTATGAATGAAACTAAAATGATATTTGAGTGGACCCAAAACCAAAACATATGTTTGTTAAGATCAATACTTAATTTTCAGGGTTCCTTATATCAAAATGAAAAACAAAACCCTTGTGAAATAACATACCTACGTGGTCGTCATGAGATGTATTATTTCAAGATGAATAGTCATAAGGATTCGAAAACTATTGTTTCTATCAGAAGTATTCATAGAGATTCAACATTAAGTCAGTATAGCTTTCATTTTGGCAACTCTCTGCAAGATATTTGTTAGCAATTTAAAAAGCGCACAGATGACGTCACACAACAACTGTCAAACAGCCGGTGGGACAAACAAACCATATTGCCATGAGGTGTGAAAAAATTACCATTTCCGAGAATTTTTATTACATTATTTTCACCTACTTGGGATGTGTTCAGATGTTCCAGCCCCTCGCGCTTACACCCTGAGAAGAGCTCTGACAAATTACTGATCTCAATTGGTACTGCTCTTCAATATATCAAGTTTAGCTAATGTAATTACCTATTGACCTAGTTTTTACTTGTGAGCCATTTTCTTTTAGATATTTCTTTCAAGAATAGAGAAGTTTTACTACTCCCACCCGTTTTTATTCGACTGCAAAAACGTCCAAGGAAGTATAAAGTGGTGAGTTATCATTAACTATCATCGTCTCGGCTTTATAGTTCATTTGGTCCTATTAAAATCCCGATGTAATTCTAATTTTGATATTATATGGGCCCAAACAACCTACAAGTTCCTTTCTATAATCCAATCAATAGAGATTATTGACCCAACAAAAATTTCAAAACAGCTGATATTCTGGACTCAGGAATTCGAAACTATGAAGTATCCATTAAGCAATTCTTTACCGTGCCACGGCGCTAAAAATAAAAAAAAACAAAAATTTTCCGAAATTCATATTTTGAAATAGAACTCCAAAGGTATTGGAGATATATGAAACAATGTCTTACATAAAAGTTGTAGCTCGTTATTTTGACTACAAAAATATTTTCCATAAATTTTGCGATAAATCATGTCGTTAGGGAGATAAACGCGATTTTCCACGTGTAGTCTAAGCCCGGTTGAAAATGCGCGGGAACGAAAAATGTCCCCAATTTTTATATAACCGGACTAGTCAGTCGATGTTTTTCGCTATTCCTCGCTACTAAGAGCTGCTTTAAAAAAGCCAAAGCACATGAAATGTAGAAAAAACTCCCATGAGTCTAGTTTCGAAGTTCATACAAAATCCAATCATAATACAAAGATAGTTCAAAGATTTCCGATTAAATATCTGTGAGTACACATTTTAGTTAATAAATTTTGTACTGTTCGAGGTGGATACATTAACCATGTTCAACCGGATTACTCTTGGTTTTCTTGGAAGAAAGTATTTTGACATGTAATTTGGGGGTATTTTTCTTGAAAAAAGTCGGATTCTGTACATATCTCAAGGAATTAAAATAATTCAAAAAGTACAATACTTATTCAAAAAATTCGAATACTATATTTCAGTGTATTTACAAACCAACTGGTTATTTTTCTATGAGGGGCGTTATTGATTAAATCATCAAATGTACAACAAAATTTGAGATTACACTTTATCAAGAAAAATACCCCCTAATTACATACCAAAATACTTGCGTCCAACAAAACCGAGAGTAATATGAGCTAATATATCCACGAACAGCACAAAGGCATAAGGAATTAGTGTGCTATTGATTTCTTATGAATGTATTTACTAAAATGTGTACATGCTCACAGATATTTAATCGGAAATCTTTTACCACTCTTTGTATTATGATTGGATTTTGTATGAACTGCGAATCTAGTCTCATGTGAAAGATGGGAGTTTTTTCTACATTTCGTGTGCTTTGGCTTTTTTATAAGCGCAGCTCTTAGTAGCGAGGAACATCGACTGACTAATCCGGTTATATAAAAATTGGGGCCACTTCTCGTTCCAACTACAAGTGGAAAATAACGACATGATTGATTGCAAAATTTATAGAATTCATTTTTGTGGAACAATTAACGAGCTACAACATTTATACAAGACATTTTTTCATATCTCCATATCATATTTTTATTTTTAGGGCTGTGGCATGGTAAATAATTGCTTGAATGGATACTTCATACATTTAACTACCTGAATCTAGAATATCAGCTGTTTTTTAATTTTTGTTAGATTCTGGTGAAATTTTGTTTTAATTCATTGTATTACTGTTATTTTTCAGAAAAACAATGTGGTTAGTTATAAGTTGCATTTGACTGAAATACCGGGTGATCTCTAAAGTGGCTCACCTCTATAACTTTTTTATTATTGAAGATAGAAAAACGAAATTTGGGGGTTGTGTATTATAATTCTATTTACATTTTTTGACATATTTACTTGCTATGCCGTACTTTCGATTTGACCGGAAATGACCCCAACTTTCGATTTTTAAATGGGACATCCTATATATTTTTACTTATTTCGATCGAGAATGACATTATAAATCCAACAACACCTCACTTGTCAAAATTTGACAAATAAAGTCATTTTTATTTTTCGATCTAGAATGCCAAGGATTATGTAAATCGCTTCATTCTTGATCAAAGTAACATGGAAAAATACTACTTTGAGGCTTATGACTTCACAGTAGTTTTAGGAATTATTTAAAAGTCGCAAATATGAATTTTTCCAGTTAACTTGATTTTTTCAAATGGAAAGGGGGTGGCTCGTCGGCTTTTTGTGAAAGATAATTTTTTTATGAATAATTTGATACCACACACTTTCACTTTATTTTCACCATTTTTCTGAATAATTGCAAGAAGCGATCATACCTAATAACAAATAATACGTATTCGGTATACTTATGCACTAAGTTCTGTTATTCTAGTTATTCGTGACAAACAATTGAAGCTGTTGCTAGGACTACCTAAACAAATAGGCTAATAAATATGCTGCTACCTTTAAAAATTTATTTGTTTCATAGTTTATAATTTGATATGGAAAATTATACTAGAAACGAGAAAATTGACATGTTGCTAATTTACGGAGAAGCAAAAAAGAAAGCATAATGCAGCTTGAATGTATGCTCAGATATTCCCTAATCGTCTCCATCCCACTCGGCATTATTTTCCAAAACTGGAAAGGAAAATGCGAAATTAACTAGAAGAAGATGGCAATAACTTCATCGTCAGTGAAGAAAAAGAAGTAGACGAGTTGGCCTATGTTGGAGTGAATTGTACGGCGTCAATTCGCCAAATTGTTTCTGTGTGTGATATACGTTATTCGTCCGTTTGGAGAATTCTTCACAAATATAATTATCGATCATTCAAGTACCAACTACACCATCTTTACGATAACGACCACAACCGAAGATTAACTTATTGCAACTGGTTTTTGAGAAGATGTACGTTTTCCATTTAAAATTATTTATTCAGATGAAACTCGATTCACCAACTTGGGTCTGTTCAATCGGAATAATAAAAGGTACTGGTATCAAACAAATTTACATTTAATAATAATAATAATAATATACATTTTTGGGGAAAAAAAAAATGAAACCGCAATAGGTTAAGATTGGCATAAACATTCTTACTCTTGCACCTCAAAAATAATAATAAATAAAAAAAAAAAATACGAATAAAGAGAAAAAATATGTAGACGTGAAATTAATTATGATTGTAATAATTATAATGAAGGTTGTTTATTCCATTATTTTCTCGATGCAAGATCAAGAAGGAAATTTTCAAGAGCGATTTGGTTTAAATTGCTGGATGGGTATTATCGGAGGAAAACTTTTGGGGCCAATAATTTTCGACGGACAACTTACTGCGGAAAGATATCTACAGTTCCTTAGAAATCAAATTAATGATTTCATTGAAAATTTGCCACTGGCTAACCAAGTTGATATCTATTTTCAACAAGATGGAGCGCCACCTCACAATTCTCAAGTCGTAAGAGAACATCTGAATGACACCTTCCCAGAAAAGTGGATTTGCACTTATGGACCTATTCAGTGGCGTGCGAGGTACATTCTTAAGTTGTCATATTTTTTCATAATTTATTATTTCTTTTTCATATTCTAGATCACCAGATCGTACTCCGCTAGATTTTTTCTCTGGGGAACAATTAAAAATCAGGTGTGTAACACAGCATAAAGTAAGGGTGGCATTCCAGAACATCACTGCGGAACAGCTAATCAATGTGGTGCGCGCAACAATTGAAAAAGTTGAACTTTGCCGTGATCAAGGATGAGGTAATTCTGAAAATTAAGAACTTTAATGGACTAATTTGCGACATTTAAATGATTCTTCAAACGACTGTGAAGTCATAAGCCTCAAAGTCGTATTTTTCTCATATTATTTGATCAAGAATGAAACGATTTACACGATCCATGGCATTATAGATTGAAAAATTAAAATTGGAATAAAAATGACTTTATTTGTCAACTATTGACAAGTAAGGTGTTGTTGGATTTAGAATGTCATTCTCGATCGAAATAAGTAAAAATATATAGGATGTCCCATTTAAAAATCGAAAGTTGGGGTCATTTCCGGTTAACCTTTTCGCTCATACGGTATTCAATTGAATACATTAAATTCGTATTTGTTTTTCTGGGTAGATACGACATTATCATCACGTCAGTTCATAATTATCCAATCTAACATTCTTTATATTCCAAACCTACCATGTGCTACCATCTAAAACCCAATAGTTCAACTTATAGCAAAATTTATTCACGGAGATTCACGGAAGAGCAGAGTCTGTACTGAATAGCCGTTATTTATGTACGTCAAAACCCGATACAAATAAAGGAAACAGGTTGATGATTTTTGTGATTTATAGACAAAACATAGCTCAGTGGATGAGAATACTTGAAATTCCAGAAATTTCAAAGAGTGCTGTGTAATAATTATTTTGAATTGACATATTCAATTGAATACAGAGTGAACTGAAGGTTGGGGAAATCATGGTAAATATTATCTAACTCTATATTACTTTTTCAGAAATCATTATCATTCTGTATTTTAGAGTTCAAAACGTAATTTGAGGAATCCTTTGAGTAATGAGGAATTGTTGGAAATGATAGAAAGTGGCCTTTATGACATCGAATTCCTCAGCGATGAGCAATAATGAAAAGAAAAGGTCGACCATCCTCAGAGCAGAACTCCCGTAGTTCGACCCCAACTACATCAAAGAGACCCAGAGCTAAAACCCGACCAATCTCAGATGTTAGATTTGATAACATTGGACACTTTCCCTCTATTGATGGCAAATCTTATGCATCGAGGTGTAAAAATCCTGAATGCAAAGGGCAAAGTCGCGTTATGTGTGTGAAGTGTGAAATTAATTTGTCTTTCGAACATAAAAACTGTTTTATGCAATATTACATGAAATGAATTCAATGACAACTCAAAATAATCTGTATTAAATACTATTATCCTATCAATAACTTTTGAATGAAAATTTAAAAAAAAATATCCATTTTACCTACCATTTACAATGTATTCATTCGAATACATCTTATAACTCAAAAACTAAAAAACTAAAAAAAAAATTGCTAATACCAAAATTTTCAAAAAAAACATTTGTAATATATGGCAAATTCCAGATTTTTCTTTTCAAGAACAAAAAGTCGTGAGCGAAAGGGCAGTACGGCAAAGCAAGTAAATATGTCAAAAAAAAATTTAATTGAACTATAATACACAACTCCCAAATTTCGTTTTTCTATCTTCAATAATAAGTTATAGGGGTGAGCCACCTTGGAGAATCACCCGGTATAAGACATAGGTACTATATTTATTCCTGTTATTTCGGCACCAGTAAAAAACGAATTAGGAAAAATAATACATTAGATGAGTGCATGAATTAATTTTATGTAAATTATCATTCGGCCCTTTACGAATTCTGTTTCCATTACATTGCAAAACCATGAATAGTAAACAATGTAAAACAAATGTAGACTACCTTATAATACAAAGCTGCGTGGAAGAGGTTGCGCTAAGAAATATGGGTTATAAGAATGTCCATGGGTTTTTTCAGTCGGAATATTAAAATTTAAAAAGCTTATTTCTGTGCTATTTATCAACAGATTTTGTAATTTAGTTTATATTTTTCTTTTATACGAAAAAAAATTACATATTGAAGATGAGTAGACCCATCAATTATTACATCATGTTTACTCACCTCACACCAATAATCCCATCTAGGATTCAGATCTCTTTTTATCACTGGGGTTGTGCACCCTTGAGCTCCAACCGTCAAAACGACGTAAGGATCTGATTTTCCTGTAACATCTTTTCTCTCCAGGTCCTTAGCTTCAAATACGTGAACTCTCAAAACACCCTGTAACATCAGAAGAAGTCTTAGATATAGATAATGTTATCTTAGAAATAAGTGATACTATTAAGGATTTAAATGCCCATTTCGATCATCAAGTCACATTTAATTAAAAATAGTAATATAACGAGTGCAATGGAAATTATCGATTATTTTTGAAAATTTGCCCGAATGCATATTTAGTTGAAAAAGTACACGAGTGCCTTTTTCAGTTAAAAATGCATGAGTGCAAATTTGACAAAATTCATAGATATATGTCCATTGCACGAATTGTATTTTATGAGAGAATTTCGTAAATCAAAAATGTAAATTTTTTGTGTACCCTCGAAGTAAGTATAAAATGTCAATGTCACATTTTTTTTTTAATATAGTAAGCACCTCTTGTTGTCCTGAACGTCTCCATGAAAAATAGATACAGCAATACAAATACAAACAATTTTAAACGCTCGCTCTTTTTTGAAATTTCGTAAAATATGTCGCGATTTGGAGTAACAACGCTAGAAGAGATTGATCAAAACATTGAAACATCTGTTGTATGCTTAGGTATATAAATTATTCATCAGTAAAATTGACGGTCCTGTATTACTATCGCAAATTGATATTTTTGTTCCTAGAATAACATCCAGACACAACACAACTTTTTTGTGCAAAAGAGCTCATTTAATGTTAAAAACACAATTACATTTGATAATGGCCAATAATGCAAACAAACTATCTAGCATTTGTGACATATTTTTGCAGTATATGTGAACTAAAAAATAAATCTCGTGCGTTTCTTTCAATTTTTGAAGGTATACAAAAATGACTTGTGATTTTCATTCTTATTTATTCAATTCAATTTATTTAGTTCTGAAATATTTTACAAAATTATGAAACACGTCAACAAGCAGGATTTTCAAAAATTAGAGTGAGGTGAAAACCATTCAGAAACCTATATGTATATAAATAGACAAAAACACTTGTCAAATTTCGGGTAGGTACGTCATGTTGCGAAATATGACTGGTAATAGTTTAAATCATTCCACGGCTTTATCCGAGTGTTTTGGCATTCTACTTGGTGGTTGCGAAATCATAGATTTATATCTAGTATCGTGTCTGTGAACATCGGATTGTGCTTTATAATAACTTTCTTTTTATGAGTAATTAGCTGGTATCCACGACTTCGTCCGCGTAGAATTTGTTTTTTTGTGTTGTTCCATCTAGGTCATGCCTGTGACTTTGCCCGCCTCCCGTTTTCCAGTTTCTCATTATCCTGTTAACCCGTTATCCCATTTCTAGTTAACCCGTTATGCGAGTTATAACAAGAATGGATGGCGCGAAAATATTCTCCGTATTCCAATATCTATGTATTAATTTTCAAGGCGATCGTTTGAATGGTATTGAAGTTGATGCGCTGCAGCGCCATCTGGTGGCGAATTAAAGTAAAATGGATAGCATACAATCTTTATCCATGAAAAAAACAGTTGGATGTGCCACTTACATGGTGATCAGTTAAACGGTGTTGGAGTTTATCAATCTCATACATGTATAACAACATCCATTTTTATATGTACAGATAAGTTTTGGTACAGGACAATTGAATATATGGTAATAATTTTCAATTTTTAGAATATAGGTCTGCAGCTGGTGTCCCAGTTTACTTTTTGTGTGCTGCATAAGGCAGCTTTCTGCTGCAGCATATTAGTTTGATGCATTACCCCATAGTAGGGCTCCATATGTCAAAACGGATTGAAAAATAGCAAACTAAGTTGTACATGCAGCTGATTCCTCCAATGTGGTACAAATTTCCTGATATCGTACACTGTTTTTGAAAGCTTGTTACACAATATATTTATATGTTCTAACCCTTGCAGTTTAGCATTATGCAAGGAAATTTACTTGGTTATTTGATTTTTCATCAACTTAATTTTGGACAGTTATGTTTGTGGTTTTATTTTCATTCAAAAACAACTCAATTAGCTAGAACCAGGCCTTAGCCATTTAAAGAGTGTACTATCAATCAATTCTCTAATAAAAATTATAAAATTACTCTGTAAATGGGAAACTGTTGGGAAATAAACGCTATTATTATTATTTTAAACAGTGCGTCCATAAAATAACGTATAAATTAATTATCAACTAAATAAACAATATTATTAAAAATCCCGAAAACAGGGCCATTTTTTATTTTAATTTACTGGTTTTTTAAATAATAATTTAATATACTGGGTGACCTATCTTCGAGTAATGGATGTCATCACTGGTTTTTTTTAAATGAAACACGCCATTTTTTTTAATTTCCGGGGTTACCTTGCTGAGGTGATTCCAAAAATGTATCACAAGTTGCGTCAAATTGGTACAGGGTGGGCAACAATACAAAAGGTTTTTTTAAATTTTTTATAAGAAAGTTATACGTTACTGTACTTTTACAAAATAATAAATGAAGAATAAATGTAATACAAATTTTATTAAATGAAATCACGTAGTTATGCAGCTACTGAATACCCTACCAAAAACAAACAAAAGAAAATTCACAGTAAATGTTCAAATTGACCGCTAGACAATGACCTACTCGGGCATTAACTTCGTCTCTGACATTTTGTTGCACAGCAGGTGTTATGTTCTGCATTTCTTGCCTGATTCGGTCTTTTAGTCTTTTAGAAGGCATTAAAAGATACGGTACTAATCAGGAAAACCAACGACAACATACCAAAAAACTGAGGCAGTGAACCTGAAAGGGAAAAGAGATCACATAAAATTTACAATAGATGGCCTGGACATAAGCCCCAAAATATTTGGGAGTCCACGTTGATGACCAAGGAACCTTCGTAATCATGTCGAAAAAGCAGTCATGAAGGCAGAGGAAAGAACAGAAAACCTAAAAAAGATTATGCCTAACCTAGGGGGACCATCTAGTCTAAAAAGAGCAGTGCTATGGGGGTAGTACACAGTATATATGGGGCACCAGTATGGGCAGATGCCATGCGGAAAAACAAGTACAGAGAAATGATCACTCCGGCACAAAGGAAAATACTACTAAGAGTAACATCGGCATATAGGACCGCCTCAAACGTGTCCATCCAAGTGATTACAGGTATAATACCAATCGACCTTCAAGTCATGTAGAGGAAATTTATCCACGAGAACCCCATGCAGGAACAACCTGAAAGAAGTAAAAACAGAGGCAAGAATGGCAAAACATATGGGACAGGGAAACGGAGAAAGGAGAGTGGACTCATACCAAATATAAAAGAATGGGTAAACTGTAGGCACAGAAAGCTGGAGTATTACTCAACCCAAGCACTCACCGGCCATGAGTCGTACAGAACGTTCACTAAGAAAATAGGGAAGGAGGAGGTTGACACACTATTTACAGGTGTGATCGGTGTATAAATATCAGAGAACCCAGTAATACGAAAACTGGCATCACATTAAATTCCGATAATACGGTAGTGATAATGGTACAGTCTAAGAACAACTGGAATATAGTACGCACCATGATCATATCCATAATGTCCAAAAAGGAAAAAGAAGAGAGGATAAGGCAAAGGGAAATAATCGTAGAGTAATGAAAATGAACGCCGCCCACATCCGAAGTAATGTGGGAAGATGGTTCCAGATGTGAAAGAGTGACACAAGGAGGTATTTTGGTTGGTAGGCGAGCACTGCACACCCACTCGAGTCCAGCATATCCGCATAGTGTTCGACACCAAGCAGGCGGAAAACATATTAGTTTTCACCTCCACCGGAAAAAAAATAGACTTAAGATTTTAAATAACCCCATAAAAAAAGTCTAATGGGATAAGATCAGGGATCCAGAGGGCCATTCCACTGTTCCCCTTCTTTCTATCCACCGATCTGGAACGGTTCTGTGTAAAAACTCGCACAGTTGCAGTGAAATGTGGCGGTGCGCCATCCTGTTGAAACCAGATTCTGCAGTCTAAATTATTGGATATTTGAATATCAGGAAAAAGCTGGGTCAAATCAGGAATTAATGTATTTTGTAAGAAATCAAGATACAATGCTCCTGACAAATTTTAATCAAAAAAATATATTCATCAAAAGAATATGGACCAATAATTGTATTTCTCACAATACCAGCCCACACCTTGACCTTTTGTGGTCTTGTATCCAGTGTGGATTTCCATCAAACCAATAACATGCCCGTTCAAATAAAACGTTGCCTCGTATGAAAATGAAACGATGAAAATTATTGAAGTTGTTCTATTATTTTGGTCCATCATTTACTGGCAGAATTCAGTTCTTCGGTCAAAGTCATCTTCAGCCAATTCATAGACGAGACGTACTTTATAAGGATAGTATGTTCGATACTTAAGATTCAAATCCCTAGATAGTTCCCACACTGTACAGTGTGGATTTTCAACTAACTTACGTCTTGTTGAATATTTTCATTAACTGTAGGTCTACCTTGCTTTGGTGCATCCCTCCCTTCTATGTATTTTCGCTCTATTCTGCTTATAGCAGATTGTGAATTAGGTTCACGATATGTGGGTGCATTTCATGGAATAATCTGCATACCTCTTGTTGAGTCCGCATCATATCGCCCACACCAATCATGATCAAAATTTCAATTCTCTCCCTTTCAGATGAAGGAATTTTCAAAAAACAGTTTTAATATGAGAAATTTAGATTAGATTTACTTTGAAGAGATAACAGTACAGATTAATTTTGTTTATGTAGTTTTCAACGTCAAATGAAAAAACAAAAATGGCAAAAAATATCTTCAAACAATAAAAATATACGGTATGGTCTAGGGTCAAAGATTACTAATAAAAATGGTTAGAATGGTTTATTACAGTAGTTGTATAACAATACAAAATTTCATTTAATTGTTGTATTACGTTTATTCTTTCTAATTATTTGTAAATAACTTGTAATTGTGGTATTGTTGCCCACCCTGTTCCAATTTGACGCAACTTGTGACAAATTTTTGGAATCAGCTCAGCAAGGTAACTCCAGAAATTAAAAAAACAATAGGGTATTCCATTTAGAAAAAAACGGGGATGACGTCATTACTCGTAGGTCACCCTGTATATTCAATTATAATTAAAAAAAACAGGAAATTAAAATAAAAAATCAACCGTTTCGGAAATTTTTAATGATGTTTATTTAGCTAATAATGAATTTATGCGTTACTTTATGGATTTTAATCTGTTCATACTATTGTTTATGAAAGAAATTTCATAATTTTCACTCACAAGTATGAGAATTTTTAATGATTTTAAGAACGATATAACTTTCTGAAGCTAATTAGGTCCGTGGGCGATTTATGAAACTTTTTCAAATACTTACAGCCGGTTCTAAAGATTTCAATTCAGCTGCTTCCACCGATTTCGAGAATCTCTTCGTTATTTTATTGGGGAATACCAATTTCTTGGTTATTTTTTCTTCGATTTTTTGTCGGATGAAGTAACTACAAAATTAGATTATCAAGACTGTGTGTGTATATTATAGGTTTTACTAATTAACCTCAATCCTGGAATAGCAGACAAACCTTCCAATTCAAAATTGATATCGGGGGTGTTCAAGAAGAAAACTTGGATGCCGCCTACAATAGGTGTTTTGATCATAAGTGGTTTCAGTACAACTCTTAGTTCAGCCCCCACCTGAAAAATTCCAATAGAAACAGTTTCACTTCACTATATTTTGAAATAGTTGGAGTTAATAAAGGACAGTTTTTTTATGAAATATAAATATAATATTTAAGTCCTGTAAGGAATAAAACTTCATTATCAGGTACTACCTTACTTGGAAATCTTTAATCGTTCCAATTTGGGTACCAGACATTGAGAAATTTATATCGCAGTCTCCGTCATAACTGAAATAAGAAAAAGTTATGTGATATAATTAATTTTTTTGATTTCACTTACAAAACATCAAAATCGATGATAATCGAATCCTTTGTGATACTTCTATTGTAAACCTTCACACCATCAATTTTGGGAGGCTGTAAATATAAAAAATGAAATGGTTTGGCAAATACATTATTTTTCATGTATACCATACCGTTACTCCAAACTCTATATCTTCAAATCGGAATGACTCAAATTTCTTTCTTATTTTCGTTTGAAGAGAGCCTCTACAACTCTTCACTAGGTAACTACTTATACTTGGCCAAAGCTGAAAAATTATCTTAAAAAAAAGAAAACATTAATATACAAAAACCCTCATGCCGAAAGAAAAAGATCAGTGAAGCCCTCGGTTTGAAAATTAAGTCCAACTTTTACGGGATTTATCATATCGTGAGGCAATTTTTTGAATCTGTTATTAACTGATATAACAAAATAACAATAATATTTGTATTTTGATAAAGACATTGTTGAGCCGTCATCTTATATACCTCATTAAGATGTCTTGAAACCCGGGTGTTTTCACTGATTCCATATTGTTAAGAATTTTTTGAAGACACCACCTGTGGATTAGAAAAACACTACTTTTATGTGATACATCGCGCCCCAAGCAATGTTCGAGTCCATGCTCATTTGCAGATTTCTTTTTGAGAATGGCCTGTACTGGGACGAATAATTCTAGCCTCATGATTGGTTGAAATTCCATCAATAGGATTAGGAGCACCGGCTCAGTTGACTCTCATAGATCCCTTAATACAATTTGTCTTTTTTTGTACCTATTTTCCACGAACGAAGGAAACCAATCGTGACGATTGTGCGCAATCGACTAACCACCATTACAAATTGAAGAGCGCAACACGAAAAGATCAGTGGAGTTCGAAATAATCGAATTTCTAGACATCACCTGAAGATGGCTAATGTAAATTTGCCGAAACGTCGTGAAATCGGACCTTTCGACGACCAAGAACACTTAACGCGGACAGAAACCCGAGAACCTATCTCAACACATTATACCCGCGAAAATATAGAAAGAAACATTATATATATATATATATATATATATATATATATATATATATATATATTTTGAAATAATGAAACTCAGCTTTCCTCGAGAAATTTTAAAACAGATCTAGTTTACATAGAACAGAAAAATAAATACATCCATGTGGTTTGTAGTAAAAGTTTACTGAATTAAAACAACGATATGGACGGCATCTGAGACTATTGTTAACTTTAATTATCAAGCAGGCAGATTTCGCCAAGTTGTACCAAACTTTTATAGATATAAGTGCAGGCACTAGGGTTTTTAGACATCTTAACTTGCATTTTGTTAAAAACATTCTCTCCCACCCGAAAAATATAGATTTTCAAAATATTCGGACAATAAATCATAAAACTCTCCCGCTAGTAATCTTTATCGACACTATCGAGTGTGATCTTGATATAAAATAATATTTTGAATTTCAGACATGCCACTCTCCGAATAATTTAAGATAATTTATAGGTACTAGGTATACCGTCTGTATGTCTACGAGTATATCAGCAGATACCTTTATTCTTACATTTTTGTCTAGTTTATCATTAATTGCGTTTCCGATCGCTATGGAGACGTGAATCATCTAGAACGGTTATACAATAGGTAGGTACTTCGAGTTCGTCATACCAAGGTATTCAATGTGTAAATTAAAAAAACTCGTAAAAAGTCGATAACTTGCACTTCACGATAACAATACTTTTAGTTCTGCATGAAATAGTACTTATCAAGGGCGGTAACTGTTTTACTGGTTACAGTTAACACCATTGATACTCAAATAACTAACTTGATAATACATTTATTTATATTCGTAAAAATGCAAGATTTACTTATTGGCTATATGTACATAGTTACTATGACGCAATATATCTAATAAATACGTGTATTATAAATATGATTATCATAATTCTAAATTAACCGTCACCTCTTTATAATCAGAATGTTTTGAAAATTAATCAAACTAGTGAAGAGGAATGCTAATAAATGAAAATATTGCTGCTTTTATTGTATTTTTGATGCAAAAGAGATAAATAATTTCGAATTATTGTTCCAAAAAGGGGTTTTAAAACCTGGAATTATTGATCAGTGGTCACAAATCAATTATTATTATTTACTTTGAATAATTTCTTGGAAAACAACAACCAAACGTGGAAAAATTAGAATATTTGTTTTGCTTGCTATCTTCGTCAGTCGGCTATAGCCTAGCAATATAACTGCAGACATTGAATCATGCTCCGATCAAATAACATAGAGTAGACTCAAAAAGTTGTTACTTACCTATGAAATATCATCGTTTGATCACATAAACATTGCGTAAATCAACACACAGCTCAGTTTTTCTCCATAATTCCTAATTTACGCACAAAATGAATACGGGCAATCCATTAATACCTAAAATTAGTGTTCTTGGTTGGAATGAGCTACAGCATTGCCGTTTCGTGCAAAACGTATGGACTAAGTGAATAATGTAATTTTCAAATATTTCTAACAAACTAAAATAAATACCTACTAAAACATTCTAATAGATTTCTTATTACCATTACAACTCACGCCTAAATATTTTTGTTTGTAAATAAAACAACCAGAATCAATCAATATAACTTCTTAAAATGAGACTTGGCACCAATGGAATAAAACTGCGTGCATATAATATTATGAAAATATGTTTGAAGCATTGTCTAAAGATATATAGTCGGTTAATGTCCGTGGAAAAAGTATTGGATTCAATTCGCGAGGGCCCTCTTCCTCATGGGTTGCTTCCGAAGAAACCCGTTCACGTAGTAGTTAGGCTTATTATACTCGCTCTGAGAATCAGCTGGGCATGCCGATTTCTCTGACTAAAATCAGCAGTTTCCTCAGCCGAATCTCTTTGTCATCCTCTGGGTTCAGAATTATGATCCCAAGATTGACCCCCCTCTGGGGCACCACAGCAGGGTACCCAGTGAGGATGTCCGACGATGTCTCGTCATCTTCCAGGCACCAACTGCATAGGTATGTGATCCCGATGAGTTCTATGTGCCTATTCAGGTGAATAAGTCCCGTTAGGAGCTCAGTCACAGTCCTGATATCCCGTCTGTTGAGTGACATGATCTCTTTTGACACAGTTTCTTATATAGCATATACTTCGGCCTGGAACACTGAGGCATATTTGCCTAGGGGAACTGATATTTCTGTTTGTTCCTTCTTCGTATACTCCTGCGCCGGACATTCCCCCAAATCTTGATCCATCTGTATACCAGGTTGATCCATAGATTAGGGGTCTGCCGAGCGTTTTTCCATTCCTGAAATTCCGAACAGGCGGGGTGTTCTCTTTCCTTTGGTAGGATTGGACAGCCTTCCTTTGCCTTGTTCCAAATAACGGAATATCCATGATCTGCCTCAGTAACGATCCATCGACTTGAGCCTTCGAGTATGTAGGCAGCACGCATGGCTTCGTGCTCAATGACAAGGTGCAGAGGTGGCAGTCGTAGTAGAACTACTAGAGCTCTGGTAGGCGTCATCCTCATGGAACCCTTCATTCCTAGACAAGCCAGCAAGTTCATTTCTGGACTTTCCCTTGGTGGTGCTGGTCCACCGAATGATGGATTCGTACGTTAATGTCGGGCGAATAATCGCCGTATATATCCAGTGTAGGGTTTTAGGTGTCAGGCCCCCCGTGTTGCCGAAGGCTCTTTTGCATGCCCAATAGGAGCAGATAGCCTTCTTGGTGCGATTTTCAATCTGCTCGTTCCAGGTCAGCTTGGAGTCTATGATGGCTCCAAGGTGTTTTGTCGACGATCCTTCGTACGAAAGCTGTCTTCCTGAGATAAGTATTTCTGGAAGAATTTCTATTTTGCGTTTCTTAGTGAAAAGTACGCTTTTTCTGGATTTACTCTTAGCCCTCCGGCGAGCACCACTGTTCTACTATCCCAAGAGCTTTCATAATGATTTATCCTAGCAGGTTCACCGGTTGGTCTTGATGAGCAAGCATGACTAAGTCATCTGCCTATGCAGTCCTAACTCATTTAGTTCCGTGAGAAGCTTGTTGACTACCAGGCACTATAATAGGGGCGACAGAACTCGTCACTGTGAACATCCTTCTGATATCTTGGCAGCTACGGTTCTCCCGTTTAGTTCTGCTGTTACCACTCACTGTGATCTATCCCATGCCGCGCCGCAGCACAGCAGATAGACTCAAATGACTCATTGTCAAATACTCCCTCTATTCCAATGAAGATCCCCATGGCGGACTGTCCACTAGTCAGTACTCTCTCTATCCTATATATAAGGTGGTGGAGAGCTATGTCTGTGGCGATTGTTCTCTGATATGCCGATCCACTAGCCTTTCATGAGAAAGGATGTTAGGCTGATGGGTCGTTACGCCTTGACCTGGGAGTAGTCGGTTTTCCCAGGTTTTGGAATAAAGATGATCCTCACTGGCCTACATGCCTCTGGTATGTAGCCCAGGGCTGGGCATGATCTTGGAGAAGAGCCGGAAATATACCATCCTCCCCTGGTGATTTGAATGGTAAGAAGGTCTTTACGGCCCATCTTACTCTCTATTGAACTTTCAGGGAATCTGTTCAAAACTATAGGTACTTCCGTTTCCTTTCAGAAAGAGGCAGTAAGGAAAAATGTAAAATATGATTCGTGCTAAGTTTGTTCCATCTCACTCGGACAACTGATGGGCCCTATCTTATCCAATGAAAAGCCCGTATGGTTGACTACACAATGTTATAAGATGTATTTATGTATTCCCCATCTAATCTATATTATTTGATCGAAGGAATCAAGAATGTGTGATGGGAATTAGTTGTCAAATAAATCATAAATGTCTAACTAAAATCAAATAACTATTTTAATTTGCAATCTAGAATTTATCCTTCTCAACAATTAATGTTATACTCACTTCGTTCAACCACTCGGCACGCTCTCTGTCGGGAAAAGTGACCTGAAAAAAAAAATTCGACTTGGTGGTATATCCAATAAAATATGATTTGTTGATCAATCTGGATCATTTCAGTATCATTGGTATTGAATGGAACTTTAAAAATCATTCAAATCATTGTTAAGGTGCTAAAGATAAGTTTTATACCATTATATAAATATCACCACTGAATATTACGTACTATCTAGGCATTGTTAATTAGTTTGCTTTTGAAATATATTAATTATCATACCAAACAATGAAAAATACAGTTAAAACTCAAGCCTAATAGAGATTTTTTTTAAAAAGCTTTACAAAAGACGATTTAAATAATATAAATTTACTTATGAAGTGACTTTCTACATAGTTAAAAAATGCAGAGTATTAAAAAAACAAATACCCGAATAAATAGTTGGAACACATTTACCTTTTGTTCAAGTTCGTTTTCAAGGGAGGAGTGGTAATGGGGGAAGGGTAATTAACCCACCAGGACTACCACATCATTAAAAAGAAACTTAAATGCAATGAATGATTGTTAACAAACGGTTACATAATTTTTATACAAATTAACGTGCTACCACGCACTTGCTACTGCTACTTAACTGAAAATTGTTAGTTTGCTGATGATTTTGAAATCATTTGTTTATAAAAAACAACCTTCTAGAAAGCTACCACAAAAACAAGAAATCCTAATATTTTCTAACCTAACCTAACTCTAGTTGGTTGTTTGTATTTTTGAAAAAGCTTAGAACCTCTAGAAATTGATAACCTATGGAATCAGTGTTTGTTGCAATCACCAATTTCAATTATATTCCTAATCCTGCCTTTGCCGCTAAAAGTGCATGTTCGGAATAATGATGCCTCAGAAGGAAAAATACCTAACTCTAGTTGGTTGTTTGTATTTTTGAAAAAGCTTGTAATCTCTAGAAATTGATAACCTATGGAATCAGTGTTTATTGCAATCACCAATTTCAATTATATTTCTAGTCCCACCTTTTTGTTCTTATTTTTTTGGCATTAGAGTACCTTGCCCATTCAGCCAGTTATACTTTCTGTTATTTGTCCTTGCGCAATATAACCATTGTTTGTTGTTCACAATTCCTACCATATTCTGTTTCCACATCTACAGATTTCCTTTCATCAATTTGAATTATGTTGTAACGCAATTTATACCATCATACAAATATAATTTCGATTGAGATTATTCAACTCTAACGGCTTGGTCGTATACCCAATAAAATATGATTTGTTGATCAATCTGGATCATTTCTGTACCATTGGTTATTGAATGGAACTTTAAAAATCATTGTTAAGGTGCTAAATATAAGTTTATACCATTATACAGTGCGCGGCTAAATTAAGGAACAAATTCTATATTTCGCAAGCAATGTACTTCTAACAAAAATCCTGGAAGAGGTCGATTTTTGATTTTAAATGCCGATTTTTGAATGTATATTCTAAAGAGGTTATGTCACTGGTTTTGACGTGGAGGCGTAATCGGTAATTTTTTTAAATTGAAATAGATTTCTTGTGATACTTTATCTGAAAGTGATTTCAATACTGCATTCAATGATATTAAATAATTTGATTTGTTTATACAGGGTGAACAAAAATTTATATTTTATTTAAATGTTGTATTTTGTTGGATATAAAGTTATTCTCTTACTGAAATGAAAAGAAAATTAAATGCAATGAATGTTTGTTAATAAACAGTTATATGATTTTTATACAAATTAACGTGCTACCACGCACTTGCTACTTGCTACTGCTACTTAACTGAACATCGTTAGTTTGCTGATGATTTTGAAATCATTTGTTTATAAAAAACAACCTTCTAGAAAGCTACCATAAATACAAGAAATCCTAATATTTATATATATATATATATATATATATATATATATATATATATATATATATATATATATATATATATATATATATATATATATATATATATATATATATATATATATATATATATATATATATATATATATATATATATATATATTAGTGTGTCTCACTTCTCATGGAAACACCCCCGTATCTTCCGTAATTATTGGAGTAGAATTTTGTAATTTTCACGATCGGTAGATATACTGGGAATGAGTCTAAATTCTTTCATTAGGTTGTCCTGAGGTGACATACACTGCGCGCCAGAAGCGATGAATATACCGATTTTTGCGAAAAATAATATTAGGGGGCAAGATATGCTCAAAATTCTTACGGGTTCGTGATCAGGACATCAACTTTAGTACCATTCCATATTTTCGCTGAAAAATCCGAATTTGTCTCACTTCCACGTAACTTCCGTAATTATAGGAGTAGAATTCTGCAATTTCCACCATCATTGAATATAACGAGGATGATTCTGAATTTCTTCCGAGGTTAATCTGAGTGATATACACTGCGCGCCATGGGCGATGGATATATTGATTTTTGCGAAAAATAATATAAAGGGGCAAAATAGGCTCAAAATTATTACCCATTCGTGATCAGAACATCAACTTTAGTACCAATCCATATTTTCGCTGGAAATTTTTCAGTTCTGAAAAATCTGAATTTGTCTCACTTCTCATAGAAACGCCCCCGTATCTTCCGTAATTATTGGAGTAGAATTCAGAGATTTTCACGATCGTTAGATATACCGGAGATGATACTGAATATTTTCTGGGGTTGACCTGAGTGATATATAATTCGCGCCAGGGGCGATTGGAATGCTGATTTTTGCGAAAAATAATATTAGGAGGCGGGATAAGCGGGATTTTACTGATTTGTGATTGGGAAATCAAATTTATAACCGATTGGCATCTTTGCTGGAAAATATTTCAGTTCAGAAAAATTCAAATTTTCCCACTTTTCATGGAAACATTTCGGTACCTATCGTAATTAGTGAAGTAGAGCTCTGAAATTTATACGAAAGATATACAGGGGATGAGTCTTAATATTATCTGGAGTCAAATTTGCTGAGCTTCCAGAGGGGAGTACAAAAATATGTATTTTCTAAAGGAAGTATTGAACTTTATTTCCGAAAACATCGAAAATCGAAAAAAGTGTTCAGAATGAAAAAACTGTTCATTGATATTTATTAAAGAAACAACGGCTAGAAAAACTCAATGTAGAAATATTTCTCAATAATACTTTATTATCAGTGATAATTATCACTCAATTCCACATTCTACAGTTATAAACTCTGCAAAAATCGTTCTATCCATCGCCCCTGGCGGGCAGTGTATGTCACTCAAGTTAACCCCAGAAGAGATTTAGACTCATCCTTGGTATATCTAACGATCGTGCAATTTACAGAATTCTACTCCAATCATTATGAAAGTTACAGGGGCGTTTCCATGGGAAGTGAGACAAATTCAGATTTTTCAGAACTGAAAATTTTTCAGCGAAAATATGGATTGGTACTGAAACTGGTGTCCTGATCATGAATCTGTAAGAATTTTGAGCTTATCTTGCACCCTTATATTATTTTTCGTAAAAATCAATGTATCCATTACCCCTGGCGCGCAGTGTATGTCACTCAGATTAACTTCTGAGGGATTCAGACTCATCCTCGGTATATCTTACGATCGTGAAAATTATAGAATTCTACTCCAATAATTAGGGAAGTTACGGGGGCGATTCCATGGGAATTGAGACAAGTTCGGATTTTTCTGAACTGAAAATTTTTCATAAAAAATATGGAATGGTACTAAAGTTTATCTTCCCCCTAATATTATTTTTCGCAAAAATCGGTATATCCATCGCTTCTGGCGCGCAGGGTATGTCACTCAGGTCAACTAATATGATAATTTAGACTCACCCCCAGTATATCTACCGATTTTACAAAAAAAAATTGTTTTTAAATTTTTTCAAACTTTTTTTTCGAATTTTTAATTATTGTAATTCGTTTTAAAATGGCATTATAGGTACACTCGTCATTCACGGGTGTGCAAGAGGGTAGATTACACCCTATATATATATATATATATATATATATATATATATATATACCGGGTGTCAACGTATTCTTTAGACAAGCCATGATTTCCAAAATTCCGAGGGTATGAGATTCAAACTTGGCAGGTGTGTTTGATTCAAGAATTGGAAATTATTTCAATATTCCATACTCTTCCATCAATTTCGGTTTCAGCGGAAATAACCCCAACTTGGGAAGTTCAATTGGAACACCCTGACTGAATATTTGTACTTTTTTGGATTCTAGGGACGATTCTGAGTACATTTCATTTTTCAAAAGCACTTTTATTACTGCATCTAGAGACTTCAACCTATCTGGTGGACATGAATGATGAGTAAAAAATATATATATATATACTTTTTTCCGCCTAGTTATGACGATTTGATATTTTCAAAACCACTAACTGTAAAAAAATATATTTTGTTCAAATGCCATCTTTTAGACTGGTAAATTGACTGTTGAATTGACCGATCAAATTGACTTCTTACAGTCCTAAAAATGTTTTAGTTCAAAAAATAATTAATGAAAAAACCTTTTTAAAGACGAGCTAAAATGTGCTAAAAAGTACAAAATAATTGCTTTGGATGTGCGACGTAGGTCCGTGAGTTATAGATTCAAGAGCTTGTCGCGCAAAGTTTTCTTCAAAAATGTTTTTTATTAATTATTTTATTTTGTGCTTTTTAGTTAGTACGCCTTAATCTATGCATTTTTGTTGAAGCATCGTTATTATGAGGCCTTTTTCCTGTAAGTTCTGAGCTATCTAGTTCTTCAATGAGGAGATCATCTAAAGATTAACTCGTCCGCCATCCTGGAGCTGCCATCTTCAATTTATGAATTGACAGAAAATCAATAATCTTCGACTAAATTCATAATCTCCGACCCCAAAAACCCCGACATACCAATTTTGAATAGAAACGGTCCATTATCACAAAACTTGTCCACCATTCTTGAATAATTATGAATTTTAGAAATAAATTCATAATCTCCGACCCCGAAAACCCCACATACCAATTTTGAATAGAACACATAATCACAAAGTCGGCCATCTTGGAGCCGCCATTTTTATTTTATGAATTTTGACAAAAATTCATAATCTTCGACCCCCCATATACCAATTTTGAGTCGAATCGGACCATAAACACAAATCTCGTCCGCCATTTTGTTTTTTTCTCTGACAAATGCATTGTCACGGGAACTAAGAACACCTGCCAAATGTCACGTTAATCGGTCAACTAGAAGTGGGTCAAATTTAACTTGCAAGATTTGATTACAGTCACCGGGACAGGTGAAACTAAATAATACCTTGTAAAATAACCCCATTCTCTCGAGGCCCGTGTCGGTCAAGTTCTGGGGGTCCAACACACTCTAGATGCAAAAATAAAAATGCTTCTGAAAAATCAAATGGACCAATTTTTCGTCTCAAACTAAGTGATCATACTCAGAATCGTCCCTAGAATCCAAAAAAGTAAAAATATACAGGGTGTTTAATTTGAAATTCCCAAGTTGGAGTCGTTTCCGGTGGAACCGGAAGTGGTGGAAGAGTATAAAATATTTAAAAAAATCCAATTCTTGAATCCAACACCTTTACCAAGTTTGGATCTCATACCCTCGGAACCCGGTATATCATCTTTTGATTCAAATATCTTTATTTTAATATATATAAATTACGCGTCACGTTGTTTGTCCGCGATGGACTCCTAAACTACTACACCGATTTCAATCAAATTTGCACACCGTGTGCAGTTTGATCTAACTTGAAAGATAGGATAGCACACATCTCAATTTATAGCCGCAATATTATTTTATTGCAAATTATTTGTTTATTGAAGTGAAACTTCTTTAGAATCATTGTGATTTCAAACTCGATACACGTTCTCGGTCTCCTCTTTGTGCGATGCTTCGTAGCGTCCCCACTATCGTCTACTAAGCATTGTCCATATGTATGCTCCTGTGTAGTGGGATAGTCAGTATATCTATATCTTGCTCCAGTTCCGATTGTTCTACGTGTTTATGTTAGTATGTGTTATTTAGACTGAAGTATAAATTAAATTCATATAGTAGAAAATAAATCATGGAGGTCGCCATGTTTTTTTTACAAATGGCATCTGTGTAAAAAAGCATGGTGGTCCCCATGACTGGTGTTCTACCGTTTCCCTTGAATAATAGTTCAGGAGTCCATCGCGGACAAACAACGTGACGCGTAATTTATAAACAGTATCAGAAAGTATTTATCTTGGGTATGGTGGTTTCATGAGAGAGTAAAGAATAGCTTGCTATATGTTGAGAGAGCATTACAATTTCTCCTCGACTCGCTCGAGGAAGGGATATCGACGTCACGACACAAGGCTCGCAAGAAATGAGTCGATTCGCTGTGCGCTGTGTAGCATTGCCACGTGGTCAGTTAATGTGTCGGGTGGAGTAACAGGAGGGGCGCACAACAGTGCGCCTCTCTCGTTTATGTGGTATTATCATATTGCGTTCCTTTTTGCTCGTGTAGATTTCTGTCCGTCCCCCAGATAAATTTTTTCCGATACTGTATATTAAGTGTGCCTTTTGATGTAACTTGAAAGATAAGATAGCTCACATCTCAATTTATAGCCGCAATATTATTTTATTGCAAATTATTTGTTTATTAATTATCTGTTAGCTCCAAACGATTGTAACAGATGGCGGTATCTGTTGACTGGATTGAGTAAGAACGGGATAACGAAAAAACGGGATGACAGGATAAGGGGATAACGGGATAAAGAAAAAAAGGGGTAACAGGAAAATGGGATAACGGGATAACGAAAAACGGGATGACAGGATAAGGAAATAAGGGAAAAACGGGATAACGGTATAAAGAAAAAATGGGATAACAGGAAAACGGAATAACGGGGTAACAGGAAAATGGGATAACGGGAAAACGATATAACGGGACAACAGGAAGCGGAAGGAGTCAAAAGCATAATCTAGATGGAACAACATAAAGGAAAACATAGAAAAAAAGAAATTCTACGCGGACGAGAGTTTTCGGGAAAAACATTTTAGGGAACATAGAAATTTGGACAGGACAACGTCTGTCGGGTTTTAGTTTTAGTTTATAACAAAAACCTTAGCCACAGCAACGCGTGGCCGGGTCTGCTAGTCTGCTATATGTTATGCCATGCTTTTGAACCAAATATCTACTATGTACTCACCCATGATGGTAACTCATCAACGACTTTGAGCACATCCTTTTTCGTCATGGAGCTCGCATTTGATTTACTGGATATCTTCTTGCTTTTGTCAGATGTTTTTGTTTCGAACCAAACTAACGTAGAAATGGTCAGGATCGGTAGAGTTAAGGACATGTTGAAATAACAAATGATGTAACCCAGCAGAAATAAGGCCGCCTGTAATAAAAAAATAATTGTAGTCTTCCAACTTGAAATATTAATTTTTATTCACCTTTTGTTCATGTTTGCTTATCTTATGGAAGGTTTATGCAACGTTTTCCAAGAACTAAACCTAAGAATGGTGTGCTGTTTATGCTGTTCTCAGTTTAGATCTTAGTGGATAGATAAACTCTTACTGAGAATAATAACTGACAACATTCTTGGTCTGTAACTATTGTGACAATACAAATTATACAATCTGAATCCAAAAATGGTTTCAAGAATATAAGTAAACGAAACATTTCGAATCGGCGCATGCACATCTTCCTTTTGACCGAATGCGTGATAAAAGTTGGTCAACTTTCGGGTCATTTTTCTCAGTTCTTAGTACCACTAGCGATCTCATGAACGTTCTCACTGACATGCTATTGTTGAATTCTTAGTTATTAGCCTTAATAAGTTTTACTCGAGTGAATCACTAAATTCACAGAAAGTGTTTGAATCCTTATAATTATCCCCTTCAAATGATGCCCCACATGACTGACTACAGAGAAAAAAATCATGTACCAAGCTTTCTCCCTCCAAAATTCTCAATGAAAGTGCTAAGGAAATATGTGGGCCCATGAGATAGACGGTCACATAAGGGTTCCCTTTTTTAATTTGACATACAAAACCCTATTAATAGGTAAAATTGTATTTCGTGTCTTGAACAAATATTACATTATAAAATATCATCGAGGGACTGAGGTGAACTTGAAAAACATTATAGTGGGTGGACGCTTCAGATGCCCTGTAGAGGCCACTACTCTAGAAATAATTGATGAATTCCAGATATGGTGATAGATGATACTGATGGTAGGAGAGTAAAAGTTATCTTGTTAGTATTGTGAGCACCTCGAGTGAACGGAGATGTAATATTCTCCATCAACTTTCGGAAATTATAAAACTATTTGCAAGATGGATACCGCGATTGATCAGTATTAACAGAATACGAAATTATGTGAGATATTGTTAGGACGGTTTGCAGCTGCTTCAATAAATTCCACAGGATTTTAGTCACAGTTATTTCGTCACTAGGGACGAAAAACTTTCATAATCTATTGTTACGAAACTGGGGTCCGTGACTATTTATTATTGTCCGTTTGTTACACTTCACAATTACAACACAATAATGTACTCTGACAACTAAATAAATCAATTACAGTACATTGTCCAAAATACCGCGCTTGAGACTGCACTACCAATTTGAATAAATCTTTCTTCATAACTATACTGTACTATGTTCCAACTGATCAAACAAATTATTGTCTTGTCGCTCGCATGTCAAGCACGTATATAGTCGTCTGACACACGGTAGATAATACTGGAAAGGTGGAAAAGTCAGGTGACGTCAACCAGTCGACCTCGCCACAGTGCAACAGGCAGTGGTGTGGTGGATTCGTAACATTATCCCCCTCTAATTTTGATCGTCTCACCAGGATAGGGCATCAGTTTTTCCAGACGAACAACCTCTATCCCAGCCACAGGATCGCGCCGGACTCTGCAAACCTGATGCTCTTCTTCACCTCGTACGGTTTTAGTTTGTGTGTCACACTTTTCTTTCTGCATGGGTTGTCCAGCCAAACTTGGTCACCTTTGAATCCTCCTGAATCAGCTTTAAAATGATAACGTGCTATCATCTTGTCACTAGCCAATATTAATCTCTTCCGTGCTGTTTCTTGAATGTTCAACAGGCTATCCCTCAGTTTATCTATGTACGTCTACCTCCTTGGGTGCTTAGTGATCCAAACACCAAGGTAACCAAACACCAAGTCACAGGGCAATCGAAGTTCCCTGGGGTAAGCTCGGTTGAATCGTGGACAGCTGCTCTGTATGTCATCAGAAATAGTGATTTTTTTCCACAATCTTGGAAATGTGTTATTCCATAGTATGATTGAATCTTTCAACAATGCCATCCGACAGGGAGTGGAGCGCAGTAGTTTTGGTATTGCTGATACCCATCAGCTCACAATTTTTTTTGAATAACTTCGACTCGAAATTCCTTCCTTGTCCACCAATGACCATGCTATTGTGGATGCCTTCTGGTCTGTAATGGCATAGGCATTTGCTGAAATAGTCCATGGCAAGGATATATTTGTTACCATCAGCGGTCAAAGGAAATGATCCAGCTACATCAATGGCAATCCGTTCGAATGGAACACCTACGTTGTATTTCTTAATTTCACCCCTGGGCCTTGTTTTTTGACCTTTAGTGGCGCCGCATTCTGGACATTTTCTATACCAGATTTCTACATCTTCTCGACATTGAACCCAGTAGAACCTTTGCTTGGTCTTGTCCAAAGTCTCCCAGATGTCCACCAGATTTACCTCCATGACTCTCTTTGAAGACTTCACCTATGATCTTTCTGGGCAAAATCAATTGGAAAATTGTCGACTCCTCAACAGCTGACGCCCATACCCGTTTGAGTAGTTCGTTTTTCACAACCAGGAAATCCCATTGAACCCACATTGCCTTGAAGATGACATATCTGTCCAAAACATATCTCCAAGAGGGTCTGCCAATTCCGTCCTCTTTCCAATGTAAAAAGTTCCCAATTCTTGGATCGGTTTCTTGGTCCTATCTCATGTGTGCGGTAGTCCATTCGTTCTCAGGTAACATTTTCCTTCATTTGATGTCGGCAACTACTTCGCCGGACCTTGTTCTCTGACTTTGCTTGGATGCTCTATCGCCACGGCTTTAGAGCCGGTATGTCTACGATAAATGCGGGACCTTGTTCTCAGACTTTGTCCGGATGCTCTATCGCCACGGCAGTTCGGCTTTAGAGCCGGTATGACTACGATAAATACTGTCAAATTTGTCCTGGAGAAAGCTCGTTGCTCTGTACTTGGGGAACGGTAATCCTCATAATCCAGAACCTGGTGAAGTTGGGTGTCGAGGATTATCTTTAATTAATTAGGAATTATCTGACCAACAGGACTGACTGTAACATGTGGAACACACAGGCATCAATTATCGCAAGGGTTTCCCCAGAGCCCTGTACTAGGCCCCACATTATGGAATGTCTTATACGACGGCGTACTTGAATTAAGACTACCGACAAACTGCTGCATCGCTGCTTACGCAGACGATCTTGCCCTCGTTGTTATGGCATCAAAAAAGGACGAACTCATCAACAAAGCAAACAGGGCCCTGGCGGATATTACTAATTGGATGCTCGAAAATGGCCTGGTGATTGCCCCACAACAAACGGAAGCCATAATAGTAAAGGGTTCTAGGAGAAGCGATGACGACATAGTTTTCAACCTAGCAGGCATACAAATTACTCCCAAAAAAATCATAAAATACCTCAGAATGTTATATGATAATGTTATATTCAATGAACACGTCCGGAAAACATGTGAGAAAGTAGACAGGCAGATTACGGCTCTGTCAAAGATCCTCCCAAATATACGGGAACCGTGTTTCCTGAAGTGACGCACAATATACTGGGTCGTCCAATCGACCATATTATATGCAGCTCCGGTATGGGACGAATTATGCAGGAAGATACTCACAAAAAAAAGCATAGCATAGCAAAGCAAAGAAGAATGCTTTTGAGGGTAGCAGCGGCATACCGAACTGTAGCGGCAACCGAGATTTGCGTTATAACGGGTGTCCCAGCGGTTGACCTCCTCGTGAACGTACGGATAAGGCTGCAATCCATGGTACAAGTAAATGAGGAGCCAAGAGGCAGGCACGTTTGGTAACAATTGAAAAATGGCAAGAGAAATGGGTGGACAACACTGCTGATGCGAAACGGACGAAGAAATTGATTTCGGAAATGGATCTTATGTAAATATGCCAAGCCAGACTAATTCATAACGCAGGCACTTAGCGGGCTCGGCTCCTTTAGAGTATTCACGTATATAATAAATAAGACCCTGACGATCGATTTTCTATTGCGGGGAGCGCGACGACGCCGAACACACCGTCTTTGTATGCACAAGATGGACACAAGAGAGGCTACATTACGAAGCCGAAATAGGAGAAAGGGTCTCACCATCGAAAATCTCATTCCAATTAAGTCACTAACCAAAATGCATGGAATGAAGGTGTACCTTTCTGAAAAGAGTATGGAGAGTCAAGGAAACTGAGGAATGGCAATTCCAGAGACGCGAGGAGGAAGGACCGTATATAATGTAGATCTTCTTGGCTCTCCTGATGTTTCGCCTATAGATAGTTCCGGGTAGCTAGTGTAAGCAAGGTTGTTTTAGTGGGTATACGGCCACGGCCGGGAGTCCTACACTACCGGAAAAGGAGGAACCTGTATCCGGTGTTCATTATGAATTTTCCAGCTATCATAAAAAAAGGATGCGGTCTTCTAGATGAGACATATGTATCACCATTTGGTAGTTCTAGGCGATGTTCGGTTAATCTTTTCTCTAATGGGCGGATTATCAGTAATTCTTCTGACCCTGTTGACTCACTGACTCAGAGGATCTGGTGATGACGAACGTGGTGGCAACCTCATCCTGCAATCTCTCTGGAAACGCCCGCCCCTCTACGACATCTGAAACGGTTTCCTCTTGATTCTTCTGACAACGTGGAGATGTCCTCCAAGGTTATGACGAACGTGGTGGCAACCTCATTCTGCAATCTCTCTGGAAATATCTGCTCCTACCACACCTGAAGCAATTTTATTTTGATCGGTTAGTAGAGCTTCTATTCCTGGGTTCCAATTTTTCTAGTATTTTACTAAACATGTGCTTTATGCTGTCACTTTGTGCCTCTTCCTGAGGTGGCTTTTCGATAGATACTGCTCTCACTTTCGGCCTTGAGGTGTTGAAAACCGCTTTCACTTCCAAGGAACGAACCAAGGCAAGACTGTGTTAATCTCAGGGTCTTTCGTATTTCATTTGTCGCCCAAGAAAAGTAGGTTTTTATTAATTGGATGAAAATTACAATTTATCTTATGAAGTCAGTATAGAATATCTTAAATCTCACAATGGTTCAGTTGCAAAACAGCATTAGCTGACACTGCGCCTCTTCATCTCCTACTATTGATAATTTTTTTGTAATTTTTGTTAATTTGGCACTTGTTATAGTGATATGTATTTTTCATGAGATGAATAAAGACGATTTATTATTATTATTATCTTTTTAAGTAATTTATCTAAATTAATGAAATGAGAATAGATATAGTAACTAGTTTTTAGTAAATACGTGAGATGTGGTATACCTATATCAATCAACATTTTTAAATTGCCATAAAAATATATCTTCAAAATAATTATAATAAAAAATGGGACATTCGTAGGTATGTCAACATAATCTCCACATTACTATTGACAATTCAGGTCTTTCAAATAGCAATAATACTATGAGTTACCGATGATTCTTGCTGTTAATTTCCGTTAAGAAGAATCTCAACCATTAATTGATCAAGAGTATAATTCAAATTAATAATAATATATTATTCACTACAATCAACAACGAGATACGGTACGATAATTGATGCAGTTTATGTTTCTCATTTTATTTCTCATAAAACTTTAAATTTCATATTTAAATTTTAATAATAATTGAATTAATTCATTTGTAATTCTCAATGTAAATAAGCGTATGACTTTCTGTTGCTCACTGTTAAATTATCAATATATACTATTAAATTCTAACATGACTTATTTTAGTAGGTAGGCCAATGGACCTAGTAATCCGCAGTCAATAACTCAAGCGCGCGCGCGCACAAACACACACACACACGCATGACTTATTTATTTACAGTTTAATCGTTATCGCACTCATTTTTTTAAGTAGTTGATTGAATAAACGAACGCTCATTTCACTGTTCAACACACCGATGCAGCGTGTGAATAAGTATTGAGGGTGATTAGGTTGGAAAACTGAGTAGTTTTCATTTTGTATTGATTTTTCAAATCAACAATACAAGTTTACTATTGCATTACATTGCATTACAAAAGTGGAAAAACATCAAAATTGAATTGAAAACATGTTCACTTTTCCAATCGCTCTCTGAATTGGTATCACATATTGAGGAAGGTCGTGAGATTGTTTACGTCTGGATTCCGTGTATTCAAACATACGGAACCCAATATCCGATAAAATGTAATCAGTGGTTAAAAATAAATCGATTTTATGCATAGAATATCGAATTGAATATTTTATCAAGAATCATGATCCAAGCAGTTTTTCATAAATTTTTAAGATTCTCATTGGTTTAACGATAAAAATGACGAAAAGGGAAACCAATTCAATATTCTTTGCCTCATCCACGCATATGAGTTCTTAATTAGGACTGGGATAGAAAAATGCAAATTTTCAATTTTAGATTTTTTCTTTTGAGTTAGGGTCCTTTCACAATATCTCTCAGATGTAGTTCAATGTCCACGTGGCTTTAGCCGGAAAAGTAGTTGTTTTCTGTTAGATATTACAAAAAAATATTTAATTTTCATCGTAGGTTCTTCAATTTTCAGAAAAATATTTCTATTCAATTGGGAATGTTTACCTTTTCAACATGAATACCTCACAAGAGGTTATCCTGAACGATTGAATATAGTGACTAAAATTTATTCCACATCTTATATGAATAGGAGAAATATAGTTGTCTCACAATTTTGAATTCCAATTTTCAGAACGTGATCTAAGAAAGTATATTTTGTATTATTTTTTTTTGCCGAGAAATATTGTAAACAAATAATTTTTAAACCATATATTACTGCAAAATATTCTTATATTTTTAAATCCACAATACCAAACTGCATCGCCACTTACTAATCTGCCCTTCTTCAACAGATAACTGACATTTTTTACTTCCAAAGAAAACAATCAAAAAAATGGAAAGTTTTATTCCCGAACCCCCCTCAAGGAACATTTAGGCGTTATGGTGAATGAATAGTTGCAAGGAGAATTACTATCGAAGTGTTGGAGGCTTAGTAGTGTTTCCGAAATGTTGGTCTGTGATGTATAAAAACTCTGGTGAATGCACTGGTGCGATTTTGTTTAGAATTTTTGTCAACAACCACCTGTTTCATCGTGACTGCTCCGCATTTTTCACGCGTAGATGGTGACGTAAGTTGACATAACTTAGACAACAACATATGATTTGTTGCCTCATTTCAACATATTCCGTCAATTATTAGACTGCCTCCACCATGATGCGAAATACGCGTCAATTGTAAAAATGTAATGTTTTTTATATCCAGTATGAATTTTGACATTTGGTAGTATATAGGAGTCCAGACACTTATCGTTCAGTGTCGAAATTCTGCCTTTCGGGTTATGTTGAGTTTAAATATGCGAAATAAGCAAAAAGTGGTATCGTCAAGAGAGGATTTCGAAAAATAGGGTTACATGAATCCGTAGCCTTAGTAGGGGAGACCGGTATCAATTGTAACAGGTATCAATTGTAACAGGTAGCAATTGTAACTACCATCTGTCGAGAAAAACAAAAATGTATGCCCTGGTAAAATATCAATTTTTCAACAGTAGGATGTTAGTTTGTTGAACGTGCGAATGTGATATTCAACCTAAAATGTAAGTATTGTATGCCATAATTGGGCGGTGATAGCAAGTGTATTATTGAGCTCACCTTCAAAACAATAATTATCCTGAAATGAGACTGTTTTGGCGATAAAATTCACAATGATTTGAATGCCAAATTTGAGGTTTTGTTGAGTGGATTGATTGTCTAACGGTTTGGGAGCTGTTGGTATCGATTACAACAGATTCGAGGGTGTAAATTGTAACATGTTACAATTGACACCAGTTGGGATAATATCAGTATGTAATTCGATTGAGAAAATGGTAAAAGATACAATCAGATAATGCAATGCAATCAGCTAATGCAATTATTAATGAAAATGCGAAGGTCAGAACTACAGAAAAACAATATGGAATCTGCCATGTTTCCCTTAGGCGATTTGTTATTCCAATGAAAAATCACAAATTGGTTACCATTCACCCAATAGAGTTTTTACTTCCGAACAGGAGCAGCAATTGGGTAAGTACTCTACAATTTGTTCCAAACTATATTTTGGACTTGCACCAAAGGAGCAAATTAGCTTACCAGTTTGCCAAAAAAAGATGTAAAATTCCAGAGGGGAGGAAAAGGACCGAAATTGGGAGTGAGGATTGGCTTACAGCTTTTTAAAGAATCAACCAGTTTAGCAAGGGCTATGAATTTCATTCAAGAAAAAGTCAATAAATTTTTGTATATCTTACAAAGATACGAACAATATCTACAACGTAGATGAAAACTGGGGCACTATGGTTCAAAAACCCAATAAAAGCGGAAAAAAAGGTGTGAAACAGGTGGGTGCAACAACTTCGCAAGAAAGGGGTACGTTAGTTACAGTATGTGAAGACGTGAATGCACTAGGGAACAGTGTATCGCCCATGTCCATTTTTTCCTTGAAGGGATATCATGAACATATGGGCCACCTGGTTGTATTGGATCTGTGAACAAGAGTGGTGGGATGCAAGAAGGAGCATTCTTTATTTTTTTTCAAACATTTCGCAAATTACGCGAAGCCAAATGCAATAAATAGAATCATTCTTATTTTTGATAATCGTGTCTCGCATCTGTCTATTCCCGTTATAGATTTTTGCAAATAAAACTACATAACATTACTTATTTCCACCGCTTACGTCCCATAAATTGCAACCGCATAATCGCAGAGTTTATGGGCCTTTTTTTAATAATGAATGTAAGCAGTGGATGAAGATGAGCCCGGGCAAACGAATGACTATTTACCATATACCATCAATAGTGCGAGATGCTCTACCACTGGCTATAACCCCCAGAAATATCACTGCAGGTTGCAAATGCTCAGGAATATGGCCTTTGAACAGGAATATTTCCACTGAATATGAATTTGCACCTTGTAGTGTAACAGACACGTCTAGACCAAATGTCGAAGAAATCGTTGGCGACCCTAACCCAGCACATCGACAGCTCTTTCAACACCAACTCGGCCGCCTGATGCTAATGATATTCTGCATTTTCTTCTAGCACCTCCTATGAAAGCCTATACTCTGGAACAAGTTCGTCCTTTGCCGAAGGCTGATTTCAGCAAACCGAAACGCACTACATCCAGACAAAAAGGAAAAACTGCATTTATAACCCACACACCTGAGAGGAAACTATATTGGAAGGACTATACAACAATAGAAAAATGTCTTCCGCTTGTGGCATCTAAAAAAGCTGAGAAAATAAAAAACGTCGCAAAGAAGAAGAAGACGATGACACTATATGTTCAATATTGTTACGGATATAAGCGGGTATGCTACTGTGCTGGTTGCCAATGACATCATGCTCCACATGTTCTATAACCGCCATTGGAAAATCAGGAAAACGACCGTTGGGGGCGACGTCAACTTCCAGATCTTTCGATAACGGCCAGTCGAAGATGCGAGGAAAAAAACGGCCGTTAACGATGATGTTATGGAACATTCCTGATCGCCGCTATTCCAGAAATTTCGGCCGTCCTATATATAGCGGGTCATATGCGACAGGCTAGTCAGTCAGAAATCGTCAGTTAGAAGTTAATCTTGTGAATATTGTTATGCATTGTAATTGTGAACAAGTATTTAATTGTTGAATTATTGTGTTGTATTTCAAAGTGGAATAAACGGACGAATTTATTGGACTATTCTTGGAACCCCAGTCAGAAGTTAGAATTTTTAGTGACTATTCGAGGGCAATCAATTAATGGGTAATACGAGAAATACACCTTACGACCATAATGGAAATGATTAAGCGCCAGTTTTCAGAGGAGAAGGAACAGATACAGGAAGAAAAACGAATTAAGGAGGGAACGTCGACGGAAAGAAAAACAAGACCAGGAAATTCGTCGACAAAAGGATGAGGAACGAAGCGAAAGAAAAAAGCAAGAGGAAGAGGAACGACGGCAGAAAAAAAACAAAAGGATGAAGAACGACGGTAGAAAGAAAAACAAGAGGATGAGGATCGACGACAGAGAGAAAAACGGTTACAAGAACATTTCCAGAAAATTCTTTGAACAGATTGTCCAGAAAACCGAGGAGCAAATCATAGGCCTGAAGGAAGATGTTGATAAAATTGGGGCCGAAATCAACACAGTATGGAAAGCTATAGAAGGAATGGACAGTAAGATGAAAACGGTGCGAGAACTAGAAAAATTTTTCGCTGCATTGAAGATACAGGACCACCGTGATAGGGTTTCCACATCGCCGTTAAACCACCGACTTTTGATGGACGGTCACCGTGGTCCTTATATCGGAAACAGTTTGAAGCTGCGACAACGTCCAATGGATGGGACGATAAAGAAAAGGCGACAGCACTTATAGTGGATTTGAGGGGACCTGCTTTGGAAGACCCAAATCGCAAGTATGAAGATCTTATTGCTGCTTTAGAATTGAGATACGGCAACCAACATCGAGAGCAGCTATATCGGACGTCATATGAACTATAGACCCTGGTGCCTCAGTTTCCCTGGACCGCAGCGGTATCCTAGAACCAGCCAGCTTACATCCAATTTCGTCCTACGAACGGTCACTAGAGAGAATGCACCGATACGAGGGGAAGCGGACATCACATTAACCCTCGGAAGACTACGAATAATGGAAAGAGTTTTTGTAGCAGATATAGAAGACGAGTTCATTCTTGTGATGGATTTGATCAGTTACTATGGATTTTCTTCCGATGGTGAGCAGAAAACAATGAAATTTGGAGGAGAAGAATTTATTTTAACAACACCATCTGAAAGGAGGCATTCTGTGAAATTGCGGGTAGCCAAAACTGTCAGCATACCTGTTCCATCTGAGAAGACCGTTGAGGTCTGATTGTAGGAAGAGCGTGGGTGCTGCATGAAGAATTCCTCTGCAAATTATTACTTGCACGAGCTCTCATGAGGACAAAAGAATACATCCCGGTAAGAATTGCCAATGTATTTCCTGATGGAATAACAGTCCGGAAAGTAGACATCATAGGAGTATGCGAGCTAGTTGAATGGGTAGCAGATTGCGAAACAAGCGGATATCTGGACAGAAAAGGCACGGCTGATGACATACTAAGAACCATAAGGAAATCCTTGAAATATTTGTCACCGAAGGAATACGAAGCCACCATGTGAAAGTGACGTATTCGACTCCGCAGGATCACCAACAGGACGAACCAACTTGGTCCAGCATAGGATAGATACTGGTCAAGTCCATCCAATTCGACAACCACCAAGAAGATTACCATTTGCTAAACAACAGGAAGTGGAAAAGCTTGTCGAGAAAATGACCAAAGATGGCGTTATCGAGGAATCATCGAGTCCATGGTCCGCCCCGGTGGTACTAGTTTCCAAAAAGATGGATCCACAAGATTATAGGAAACTGAATCACGAAAAAGGACAGCTACCAATTACTGGAACTGGAACAACCCCGTAGTGCCATCTGCACAGGGCTGAAGCTGACTACCTCTTGGTTTCGCCCAGTTTTTCGGAGTCTTTTGAGACCACGGAGCTCACAGCTTGGATTTAGGTATGTTTGCCTCGTTAGTCGAGTTGCGGCTCTCCATACGAATGTCTGTCTACAAACCGTTTCATTTGCCTTACAGCCGCGGCACGTTCACCTCAAACCACGTGGAGATGAGGTTGGTCTTCAAGGGGCAAACGTGGCAACTTTGCTTTAAAGAGATCAATTCGCAAGGCAGATAAAGCGCAGACTTTTTTTCGCTGGGCAATAAATAATTAGTGAGACCTGACATATACGTCTAAGCTCTTTCCACTTGTTTGAGATAAGGCACGCCGAGATATGCACGCTCCTGAATAAGCTGCGACTAACGTTACGGATAAATTACTTACACTAGAGAAGGATGGCCAATACTTTTCGTCTCACCCCTTGTTTGATATATACTTAAGGCACGGAATAAGCTTCGACTAACGATACCGAGAAATTATTTACAGTAGAGAAGTATGGCCAATAAGATGTATATATTCAAGTGATCGACTATACATTGAAGCAAAAATTCTAGATCCAAAACGTTTTTTCTTCGTCAGCATAATAATAAAACAACACAAAAATAAAAATACGTTGCACAACATAGATCATTCATACTCCACCAGTCCAAAAACTGAAACAAATTAACAAACACAAAATTGGACAACGTTGATTCATATAATTTCAACTTAAAGTATTCAAAATCGTTCCAGAAGATATAAAAATACCTATTAAAATAGCAAACTAGTTGAAAAATAAGATTAAACTGTTTACACTCTCCACCCTCGATCCACAATAAATGCTCTCTTGGAATAAGAAATGAGAAAACTCCCAGTTTACTGTAATTTCCATTCACTTATAATGTCACACATTAATGTGCGAAAACTTTTCATTGCCACTATACTAATTTTAAAATTATAAACTACTTACATATATAATATCTATTTATAATCCTTTCTAGAAATACGTTCACACTTCCTTACTAATTTTAGAAATATTGTAACAACTCCCATATGTTGAAAGGTAATTATAAAAACACAAGAAAATACCCACGTGCAACCCTGTGTTTTGTGGGTAAACTCGTGTTCATTCCCTTCCTTTCCGTTACTAGAGTTTAGTAGAAATATTGTTACATCTTCCCTCACATGTATTAAGCCCAATAAGAACATACAAGAAAATGTCCACGTATAACCTTGTGTTTTGTGGATAAACCCTTGTTTATTTTTATGATTGAAACATGCATTACCTTACATTTGTAATTATTTATGTCTCTGTGAAAAATATATTATTATTATTTCGTCTCACTAATGATTTATTGCCCACTTCGCCAAGCGAAAACGTCTGCACTCTATTAGCCAATCGAGTATACAACCCTACCCAGTCGACTGTGTGGTAGTGGTTTCCCAACTAGCAAATTTGTTTTATCATTTTTAACTGTCGGAGCTATTTTATTTTATAATTGCTTTATTACTGCTCTTCGAACACCATTTTGTTTTATTAAAGTCGCCAGTAAAATATTTAAGATTCGAGAATAATTTTGTTTTATAAGATAGTCGTGAAAACGTTCTTAGAGCAAAAATAAACAGTAATACGACAAATTTCAATACTGTTTTATAAACGTTTTTACAACAGATTTTATACGACATTTTAGCTTACCGAAGAAATTTGTTTTAGAATAGATTTATGTTGTCTGATACTAGGTTATTAGTTTGCGAACGTCTATAAAATTGTTTTATTAGAGCTATGTGAAACATTTATAAAATTATTTTCATAAAGTTTTGTTCCTGATATTATTGCTGACTAAAGCATATTGCACTCAGATGGTACCTTTACAAAATTGTTATATAATTATCATGATCATGATGATAATTATAAGACAAAAACATTTTTATGAGGATACAAAAGCATTTCTTAATACATTTATAAAACGTAGACATTTTTGCACGCCATTATTAGTTTTGATCTTGTCGTGATAGCGGTTACTATGTCAAATTCACAAATAAGTAAATGGAAAAAAATTAAAAGAACGGGTGCATTTTAGAGACAGGTTAAGAAGCGCTACCAAAATATCCCAGATGAAGTTATTGGTGATACACTAGATCTCTCTATAAAGGCAGATGACCCAGATAAACAAAATGTTTTTGCTTCAAGTAATCTGATGAACCAAGGGGTTCCAATGAAAATGCTTTCATTTAGGAAGTTGAGCCAAGGAGTTTTGAAGAAGATGAAGATGTAATAAATAATTGGGAAGTAGAACTTGATGAATTGGACCAATAACACAAAGCACCTTACTCTAAAAAAAGAATTACAATTGAAAACCCAACCTTGTTTAAAACATAAGCAGCTACACAGAAATCAGCTCTGTTGTTGCCGCATCTATGACATATTTGAGAGAAAATTATTTTATAAGTGATGCAGCCGGAGCATTGAAAGAACATTGATACTAACGGTTTTGTTAATGTTTTTTTAAATGTCCTTTTCATGATAATTAATTCGAGTAAGCTTTGTGTTTGCGACTGCTTACTCCTGGGCTTAGCCATCTAAAGAGGCCCATATAATAGCTATAAAAACGAAAGCAAACACTTATGAGAGTTCAAAGTAACCCCGAACATGACGTTTGAGTACAAAATTCTAATAAAAAAAATTAAAAATTATAAACAAAAATTGTGTTGAAATATTTTTAATTTCTTCAACATAATTTTGTTGGGATGCCGTATTGTTATAGTAAATACATATTGTGAACAAGTGGTGCAAATACTTGGGGCTACAGCAAGGTTAGAAGTTGCGCCTCAGGTTTGCCTACGTCACAAAAAATATTTTTAATCCAGTGTTGCCATACCTTTCTTAAATGTGTGACAAATTGAGTGGTGAAAACTAGATGTCGCTAAACTTAATGGTTATTTCACTAAGAGTCAATATAAAAAAAAAAGTTCAAAGTAGCCACGCGGATCAAAGTAACTCCATCTTACGGTAGGTGCTTATTGAAAATGTATAGTGCAGACGTTTTCGCTTAGCGAACTAGGCAATAAATCATTGGTGAGACGAAATGTATTGGCCATCCTTCTCTAGTGTAAGTAATTTCTCCGTAACGTTAGTCGCAGCTTATTCAGGAGCGTGCGTATCTCGGCGTGCCTTATCTCAAACAAGTGGAAAGGGCTTAGACGTATAAGTCGGTCTCACTAATGTTTTATTGCCTACTTCGCCAAGTGAAAACGTCTACACTTTATATCATAATGCCAGAGTTACCAACGGTTCTGAAGGAGTAATTATTGAAATAATAGTTATTTATTATATAAGACGGTAAAAAGATTAATTTCACGAGCAGGTAAAGCCTTTCTACCGTCACGTTGTGTGTAATATTCTATTTCATTCTTGAGCCGAAATATTTAACAAAAATTGATGAAAATAACTAATGAAAAATATTTTCAAAGACAAGCTTTTATTTAAGCCGTGTACTAAAACATATAAAATGAGTTTAAATCATTGCTGACAGTGATTTAATTATTTTTAGTTGGATTATTTGGTTTAAAAAAGCTTGTCGCTCGAAGGGTTCTTGAAAGTAGGTACCAATTAATTTCATTGGACAATGATTGGTTGGTAAGTAACAACTTGTCGAAATATTAATTTTATGACAAGCACGACAAGCTTTTTGAAACCAAATAATTCAACAAAAAATAATTAAATCATTGTCAGCGATGACTCTAATTTTTTTATACGTTTTAGTACACGGCTTAAATGAAAGCTTGTCTTCAAAAATATTTTTTATTGGTTATTTTATTTTTGCTTTTTAGTTAGTTCGCCTAAATCTGTTCATTTCTAATAGAGCATCGTTATTACAAAGTCTCTTCCCTGTAAGTTTTGAGCTGAAATAAATCATGATCTCCGACCCCAAAAACTCCCACACATCAATTTTGAATAGAATCTGACCATAATCACAAAACTCTTTCGCCATCCTGAAGTCACCATCTTGAACTTATAGATTTTGACAAAACATTCATAATCTCCGAACCTGAAAACTCCCACATACCAATTTTGAATAAAATATGACCATAATCAGAAAACTCGTCCTCTATCTTGGGGCCGCCAACTTGGATTCATAAATTTTGACAAAAAATTCAAAATATCAGACCGCGAAAACCCCCGCTCACCAATTTTGAAACGAATCGGACCATAATCCCAAAACTCGTCCTCCATCTTGGGGCCGCCATTTTAAATTCATGAATTTTGACAAATGTTTCATAATCTCCGACCCCGAAACCCCCTCATACCAATTTTGAATTAAATCGGTTCATAATCACAAAACTCGTCCGCCATCATGAATTTTGACAAAAAAGTCATAATCTCCGACCCCGAAAACCAGCACATACCAATTTTGAATCAAATCGGACCATAATTAACAATCTCGTTCGCCCTCTTGAAGCCGCCATTTTGTTTTTTTTTCTCTCTAACAAAAATTCCATAATGCATTGTCACCGGAATTATTGAGACCTGCCAAATTTCAAATTAATCGGACGACTAGAAGTCGGTCAAAATTAACTTGCAAGATTTGACCCTAACGAACTAACGAACGAACTAACAAGTGAAACTAAATAAAAGATTGTAAAAAGAAAGCAGTTGAATTATTTTTGGGAGTCAAATTGGCTTGATCGTTGTATTGTTTACAGTTGTTATGGATTTTGTTTATAGCAACGCGACTTATTTCACTTTTATCGATATTAATGAGGTTGAAATTATCCTAAAATGGATGGATCTCGTCTTCTGTGGCCGTGACCTACATAGAAGAATCTGTTTCTAAGAAGATTGCTGTATCTAAACAGGTACTTGTCAGCACGGAAGCAAATAATCCATCTCGACCACCTCATCTAGTTAGACCTTTCCAGAATCTCGTGAGAATTGTGTTCCCGCTATAAATATTTCCAGTAATCAAAATTGTACGTTTAATATTTATATAAATTCGAAGTATGAAAAACCTAAATAATTATTATAGTTATTATTATTTATGCCCGCTCGCGCATTTTCCTCCTTTTTTGCAATTTCGTCAGGAATTTCTAAACTTTCCTGCAAAATTTGTTTCTCCAACAAGTTATAGTTTTCCCAATATCAATTGCAGAAGCATAAAAAAGTCTTGCGGCGAAATCCTGTGAGCAGCAGTGGCGGAGATAACTAATTTTATTTAGATAACAAATACATTGAGAAAGAAAACAACTTGAGAGGTGTCAAGGGACACCCGGATGGAACGAAGTTCCTTTCGATTAATTAGTGAAGGAATTGTACTTTTTTTTTTTTAAGTTATAATAATATTTTTTTTATTATTAACAAATATAATGTAATATAAACTTATCAGTAGGCTCAATTTTAGTAGATACGCATTGATATTGTAATATTAAAATATAATTTGCTTTTAATTTATTAAAGTTATGACGCGTACACTTGCTAAACACACAATAATGGAGAGATTATAACGCGTATGACTTGGTTAGCACAATAGTAAAGAGAGGTTATAATGCGTACTTGCTAAAAATATATAAGCATTTATTATTGTCTGTATAAAATCTCTACTTACCTAACTCCATCAGCAATATCCGGAACTTGTGCAGAAACACTGTCAGGATTCATTATTGTTATTATTTTTTATTATTTATTATGTACAAAAAACCTGTATACACTCAACAAAAATAATCGTCGCGACACCACACTGTTCAATGCGAAATAGAAAGACGAAACGAAAATAACTGGCTTGATTTCTATGAGAGAGAGAGAAACACGCGCACGCCGCACGGCTTACAACTACAGCAAAAAGTGTCGTTACCACTTTTGGTCTTAATTTATTCCGTCTAGCCCCCTTTCGCAACGCGTGATAAGGAACTTCGTTCCAAAATAATTTCTTTCATTGTTTGATGTAGGTTATTATTATATCCTAAAACGTATTTCGATCGGCACACACCAAGACCACAGACGTTACTGGTTTTTAATCTTTCAGAGCTATTAAAACACAAATATAACGCGTGATTTATGACCTCCCATCGTATAGACACACCCCGAAGCATTGATGTCCGACTTGATTGGCCCAGACTAATCGGTTGTAGAACAGACAGCAGTCACTCGAGTCCACGTTGACCAATGGGCTCTTTGTGCCGACGGAGACTGTATACAAGTAGTACAGATTATTTTTCGTTCCGTTTCTTCGCATATACGCTCGTGTTAGCGAAGTGAGTGTTTATTTGCTCCCTATAGAAACAGCTTCTGCAATTGATATTGGATGGACTATAATAAAGCATTTCCATAGCACGATATGATAAAATAAAAATGTTGATAAAATCCAATTGAATTTTCGTTTGTTTTTTAAATATTTATATTGTGGATGCAATAACTAACTAGTATGACATAAAAGTTTGTATTCACCGCAGGTATTAATAGATATGTGTATGCCCTCGGGCCAGAGGCCCTCAGGTTTATAAGATCGTCGACCTCAGGGCATAAACATCTACTTAATACATGTAGGCATAATACACTTATTCCTCCATGCTTTTTCAGGCTCACGGCGAACCTTACATTAAAATAAACAACTGATAATTGATAGTTATTTAATCAACTAGTGTACTAATGGTGGCGATTAATGATCGAGATATTTTAACGCGAGAGCGAAGCGAGCGCGTTAATGTTCGAGATCATTAATCGCCATTTTAATATACAAGTTGATAACAAAAATTTTTCGTCGACCTCGTTTCTTGAGTCAACGTGAAATTTTCGATATCCATTTGCTTCAACTAGGAGGAAACAACAACATTTGGATTTCAAAATACAGAAATTTGACAGCGCGATGAAAATATGATTTGACATTTGAATACGTTTAGTTGCCTATACTACAATGATGCATTAATAGAAAAATCGACCATTAATAGGTTATTAATGGTCGATTTCGGTGTGTGTTTGACTGCATATATCACAATTATGCATTAATAGAGAAATTTAACGTTAATAGGAGTCATTAACGATCGATTTCGTCTAGATTGAACAGACTCGTTAATACGAGGTTCCTGGAAAAATAACTTCTACGCCTCTGAAAATCGATCAGGTAAAAATGAACACTATCAAAACATAAATAAACCATTAATTCGGTACTTACCCTGTTAGCAAACCTTATCGCTATCTCCCTCTTGCTCATGATGTCTCTGTTTTCCTTCACTTTCTTCTGTTGATTCCCATTGGTGGTTAAGATATTCTCCGTGTCCGTATTCTCAACAACACCGCTCGCCGAATTGTCCATTTTCCTTGAAACAAATCATGATAGTGAGTATTAATCGCGAAATTAATTACATAAGGTCTAGGTCAACTCGAACTAGCAGACAAACAACGATTGCCAAGTTTTCAAAGCGTAACCGATAACCGATGTCGTAGCTTATAGCTTCAGAGCAAAAGGCAAAGCAAACTGAGTTTACGTGGGGATGATGGCAGACTGCATGCATACAGCATTCTATGATAGAGACGATACACGAGGAAGAGCTCTTTCTGTGGAATTCATGTATTCTAACGCGTATTTTTTTGTCTGACGCGACGATCGATTTCTGGGTCCAGTTTTGGTTATAATTATCTTTTGAGGGAGTGTGCCAGTGTCAGTGGCGTTCGCTAAACGTGATGAGGAATGGGCGATAGTAAATATTTTGTAATTAATTTCCTCCAGCAGCCTGAAATGTATTATATATCCAAACATGATTTTATGTTCGTTTGCAATAGTCGGGTTAAAACCCACAAAACATAACATGTTCTAAGAAAATTGCAAAGGAAGAATGAACTATATTTCAATGCATTGTTCTAGGGCAAGGCCGTACCCAGGGGGTGTTAACCCTCCCCCCGAAACCTGTAAAATATATCTGGAAAAAAGTTTAAAAAAATGTGTGTGTGTAATAAAATTTGGTAAAATGTACATTGCATTATTTACTTTAGAACCAAACTCCCCCGAAATTTTTCTGTGGGTACGGCTTTGTTCTAGGGTAATACAAATGTTTCAGGAATATTCCTCTGAATACACCACGCATAATCCTGATTATTCGTTAAATAATCATATGATATTCTTCCTGAAATATATGAATAATTCATCAATAATATTTTTGTTTTTTGTGCCACTGGAAGGATCAGGTTGATCTTATAATTTTCCCTGGAGATTCCAATATACCGTCAGTAGTAAAAATATTAGGAATATTATAACTGAATTGAAAATGAAAAATGCCACACATCTGGCCAAAGAAAAAAATTACTGGTTTCATTTTTTTTTTTTGGGTGTAGAAAAATTCTTTATAGACATTTCATAGGTAGTGTGGGACTCGCTCTTCGATTTTTCGGGTCCCTATGTCTCCTTTCCTCTGGGTTACCCACTAAAGAACTCTCCACCCAATTGGCTCGTCTGGTCAAGACCTCCGACGACACTTGTGCCTTCTGGCCCATTGTATCTTGCCTGTTGTTCGCTTCTACACCCATTCCAGTAATTTCGTGCCCTGCACAGGTTATTTGCTGGGTGTGTGCTGTACAGTCTCGGTTCACCAATTGGTTGCCAGAAAACTGACTGTCTTCTGCGATCCAAAGCCTCGCAGTTGCACAGTATATGTGATACTATTTCTGGTTCCTTGCCGCATACTCTGCATGTTAGGTCGCCGTTGAACAGTCCCATTTTATTGTGATGCTCTTTTACTGAAGCATTTCCAGTCATGAGCCCCGTTATTATTTTCAGTTGTTCCCTGTTTAAAGTTAACAGGTCTGCTGTTTTTTCCGGCACGGGCCTTTGATGTATTTTTTTCCGTGTCTGTTACCTGGGATGTCGTTCCTTCCAGTCTTGTTTGTATTTTTCCTGGTCTACTACAGACGCTCGTGCCGTGCGCTTCGGTACCCCGAGGGTCTGTTCTGGACCTGGTTCGTTTTCCGATCCTCTTCTAGCGAGTTCGTCGGCTTTTTCATTCCTGCAAATCCCTGTGTCCTGGCACCAAATCAGCTTACGCGTTTTGTTCTGCTAGAATTGTCAGTTCCTCTTTGCAGGCCCATACCAGTTGGGACGTCACTTCCTGGCTACTTAGAGCCTTCAGTGCCGCCTGGCTGTCTGAGAGAATGTGGATCTGTTCCTCTACTATTACTCTCCTATTGTTTTCCTTCATACATTGAAGGATTGCGTAGACCTCTGCTTGGAATACAGAGGTGTGAGTACCCACAGTGAGTAGATAAACTCGGTCCTTGGGTTTCTAGAATACACTTCTGCTCCCGCACCATTCTCCATCTTCAATTCGTCTGTATACCAGATCTTACCAAGTAGAATGGAGTTGAGTTATGTGTCTGTGTCTATGTCCATACAGTTCTATCTGGTATTGCTTCCCTGTATGGCTTGTCACAGGAGAATCGTTTCGCAATGTGATCTGATCTCACGTCCCTGTTTACATTGCTTAAGATTTTCAGGTGTCCTGTCCCAACATTTATGTTGTCCGGTGTATTTCTCAGTCTGAAGGCCACCTAGCCTTGCTTCTCCTTGTATCAACAAGTGAAGGGGAGGCAATCCCAGCAGTGTCTCCATTGCTGCATAGGGCGTTGATTTCAGTACCCCTGTAATGCCTACGTACCTTGCCTAGTTTGGTTTTAGCAATCCTTTGGCTACCACACCAGGGAGGCGTACGTTATGCCCAGTATTACCACCATGTTATATAACCACAATTAATGTGGTCTCCGCTTTTCTGGTCACTTTCGTCAGATGCTGGTTCAAGGCCAGTTTCGAGTCCAATATCACCCCGAGATATTTGGCCTCTCCCTTGCTCTGAATAGTTTCTCCTCGAAGCTTTTCAAATATATATATATATATATATATATTCCAGGAATTTTCATTCCACATTCCCGAGGAATATTCTCTCGTCATTTCTTCAGATGTCTCCCAGCAGTCATAACAATAAACCATCCTGTTAAAAATGGACAAATGTGAAATGTTAGCTAGATCTGTATTTTTAACCTGTAATTGAATTAAACTGAAGAAGGTTCTGACTAAGCACACCGAGTGTAATAATGCATAAATATTTAAACAATTGTTATGTTGGTTTAAAAATGAAAGGTTCCGGACCATGATACACTCATCGCGGGGGAATGTTCGGAAACAAATTACCTATATACAGTATCACACATAAAGTTTTTTTATTAATAGATATAATGAAAATTTGACTTCGCAGTTAGTTTGTGCTTGAAAAATGAGTAAAAAACAGCCTGTTTTCTTTTGACATGTGCTACTCTAAACCTATCAAATTTGAAATTTTTTTCGAAAATAATCAAAAATCAGTTTTTTTTTGAAATTTCGAAAAATGCCAAAGAAATAAGCTGCTCAGTTTTCAAAAAAGAAATACGAGTGTAATAAGAATGAAGAGAAATTCGTTTATTCGATTACTGACATATTAACGTCCATACATTGAAAATCCGAATCAGTTTCACAATGAAATGAAAAAACTAGATGAACTTTGCAACAACGAAGACGAATTTCTGGAGGACCAATCATAAAAAAATCAGTTTTTTTTTGGAAATTTCGAAAAATGCCAAGGAAAAAAGTTGCTCGGTTTTTAAAAAAGAAATACGAGTGTAATAAGAATGAAGAGGAATTCGTTTATTCGATTACTGACATATTAACGTCCTACATTGAAAATCCGAATCAGTTTCACAATGAAATGAAAAAACTGGATGAACTTTGCAACAACAAAGACGAATTTCTGGAGGAGCGATGTGGGTATTTTCTTGGCAATATATGACATTGAAGTCACGTATTCATCAAAATTATGAAATTCGAATCATGTTTCGTTCGAATCGGTAGAGCAAAAGATTCGAAAAATTAAAAAAATTGCAAAAAAGTCGAAGTGACAGTAGAGAGTCCACATTTGGAGCAAAGGCATAAAATTGGAAACTGAGCAAACTTTTTTCTTTGGCATTTTTCAAAATTCCCAAAAAAAACTTATTTTTTGATGATTTTTGAAAAAAATGTTAAATTTGACAGAAGGAACCAGGCTGTGTTTTACTCATTTTTCAAGCACAAACTAACTGCGAAGACAAATTTTGATTATATATATATATATTAATAATAAAAACTTCCATATGTTGCGAACTTTATGTGTGACACTGTATATCAAATGAAACCAATATGGAATTTGGATAATGTCGATTTCTACCATTGTTTTCATCCTTCCTTTGAAAATTAACATTAAAAAAACAAACAATAATCACCTTAGGTGTCAACATTTATTACAAATTTTTCTTTGTCTTTCCTATAATTGGTCACCTGTAGTAGGTTGGATTGTATATGTTTATTTATTACACGATATCTGACATGTTTTTGTGTTTGTTTTTTCCTGCCTTTATAATTAGCATGAGCCTCGATAGAGTCACCATAAAAACATGAATAGCTTTTAACGTTTAATTTTTTTCATCTTTCAACAACTTCCATATGTCATGTTTGAAAAAATATATCAAGTCTAAATATAATTTATGGTAACTTGTAGTTAAACTGTTATACGATTATTCTCCCAAGTGGCACAGAGTCATAAAATTAACATAATGACTTCTTATACCGTCTTAAAGACCACGTATTTGTATGTTTTAAAACCAAAAAGTTAATGTGCGATTTATATCCTTCAGGCGTTGCTATGACGTCGTGTAGTAGATATAACGATAGTACAATAAAGAATTCTCGAGATGAAGTTGTACTGTGGTTTGTATGTAAATAAATTGTATGTGTCGTTAAGTAGAACTTAAGAGCAGTTGCTGTGAGGTTATTATGACAATGAACATATGTCGTTCTAATGAATAGATTTTTGAAACGTTTCTACAACTACATATTGTACTCATGTAATGTAGTTTTATCAACTGATGAACTTTGGTCGTAATGATTACATTATGTATCTAGGTTAGATTATTTTTGTTGGTTATGTTATTTTTGTTGGATAGGTATATTGTGTTATGTATGTAGAATATTCAGTTCCGTATGAATGATTAAAATGCCAAAACAAAAATCCAATCTGCCTTCCAAGAGAACTGGAGCGTATAGAAAAATATAAAGAGGAAGGATGAGTGCCTACCCCAAAATTAACTTCTGAAATAATTAATCAGTCTATCGGGACACTGCAAAAAAATGAAGTTCATCCAGTTCCTTCAATTGTTTTCACAACAGGGAAAGACATAAATAATATGTATGTGCACTTCGAGTGATAAATACAAAATATTTAAATATAACTGTTCAACATCAACATAACCTCTATTGTAAATTTTTTTTTTTTCCTTGGAATTTTTTTTTTTTTTAGTTCAACAAAACTTGCTACTTGTGGTCACAGCGACTACATTACAACTTTTTTATGTAAGTTATTACGATGTCTTTGAGACACTCGGGCTTCACAGAATGGAAGAACTCTTTTTAAGAATGCATATTCTAATATTTTTGAAAAGCCAGGTGGAATTGTCATAGGTCGATAGTTTTCTAGTGAATGGGGACTATTGTTCTTGTAAACTGGTATTATTCTTCCCGTTTTTAACGCATTTGGAAATGAACCTGAGGTGAAAGACAGATTCACTAAGTGGAGCAGAGGTTTAATTATGAACGATAGATATTTTTTCAGAAGAAACATGGAAAGTTCGTGAAATCCCGAGGATGATTTATTTTTCAGACTACTTTGAAGAAGATTATAGAGTTCTGCTTCTGTACAAGGATTGAGAAATAATGAGTTCGGCGGAGATTTGATTTTCTTCAAAAAACATTGGTAATCCAACTTTTCTTTATTAATCTGACTAAATATCCCTTTTGGGGTGACTCTGAAGTAATTATTAAACATATTTGTGACTTTGAAAAGGGAAACATTCTCAATTGAATATTGATAGAAAGATTTTTCTGTGAATTGAAAAATCCACGATTAAAATGAAGTCATTTTTTGTGAATGTCTAATTTCAAAGTGTCTCTCCAAAAGAAATGATTCTAACTTTTTCCATCTTTGCAAAGTGAGATTGCTTCTTGAAAATGTGTTTCCCATTTCTTCCGGTCTTCCTGATGATCGTGGAAGCGTGAAATAGATTTTCGTCGACAAAAATGTATTGAAGACCTAGTGAATGCGATGTCTCTCCTGCATCAATGTTACGAATGATTTCTGGTGAGTACTCTCTTTTGGAAAACATTCTTCTTTGCCTCATTCATCTTTATGAGTTCTTAATTAAGACTGGAATAGAAAATCAAATATCTATCTGAATAAAAATGCAAATTTTCAATTTCAGATTTTTTCTTTTGAGTTAGGGAAATAGGGTCTTTTCAGAATATCTACAGATAAAGTTTAATTTTTAAAGATGAATCCCCACAAGAGGTTATCTTGACGATGGAAGATAGTGACTAAAGTTTATCTTTCAGTCGCAGATGATTCCACATCTGATTTTATGAACATCCTGTTTATATTTTCAACAAACCATATTTGTGACTATTTCTGGAGATTCATTCACCAAATCATTGTTCCTTAATGTTATATTCTTTGCATGTTTTTTGGTTGGTTTGTTTGTTAATTCAGATGCGATACCCCAGGCTGTCTTACTGGGATTATCGGAATTGTTTATTTTATTTTGGTGGTATTTTTTTTGGGTAGATCTGATTGATTTGGAATGTTCTTGTTTCTTGACCCTATAGCGTTCCCCTAGATCAGGTTGGGTATTTTTTAGAGCGTGAAGATTTTTTAGATTCCGACTGGAAGTTTTTATTGCAGTATCTGCCCACTTCTCATTATTTAAATTCTTCATATTTCTTTTGCGTTTTGGAAAGTTCTTTTCAAAATAAAAATAAAAAGTCATCCAAAAGGAATCGAATGCATGTCAGAGCAGTTCAATGAATCCGTCCAATCCTCGGCTTTAAGTCTTTAATGAAGGAAGAGATTGCTATGTCATTGAAAGAACGTTTCAATTTCCTGGACATTGTTGTTTCCGATTCTTTCTTCCTCCAGTCAAATAATATTGATTTGTGGTCCAAGACATTATTATCTATTACACAGCATATACCATTATCGTCGGAATTTGAGAATATTTGATCAATTGCTGACATGGTACTAAGTGTAACCCTAGTAGGCCAACCCACTTTTGGTGACATTAAAGCTGTTAAAAACATCACATAATTTTTGGAAATCGCTATTTGTTCTCTTGTAGCTGTCGATATTGAAATCCCCACGCACCATCATATTATAATTAAGTTTGTAGGTGAGAATTGTACAGATTTTTCAAAAACAGATCAAAGTTACCCGTAGGTGATCAATAACAACATAAAATATTTGATTGACCTAGGTCTAACTTACAGGAAATTCCGCAGATTTCAAAGACTTTTTCCAAGCAATATTCATTTAAATTTAAGCACTTTACTTCGCAGTCACTTTTTGTCAATATTGCCACGCCACCTCTTTTCATCTTTTCTCGACAGAAATAACTTTGTAGACGAAAATTATTGTAATAGAAGGAGTGCACTGACTCATACTTTACACCAAGTTTCAGTCAAACACAGTGCACTAACATTGAAAACAGACATATCCAAAGAAGCATCGTTAAGTTTATCTTGATTTAAACAAGAAATTGAGGATTAAACATTAGTTCCCTGTTTTTACTCTAAAAAACGGCTTATACAGGAACCATAAGGCCATAGCTTGGGGCTCATAGCCTTCTTAAAGTTTAGGCGCCGCTATGTACGAAACGATTCGGCCGCGCGGCGACAGGGGGGTACCAATAAGCTCTCACCATATATTTATTAAGTACCAATATTGATAACACTCATAAAACTCTTTGTAAACAAAGTGAAGTCACGAAAATCAGTATGTCCTTTTTCATGCGGGCGCTTGAAAACTACTGCGCAGGCGCAACTTATGAATTACGACTCATGACATAAATATTTACGTGAAATAATGACTACTCGAACGAGATTTTCTTGGCGCATGCGCATTCATTTATGAGCGCCCGATTTTGAATATAGTTGTTCAATTATTTTGGCTTCACATATCACATAACAATATTTGAAGTTAATAAATATATGGCTCTCGCCTCCCCACCTACTAGGTACGCGATTTCCGGCCGGTGGCAGTGCAGTGCAGTCATTTTGCTTTATTTTATCTTGTAATTATCAAGGGTGTGTATTGACGATCAAAAATTATTGTGTAATTACAGAAGAATATCATCCATCCGAACGTCAACGAGGCAGCCGAATTAACAGAGAGCCCGATTGAAGATATAGACCCGGAAACTAAATTTAAGGAAATGTTTTTCTAATAATTATGGACTCTCAGATTGAGCTCTTGGATCATATCTGCTCTGTTTTCACAATATGATTATAGATGATATGAGAGAAAATGTAAAATAGGTATTGGAAGACCTGACAACAATATTGGAGAGTGAAATTATTCATCTCGAAAATGTTTACCATGCGACGTTCAAAGAAATTACAGGTCCTTTACTATTATTGTATGCGATTTACCAGTTGCAATTAGAAAACATTTTTCCAGAAGTGAGCATTGCACTGCGCATTTTCTGCAGTCTGACAATCACAGTCGCGGAAGTTGTTATCTATTAATGTACTTCTTCTTTCAGTAAAACCATTAGGCTGATATGATCTGAATTCATGATCTTGATATCTAAACGGGAGAATTGATTATTTGAAAAATAATTAAGTGTACGCAGGAACTTATCGGAGCGAACTATTTTCTCTATCCGTCTATGCTTGATTTATTTTCATTTTTTTCGATTGTGGAATTTTATTATACCCACCGGTAAGAAGTAGAATATTAGATAATATGTGTACACCACTGGACTCTGAACCATTAGCTTATTACATTCAAGGTTATTTGTAGATAGTTTTAATTTATTCATTCCGAATGAGTTAATGTTTAGGTAAAATATATTTATTTCAATGTTCTCCAAATATCGGAGAAATTTCAGTTGACATTACCTCATTTGATAGTGATATCATTATTGCCATGACATCAACTGCAAGAGAGATAATGATGTATCTATCTACCCACACTTCATTTCAGATATTTTTCATCACCAAAAAGTTTGTAATTCACGTTTTAGCAGTAAGCGACGACAAATTTACTCTTTACTCGTTGATAAAACACAAATTAGTAATTTAAAACTCGAAATGTGATATACAGCGATTAACAAAAATAAGCTGGATTGTTGAAAAGGAAAACATTCTCGATTGAATATTGAATAGAAATATTTTTCTGTGAATTGAAAAATCCACGATAAAAATAAAGTTATTTTTTGTGAATGTCTAACATAAAACAAGTACTTCCCCGGCTAAAGCCACGCTGTACATCTGATAGATATTCTGAAAGGACCCTAACTAAAAAGAAAAAATATTTGCCTCATTCATCTATATGAGTTCTTAATTAAGACTGGAATAGAAAATCAAATAACTATCTGAATAAAAATGCAAATTTTCAATTTTAGATTTTTTCTTTTGAGTTAAGGTCCTTTCAGAATATCTATCAGATGTATTTCAATGTCCAGCGTGGCTTTAGCCGGGAAAGTAATTGTTTTCTGTTAGACATTCACAAAAAATAGCTTAATTTATATCGTGGATTTTTCAATTCACAGAAAAATCTTTCTATTCAAGATTCAATTGAGAATGTTACCCTTTTCAACATGAATACCCCACAAGATGTTATCTTGAACGATGGAAGATAGTGACTGAAGTTTATCTTTCAGTCGCAGATGATTCCACATCTGATTTCATGAACATTCAGTTCATATTTTCAAACAAGCTGGATTGCTTATGAAACTTCCGGAAAAGAAGATCTGGCAACAATAAAAAAGTTGAACTTGATATTTTGACGAAGAAAGAGTCTATACCACACAAAAAGAATGAATGAATATGTACAGCTCTAACGTCAAACCGATTTGCCTGAAAAATATGGTAACTGACATATGGAACAGGATAATTATGCAGTGAAGACTTTGGAATGATAAACGGAAAAGGAAAGACCAGATGATGGTCATATTATTTGAAGAAACACGCTGGACCAAGACGGATGCAAATCACCTACGATAGTAGTAGTATGGAAGAGAAAAGGGGCAGCCTCAAAGACGAGTTGGACGCTGTGCACATCATTGACCACCGTGAAATTTTGGGCAGTAGAATTTTAACGTGGCCGCACCAACTTGGAAGACGATGAACGATCGGGACGTCGCTCAAGTTCACCAAATGGTGCTAGACGACCGTCAAATCAAAGTGATAGAGATAGCAGAGGCTATGAATATGTCCAAAGTGTTTGTCACATATTGCATGAAGAATTAGGCATGAAAAAGCTGTGCGCTCGTTGAGTGCTGCTTTTGCTCACGTTAGACTAAAAACATGTTCGAATGAACATTTCCAACACTCAGTTGTTGCAATAAATCAGAGTTTTCTCGCCGATTAAACTTGCATACACCTTTATACCCCAGAAACAAAAATACAGTCAAAACAGTAGGCTGCGGATGGGAACTTTTTTACGCCTGGGAAATTGATGGCGACTGTTTTTTGGGATAGTCAGAGGCGCATGCTGGCCCACCGGGCGACCGGGAGTTTCCCTCATAAATTGGCGACAAGGGGCCCCACATTCCCGATGAGATAATTTTGCGCCCTGACCTAACACAGCCAAACCTATTAAACATCGACACAGCGACAGCTGCGACGAGCGACAGCGACCTAGCGGAATCGTAAAATTAAACTATGAAAATAAAATAACTTTCCGAGGTCGGGGGAGTTTCATTTTTTTTTAAGCAATAAAACTCACACAGATTATTCTGCAAATTATCTCCGAAATGCTTGAAACTATATCAGAAGTACGCCAAGCAGAAATATATTCCATAACAATGGAGATTTCTTCTCATGGCTAATGTGCAATTTTTTTGAGATATGTCAAGTCCAATAGATTTGCTTTAAAACACATAACTTCTGCTAGTGGGGAAAACCTCCATGATGTGTTAAAACAGCTTTTGAATAACAGTAATATTCCATTAGAGAATATATTGCAGATGCTTTCGATGGCGTTTCTAGCATGAGTGAGAAATATAAAGGAATTTCTGCCAAACTCAAAGAAAAGTCACCAATCATATTCATACATGTATTAAATATAGTCCCAACCGACACGACTTAATCTTTAACGGCATCTGCGTCTTTTTTTTATCTATTACAGGAAGCTAACGTGTTTTTTAAATAATCGTACAAAAATTTATGAAAAATGAAATATTCATCGTTAATTAAAATTTAACGCAATAGGTGCCACAAGATGGAGAAGCAGGAGTGATGCTACATTAAAAATATTTGGAACTAAAAGCATGTGGAATCAAGTTGAGAGCAGTCCTGATATGAAGAAACTGGTTTATATTAACCTCGTCCTAGTGCTAAAAGAAATTTCGGAGAGAAACTTAATATTCAACACAAAAGTAAGAAGTCAGGCAGATGGTTTGCTAAGGAAGTTCGGTTCTTTTGAAATAATTCTACTTGCCATGACCTACATCAATTTTTTTTCGTAACAACTGTTTCACATTATTTACAGACTAAAAATTCAGACTACGTGCAAGCTTGGCGTCAAATTTCAAATGCAACCGATAAATTGAAATCTCAGCAAAAAAAATTCGAACATATATTCACAACGATTTGTTGAAATTATGAATGGAACATTGGAAAAATTGGATTCCGATATTTTAATTGAGAATATGGTTCCAAAAAGGAGAAGAATAGTTGCCGATGATGAAAACATTGCAGAAGATGAAGAAACTAATTTTCGCTTAACCATATTTAATCCTATTATGGATACCATCATTTGACCAACGGTTCAGCGAACGGAGATTTAGAATGTTTTGATACCAGAAGGTTTTCCGAAATAAATAAGTCTGTCCCAGATGATTCACTAAATAAGATATGTACAATAATTCCCTCTTCAGATAAGAAAAAGTTAAAAGATAAATTGATGACTTTTGCCGAAATGTGGCCTCATCTTGCAAAGCGAGATTTCAGTGATGTTTATAAAGTCGCTGACGATCATATGCCTGGTTTTATTTCGGATAGTAGCGAAAGTGAGGAGGACATCAATATGAATGTGTCGTTCAAATGAACCACAAAAAAGTGCTACTGGCGCATATCTTGCGTTTTCAAGATTTTATGTGAATATAATTTATATTATTTATAATTTAAACAACTACATTATGTTTAGTTTCTGTTGACAATACCACTCATGCAGGTATCTTGGGAGATATGTTTTTCCAAAATAAAATTATTTAAATAAAAACTGCGTAGTTGTATTCTGCAGGAAAATTTGGGAGCCGTATTTCTTATGGTGTGCGAATCTGATATAATGATTGATATTACTTACGAGGTTATTATTGCCAAATTGTGCCCGAACAGTAAAGCGTTTAAAGGTCTATTACAGTAGTTGTAATAGTTCCTGGATTTTCGATTTTTTTCCCGTATTTTAGATTTTTAGAATTTGTGTTTTGTATTCCTATCTAGTTATTTATTTATTTGTTAAAATATTATTTTGTTTCGTTTTTGTTTGTATTTTTGTTAAATATTAATTTTTACGATATTACGTTTGTTTAGATATAAGAAAACTCTATTTTCTTTATTTTTAAGAATAACCAGTGTTGATTATTATGTATCAGTATCTACAAAGCTTTATGAAATGTCTTATAATTGTAAGGGATTTATTTCCCGGGCCCTAAAATCGCCCCACCACGCGCCTGGATAGTCATGGAGTTATCGATTATTTTCAAAGAGAAAAAACCATTACAGGAGCACTACGCATCATTACTTGGCAAGCTAAAGGCAGAAATTTCGGAAAAACGGCCACATTTGCAGAAAAAAAAAAGTTTCACCAAGGCAATGCGCTGTCTCACACCTCAGCGGTTTGAACTGCTTCACCACCCTCCTTACTCACCAGATCTAGCCCCAAGCGACTTTTTTCTGTTCCCTAAGCTAAAAGTTGCGCTCGGAGGTCAGATATTATCGTCAAATGAGGAGGCTATCACCTTCATAAACAACTATTTTGCAGAGAAAGACGCCGAGTACTACTTGGACGGGTTGAAGAGATGGGAGCATCGCTGGGAGAAGTGTGTAGATTTACAAGGATGCTGAGGAAAAATAAAAATAAATTTAAAGAAAAAATGTCTTGTATCTTTGTTGGGTCGGCATTTTTTCAGTCCACCCTCGTATATATTCAATAATCCGCAAATCCTCTCATTTACGATTTTTCATATCCTCCCTTGGTGTGAGATAAATCTTTCACATAATCCCATTAGGTTTTTTTTGTACTTTCTGATATTTTCAGGGATACGAAGTAAAAGATATTCAAATTATTTTGCACTATCACTAACTCAAATTGAACATCAACTCGCCGCCTCGTTGGCGGCTGTGTCCCCGCGGGACGTAGGGGCGAGGTGGCAAGAGCCGCCAATGACTCCATACGACCCCGGGGGATGCAGCCGGCGCGGGCGCGACGAGTTGATCATGAAAATTCCACAAAACACAATATTCAAACGTTCATATACCTATATGAACATTTAAATTTCAAATAATGATGATGATAATAATGATGAAGTCTCCTAGAGTAAAACACTCCGGAAGCAAAATACCTCTCCATTCGGATTTCCGGGCGAGAGGTACTCGAGGGGACTCAACATTAAAGATTAATTTTTACAACATCCGCGGACTCAACAAGAACATCAATGACGTCCACCATCACCTACAGACGAAAAAACCGGATATTCTGGCTCTAACAGAAACACAAGTAAACTCGTCCACCAACAAGGTCCATATGCTTTGTCCTGGTTACGAACTCCATTCTCGATTCAGGTTCAAGGTGGAGTCTGCCTTTACGCTAAGGCTATCCTTTCATGCCAGCGTAAAGAGAGTTTGGAACCGAAAGACTTTGATGTGATGTGGTTCAAGCTATCTGATACCAAACTGACCTTCATATAACGACCTCTTTGAGTTTTTATCACTCAAACTGGACTACATTCAGGAGAACCATCCAACAGCTGAAACCATAATCATGGGAGACTTTAATGTACATAACGCTGCCTGGCTCAAATTCTCTAACAAAACAGATGATGCGGGTCGTCAAGCCGAGGCCTTCGCCATCACTCATGGTCTAGAACAACTGGTCGAGCTACCAACCCGCATCCCTGATGTCAACAACCAGTCTGCCAATACACTAGATCTTTTCCTCACCACCAATCCTGACCCGTATAGAATAGAAGTTTGTGCCCCACTTGGAAACTCTGATCACACCCTCATCTCCACAACATGCTCTTTCCATTTACCATCGAGCTGCACAATACCACCCCGTCTCATGTGGCATTACAATTCGGCCGACTGGGAAGGTCTTCGTATGTTTTTCTCAGCGTTTCCATGGAAGAGAGTTTGTTTCTCTTCAGTAGATCCAACACGATGTGCTGAGACAATTTCTGAAATCATCATGTTGGGGATGCAAACTTACATACCGAATACCGAAAGAAGAACATCATCCGATAAGACCTGGTTTAACAGAAACTGCTCTAGAGCTGTGGCTTCCAAACAGGCAGCATACCATCGATGGCTAAAAAATCCGGGCCCTGAGACCAGAGCAGCATATGTCGAGGCTAGAGGCATATGCAAAGAGACAATAGAATGCTCAAAAGATGCCCACAATGCCAAAATAAGATCAAAACTTGCTGAATGTCCTAACGGATCCCGTTCATTTTGGTCTTTCGCCAAAGCTGTGGGAAGAAACTTCACTTCCAGCTCATTTCCTCCTCTAACCAAAGAAGATGGAACACTAGCAACGACTGCCCAGGAAAAGCCAATATCTTTGCGCACCTATTTGCTGGAAATTCCACTCTGGACTCATCGGGAAAACAACCCCCGAACATTACACCTATTGACAGTCACATGCCCGAGATCACCTTTCGCCAACGTACTATCAGAAAGATTTTGCTGGGTCTCAACACAAACAAAGCCTGTGGATCTGACGGAATCCTGCCGATTGTTCTCAAGAAATGTGCCCCCGAACACCTGTTCCATGCAAGTTGTTCAACCACTCTTACAATTTGGGGGTATTTCCGTCCAATTGGAAAATTGCAAGAGTACAGCCAGTCCCTAAAAAAGGCAAAAAGGCCCTACCTAGCAACTACAGACCTATCGCACTGCTATCTATTATTTCAAAGGTCATGGAAAAAGCCATCAACATCGAGCTCATGAAATATCTGGAAGACTCAGGAATTGTCAACGATAGGCAATATGGCTTCCGCCATCAGGGAGCAACTGGTGACCTGCTCGCTTACGTCTCACATATATGGCAGCTATCTATTGAAAAGTATGGAGAAACTTTAGCTGTGGCATTAGATATCTCCAAGGCGTTCGATCGAGTTTGGCACCAGGGACTCCTCGCCAAGCTTCCGTCTTATGGCTTGCCCCCTCAGCTGTGTTCTCTGCTTGCTAGTTTTCTCTCAAACAGGTCTCTCCATGTAGTGGTCGATGGAGTTTCATCTGACACTCTACTCATAAATGCTGGTGTTCCGCAAGGATCTATTCTCGCACCAACACTATTTCTACTTCACATCAACGACCTGTTGAAAGCAACTTCATGTCCAGTACACAGCTTTGCCGATGATAGTACCCTCCATACCGCTTTCTCTTCCAGGGCCCCTATATCAGTCCGTGAAACCAGAAATGAACGAGGAAGAAATGTTAATAATATAAATATGGACTTAGCAACAATTCTCGAGTGGGGATCTAATAACTTGGTAGAATTCAATGCAAACAAAACACAAGCATGTCTTTTCTCTAGAAAAGCCGATCTCACTGTGCCTAACATAACTTTGTCAGGAGTAACCATACCACTGAAGTAATCCATATCGATGCTTGGTATTACTATCAGCAATAACCTTTCCTGGGAAAATCACGTGAGGTCCATTGCCAAAAGTGCATCCCAAAAACTTGGTTTTTTGTTTCGTGCCAAGAGCTATTTCACCCCCACTCAGCTGCTTATGATCTATAAGGCACAGATCCGACCTGTCCTGGAATACTGTTCCCATATTTGGAGCGCGGCACCTAAACATATCCTGAGGCTATTGGATTCTGTCCAAAAGGGCAATTCGTCTCGTCGGTGATGCCTCGCTTACAAACTCACTCACTTGTCTGGAACACCGTAGAAAAGTTGGCGATTTGTCTCTATTTTATAGATATTCTCATGGGCGATGCTCTTCTGAAATATCAACAATCGTTCCTGCTTTGGCAGTCTCTTCGAGACTAACCCGTCAAGTTCAGTCATCACACCCCTTCGTGGTCACTTTGGAGACCTGCAGAACATCACTTTCCAAAGACTCGTTCATCCAACGAACAGCGAGGCTTTGGAACTCATTGCCTAGGGAGGTGTTCCCCGAGGCATACAACCTCCAGAAATTTAAGAAGAACACCAACTCCTACCTTCTTTCCCTTGGTTCCCACGATGTTCTCTGAACATTACAGGAGATCCCTTTTCGTGGGAACCAGAACATAAAAAAAAAATGGCTAGTGGCCCTAGAGTAAGGTCACATACTAAATAGTAACTCTCCAAACTTGATTTTCTCAATTATTTACCTCAATACCTTCACTTCAGTTCCAGTATAAGCGTTCAACGCAGGAAATAGGAACATAGCTCTTAGATTTCAGAAAGCATTTAACTTAAATATAGGGCTAAGACGCTAAGACCAGCGTGACGTTCGCCTAGTGCCCCTGTTCTGGGGCGTACGAGACGTTTGGAGGTTGGTGTAACCGTCTAACTTGCAAAACAAGGAAGATAAATTTCACTCACAAATTCTCCCCGACCCCAGTTCCATATCCCAAATCCCTGCCACCCACTAGACCATCTAGGACGACAAATTTCTGATATAAGAAATGTACATATGTAAATGAAATGTAGATGTCCCGTACCAGAAACAGTTTAATAAATTATTTGAAATTGGAAAAAGAAAATCTTTATAACTCGAAGGTTCGAACTCGGCCAGATCCACAAATAATAAATACTTTATTTTAATTTTTATTATCCACCCACAACATACACACAATACATAACCACCAACAAAACTTTTTTACACCCAAAAAACACCCTCACAACCCCTCAAACACACAGAACACCCCAAAACCACCACAGAAACATAATATTCAAATCACCACAAAAATGTTTTACACAAATAAAACAAATCACTTTCAATCAAAAACATACACTCAAAAACACCCTCACAACCCCTAAACACAAACTATTGCAAAATTCATTACACAAACGCAAAATCATTGCTCAAATCAAACATCGCTATCACACCCCTAACCAGGTTTTTGTTATATTTTCCTGGAAAATTCCACATAATACATTTCCTCAAACCCATTACATTCACAAGAAAACAAAACTACACAAAATATCGGTATAAATCGAAAGATAGGAGACCGAACTAAATTCATAAACTAACATGCACTATTCGAATGCTCAGAGAATAGCTCCAAAATCTGCTGTGATTGGTCCCATTTTCTTGTATGCTCGTAGGTAACAGCCGGTCTTTGGGTCACGGCGTTCGTCTGGAGTCCCGAAAACGGTTCTCCGGGGGGACGGTCTGGCTCTCTCCGGACTGGGGTTGCGAGAAACAACCTTCCGTCTGTAATCATTGTACCTATATATGTACAGGTTAAGTTAGAAATTAGAATTAGGCATGACTTGTAAATACTGAAATCCTGTATAAATGATTTGGAATTTGGCAAATATGCTTTTTTGTTAAGTTTTTTTTTCAGAAAAGTATTGCCCTACAACATAATTTACTATTATATCTCACCATACATCTGAGGACTATCTATTCTGTTTAGTAACACCCATAGGCAGAATAGGGTTAGTCTGTGCATAGTAATGGAATTTATGCCTGTTAACAAAACCATTTTTGTGAAAAGTAACTCCATAGGTGAACAGGACGTTATTGACAAAATTTCGCTCCCATTGACCCCATTGACAAAATCAGATTCTTTTCTCATGATCATCTACCAGTATTTTTTGATGAAGTTGAACTTGGTAGGGAGGGAACTTGATAAATTTCAATTCATTTTGAATTGATATTCGTCGACCATTTTCCAATTCCTTGGCAGAAACTCTCGAACTTGTTGTAGGAGACTCATTAGAATATTTAGTTTTCTCCGGTGCGAACAGTTTCAGTTCTCTTCTGTGAGAACAGTTTTAATTCTTCCACTTTTGGCGTGCGTAAACGGCACTACCAATTTGCTCGAAATGGTCCATCAAGCACTCAAATGCTCTTCTGCTGGGTAGTCTCCTTTCGGGATACCTCCCTTGATAAATTTTAGTTGCCAATAAACCATTTCTATCGTTAGCCCCGAGTACATACATCATGTCTTGATTTATACCAATCAATAGAGATTTTTTCCCGACAAAAATACTACCAGGAAACCGACTGTGCCATCATACGAAAGACGGTTATATCCTGTTATGTTGTAGCGTTCCGTTCGTCCCGCTACATTTCTGTATTCAATTCATGTCAGGTTTTGGATTTGGTGCAAGCCCAGGTGGCATGTTTTCACAATTAAGAACTATCGAATGTCACTGTGACATGAATATCTTAGAGTCCACCTAGTTTATTTGTACTCGTCTGTTCAAAAAAAGGAAGGAATTACGTGTGAATTCAGAAAGATACTGACATTATTCAGAATAATATGTCAAAATTAAAATACTCCATATAAAATTTCTGATTTTTTTACATCTAATAGAAGAAATTACTTTCGTATTTCAAAAGTTGATAGCAATACAAGCTAATCAACCTCAAAAGGCGACGCTTCGCTCCGCTCGCGAACATTTCGATCGAACCAATTTCGTACGTAAAAAAAGGAACACAACCTAACCTAGCTTGATTACCTTGTTATCCATGTTGAAAGCATGCTAATCAACCTTACAAAGCGACGCTTCGCTCCAATCAATTTGTTACGTAAAAAGAAGGAACACAACCTAACCTAACTTGGCTAACATTGCTATCCAAGTTGAATGCAAGCCAATTATCTTTACGAAGCCAACACATTCTGATATTGAAGAAGCGAAACCTCACTTTTTCAATTTTAAAAGGCCATTATTCCAAAAATTTATTTTCCGCGCTTAAATTTCGATTGCTGAAGTGTTTTTATCGAGTTTTGAAGCACCTGTGATAATTTCGTGAAAATTTCGCGAAAATCCGGATTGGCCCAAATCACTTGAATAGTTAGCAACATGGCATATCCATAAAACGCCAAGATTGACGCACAAGCAACCACCAATATTTGATTTTTGACATTTCATATGAAAAATTAAATGAACAGTAATCGGAGTTTTTTCATGACTTTATCGAACATTAATTGATTTTATATTGTTTTAAAGTTAAATGAGCGTACAGTTACTATTTTAGTGTAAAAAGCTCTTCTTTACATCAGTTTGCAGTTTCCAAAAGTGGCATACCATAACCTTTCTTTTCGGACCTTCGGGGGCCCATATCTCCTAAAATTATCTTTTCCGCGCTAAATTTTCAATTGCTGTACTGTTTTTATCGTTTTCTGAAGCGCCTGTGAAAATTTCGTGAAGATACTGGGTGATCTCATTCTCTTGATCTTTACGATATCCTAAGAGCCATGTAAAAATTTTGAAATGTCAGTTTATTGCTGAAGTTTGTTCTTACTACCAAACTGTTCCGTGTGTATTTTCAACTTTAATTTTTTTTATTCCTTGTTTGGAAAAATCAAAGAAATAAGGAGATATTTTTCCATTGTCCTTTTCAAATAGTTTAATGTACAGTTTTTTCAATATTCAGCCCTCTTAAAATAATTCAATAAATACCCTACACCAAGCAAAACAGCCTCAGGATCGCCTGCCAGTCATGTGTATAAAACTGACACAGCCGTTTCAGCAAAATCAACTGAATATAATGCAGTATTTAATAACTATTTATTACCTACAAACCAAAATTTTTGTACTCAACTGGTTAGCGAAAAAAAAATGGTGTTGTGCTAGGGCACAGCCGTTTCTTAACTGTTTATCCAGAATAGTTGGGAAGCTGATTCAAATGCTCAAATTTCCAACTTTCCAAGAACTCTTGGGTAGTAAATGACAAATTCGAATTCAAACTAATTTGAAGGAGTTTATTACATCAAAATTCGTTTTCTGACTACTATTTATTAACTCCACCACAATTACTCAAAATGAACGAATAATACACTTATGTTTCACGTTTTTCGGAAAAAAACTTGTGCTGGAAAATAAATCGAAAAAAAAAAATCTCAACAAAGCCGGAAACTGCAGATTAACACATAAAAATCCGGTTTTGCGACTGTACTGTTTAATAACTTCAGCACTATCACACAAAATTAACGCGTAATGCTTTGTTATTTATCATTGTCAAGAAACAGTGAAGTTGTGCTGGAAAATATATTGAATAAAAATTATAACAACCGAAAACTGTAGATTAATCTACAGTTTTCGGTTGTTATAATTTTTATTCAATTTCCATAAATTGGGTTTTCGTGACTACTATTTAATAACCCCAGCACAATCACCCAAAATGAAAGGAAAATGTTTTGTTGTTGATCATTGTCCAAAACAAGTGAAGTTGTGCTGGAAAATATATCGAATAGAAATTGTAACATAGCGAGAAACTGCAGATTAATATATAGAAATTGGGTTTTCGTGAATGTACTATTTAATACTCCCAAAATGAACAGATAATGCTTTGTTGTTATTCATTGTTCAAAACAAAAATATATCGAATAGAAATTATAACATGGCCAGAGAAAGAATGCTTTGTTGTTTATCATTGTCTAGAAATATTGAAGTGCTGGAAAATATATTGAATCAAAATTATAGCACCGCCGAAAACTGAAGCTTAATACATAAAGATTCGGTTTCGTGACTCAACTATTTAATAACTCACAATGAACGCATTAAACTTGAATGTCATGCGTTAAGTTGGGCGCATGCACATACATGCGCTGAGTTGTTGCGAATGACACACATCCAGATTTGAATGTGCATGTGCTTCGATGTTTTTTTATTATTTGGAAATAGTGAAGTTGTGCTGGAAAATATATAGAATAAAAATTATAAGAGAACCGGAAACTGCAGATTAATAGATGAAAATTTATCATTGTCCGAAAATAATAAAGTTGTGCTGAAAATCATTCCGAATAGAAATTAATACAGAGCCATAAAATTCAAATTGATACAAAAAACCGTAGTCGAGACTCTACTATTTAATAGCTCTAGCACAATCACTAAAATTTTTTTTTAAATAGTGAAATTGTACTGGAAAATATCGAATAGACATTATATAACATAGCCAGAAACTGCAGATTAATACATACAAAATTGTTTTCCGGACTCTACTATTTAATAACTCCAGCACAATCACCCAAAATTAACGGAGAATGATTTGTTGTTCATAATTATCTAGAAATAGTAAAGTTGTGCTGGAAAATATATCGAGGAGAAATCAAAATTATTACTATTTTAGGACAATTATGAACAACGAAGCATTCTCCATTAATTTTTAGCGATTGGAGTTATTAAATAGTAGAGTCACGAAAACACATTTGTATGTATCAATCTACAGTTTCTGGCTATGTTATGATTTCTATTCGATATATTTTCCAGCACAACATCACTATTTCTGGATAACAATCAAAGCATTATCCGTTCATTTCGAGTGATTGTGCTGGAGTTATTTAATAGTAGAGTCACGAAAACAAAATTTTATGTATTAATCTGCAAGCCATGTTATAATTTCTATTCGATATATTTTCAAGCACAACTTCACTATTGCTGGACAATGATTAAGAACAAAACACTCTCCGTTCATTTTGAGTGATTGTGCTGGAGTTATTGAATTGTAGCGTCTCGAAAACTATTTTTTTATTAGTTTGCATTTTCGAGTTCTGTTAGAATTTCCGTTCGAAAAGTTTTTCAGCAACACTTTGCTATTTTTGAACACTGCTAAGCAATGAATCATTTTCCGTTCATTTTGAGTGATTGCACTGGAGTGATTAAATAGTAAAGTCAGGAAAACAAATTTATATGTATCAATCTGCAGTTTCTGGCTATGTTATAATTTGTATTCGATATATTTTCCAGCATAAATTAACATTTCTGGAAAACGATGAACAACGATACATTTTACGTTCATTTTGAGTGATACGGAAAACACATTTGTATGTATTAATCCGCAGTTTCTGGTTCTGTTATAATTTTCGTCGTAATTGAATATATTTTCCAACTCAACTTAACTATTTCCGAAAAACGTGAAACATGAAAGCAGTATTCGTTCATCTTGAGTTATTGTGGCGGAGTTAATGAATAGTACAGTCAAGAAAACGAATTTTGGTGTACTAAACTCTGTCAATTTCGTTTGAATTCAAATTTGTCATAGACTATCTGAGAGTTATTGAAAAGTTGTAAATTTGAGCATTTGAAACATCCCCCTAACTATTCTGGATAGCACAACACCATTATCTTTATAAACTTCTGAATTAGAATCTTTTGGTTTGTGTTAATAAGTATTTATTAAATACCAGATGATTTTCAGTTGATTGTGCCGAAACAGCTGTGTCAGTTTTACATACGTCTGACAGCGTTTCCAACCCCATAAAATGATCTGCATTTTTTTTCAGTATATAATATAATGTTAAATACAACACAAATGTTTGTGTCATCGATTACACATTTTTCTTTATTAAATTCAAGGTTAGGTTAGCTATGTTCGTGTTCTCTAATATATTCATTTTTTTTATCAATTTCCCTAAGAATATAATTGAGTATGGGAATAATGGAATTTTTACAATCTCCTAATAAGATAATAACGACTAAAAAATTGAAATCAATTTCTGATGGTAACAACTCACATCTCTGTCACAAAATTGCACAAGTAACCCCTTCCTTATTCACTTCACCTATATGCATTTCGATAACTAAGTTATCATCATCAGTAGGTTAACTACACTAAATAAATTGTAACATTATCTTACTTTTTTTAAACTAATTACTCCCCCCAAGTCGCTAATGGGAACTTGGTGGTTCTATGGGATCAAAGAAAACAGAGTTGAATACATAGGCCCATTATCCTCATTAAGTAAATTTGTATTATGGTTTTTGTGGATAACTATACTTTCCAGGCAGTCTACACACACAAAAACCATAATAAAAATTTACCTAATGAGGATAATGGGCCTATGTATTCAACTCTGTTTTCTTTGATCCCCATAGAACCATCAAGATCCCATTAGCGACTTGAGGAGCAGTAATTAGTATGAAATAACCCAATTAGAAACAGCAGGTATAAATTGTAAGATAATGTTACAATTTATTTAGTATAGTTAACCTACTGATGATGATCACTTAGTTATCGAAATGCGCATATAGGTGTGACGTGAACAAATGTGGTGAAGGGGTTACTTGTGAAATTTTGTGATTGTGTGACACAACAGCGTCTAGCCAGTCTTCATAGTCTATGTTACTTGATCAGAGGTTGATAAAAAACATATTTATCTACTTCCGTATTATAATAGGCGAATTGAATATCTGCTACCGATTTATTAATATTGTCCATTTTAACACGGATTTTCATTTCGAAACAGATTTTGGCCAATAAAAACACGCACTTTTCATTATGAAACGAATTTTCGGCCTATAGAAACACGTACTAGGGGATAATTAAGTGGTATTTTACTACATACTTGTTTGATATTTAATTTTAATTGACATTCAATCACAACGCGTCAAAAGTACCTATAAGTATGTGGAGCAATGAAGAATTATCTTGTTTTTATTTCATTATTTATTGGTCGTAGAAAAAATAGTCTATGCAACGATCATGTAATGGCTATTAATACACTCGTACATTGTTTACGACACTCGCCTTCGGCTGTATTAATAGATATCATTACATGATCGTTGCATAATATACTACTATATTTTTGCTCGATGCAAAAATAACTCATTATTATCAAACAAATTTTAGATGGACAGTAATGCCTACCGAATTATTATCAATATCAGTAATTGTATCTACCTGAAACGAAAAGAACGTATATCATCAGCATATAATAAAGTCAGTAATTCATGCTTCAATAATATGTTAAAGTTTAAATAAAAACACCTGGAAGATCAAAGTTCCGATATAACTACGTCCCTTTGTTTATAACACAATCATTATTGTTGCTTTTATGCTTTTAATTTATTCCATTATATTATTTCTTTCACTTTCACTTTCAACTTCAAGTGACGGAGAAATTGAGGTTCTTTTCGAAATATCAATATTTATTCCTGAAATGAAGCTTCGAAAAGGGATAAATGCATGTTTACTAGCGCTTCTAGTTTGTAAAATTATTGAACGTCGCTTGTAAATTCTCGTAGAATACCGACAGACTGGCACCAACACTAAATTATCGATCGGACAAACTAATACGCAGCTTATCGTTCGTTGTATAATACTTTTCTGCAATGGCTCTGACGATCAGTTGTATTTCCGCTTTGAGTGATACATTTTTCTCGCTAAAGGGGTTCGAATATCAAATCTTTTTTGTATATTGAAATAACCTATACTGTTATTGTATATCTAAAGGCGCGTTCACATTAAATGAATTAGGTTGCGGGTTGAATCTACAGGCGGTTCCACACGTTCGGGTATTTGGCAAATACACATATTTGTCTGCATATTTGTGTTTATATTTGCTTGTATGCCAAATCTACATCCCCATATTTGTCAATTTATATATTGGTGTATTTGACGCGGGAAGCACAAATATTCATACACACATTTTCAAGATGGAAGGTTAATTTTCATATAAATCTAAAAATGCCATTGTCGTTTCGATGGACCACTCCATTTTTGACACACTATATAAAATTTATGATAAATAAAACGTCATGGAGCGCACTGCTACTACTGAATATGTGGATCAGACAGATATTTGCTTGTTTTGCAAATATTTGCGCCTTTGATTTGTGTTCATTTACCAACTTCGAGCAGGAAATCTTTCGGGTATTTGGCAAATACACGTATGTTTGTCTGTATACCCGGTGACAACGAATCTATTAGACAAGTCATAACTTCTAGAATATTGGGTGTATCAAAATGAGATTTGGTATAGGTGAATGGTATGTGAAGAGGAGAGTTTTCGCATATTTTTCACTTCCCGGTCACTTCCGGTTTCAGCGGAAATGGCTTCGGTTTTGAATTTTTAAATGGAACACCCTGTATATTGTAACATTTTTTTATTTCTGAGAAAATTCTGGATCAGAATGTGATATTTCAAAAAGTTTTTACGCCTACTTCATTTTTTCAGTCACTTTTAATATTGCATCTACGTACGGACGTAAACTAATCTGAGGACCTCAGGTGATGTCAGAAAATTACAATCGCATAGTTTTAGTGACTAGTATGATAGATGGGAATAAGACAAGTTGGCAAAATTACATTTTCGTGTCTAACTATTATTTTTCAAGCACTTTCCGAAGCACTTTGACAAGTACTTTCCGAAAAACAAATTTTTTGACGCCTAAAAATTCGGCACAAATATATGTGAAAGCAGAATGAAATGAGAATCTAAATGGTGCATCGTGCGTCTGAGATAAAGCTATATGTGTCCATTATCGCAATTTTTATCAAAATATAAAGAGTTGCAGACATCCCAAAGATGTGCTAATATGATATTGTTTTTAACCGACGAAACCAAAAAGGAGGAAGTTCTCTAGTCGACGCGTATATTTTTTTTTATGTATGACCACGCATAACTTTTCACTGAGACGTCCGATACCGATAATTCTTTTTTCAGTGGATAGGGTGTACTTCGAAGTTGGTCCCATTCGAATTTTAAAGATGAAATCCACCCCTAAGGGTAGCAAAATGAAGGATATTGATCAATCACCCTCTGAATTCTGGTCCGTTAACCGATTCTATCAGGCATAACTTTGTACTGGGTTTTTCGATTTGGATGATTCTTTTTTTATTAGATAGGGTATACCTCATAGTTGATCATATTTGGATTTCGAATGAAATTATCCACCCTTACGGGTAGAAAAATTGGGGATAATTGATTTTTCACTTGTGAACATTGGCACACATATGTAGTTGACAATGAAAGATCGCTATTGTCATTATTTTTGTTCTCCTACATCCGTCATAATCATTATGTTCTATGAGAGGATGGAATGATATACAAAGTAATGATATAAACTAACCAGAACAACAAAAATAATTTATATTACAACAAATAGTAAAAGTAGATAATCATATTATTTAACTGGTAATAGATGAAGTAAGGTGGGTAAGTAAGTAGGTAGTCATTAGTAGATTTCAGCCACAAAAAATTGAAAAATAAAAATTTTTTAACAAAAAATTAAACCGACGAAATACGGAACTGAAAAGTAAAAATAAAATAAACCTTCTTAGTCTCAATAACTAAGCTCCTAAACTAATGTAAGTAACTAATTTTGAGTCGGCTCCAAACAAACAATCAACGAAGAACATTAAATTACTTCAAATTTTTTTTCAGAATGTCACCGCGCTCCTCGATGCCATCATTTTACGCCTTACCTAATTCATTTGCTTGTTTGTTTGGCGCTGACTCAAAATTAGTTACTTACATTAGTTTAGGAGCCTAGTTATTGAGACTAAGAAGGTTTATTTTATTTTTTACTCCTCAGTTCCGTATTTCGTCGGTTTAATTTTTTGTTAAAAAGTTTTTATTAATTTGATGAATGTTTAGATAGTTTTTTCAGTTTGAATGAAGAATATTTTCTTTTCATCATTATCGAACATGGTCTTACAACAGCCGGCCATACATGAGTGGCTCTTTTGAAAAACTTAGTCTGTAACCGTCCAAATCCACAGCACATTTATTTATGTAGATTAGCACTCTGATTTAAGCTTTACTTAAATATTTTTGGTAATATTTATTTTGATTCCAATTACAATTGAAAACTTTTAAAGCAATATTATGCAAAAGCACTAATTCGCGTACACAGGATAATCATGATAAAAAATAATCAATAAAAAAACCTTTTTAAAGACAAGCTTTTATTCAAATGCGCTATAAAGTAAAACATAATAGCTCTGGATGCGCGACGTAGGTTATTCCGTGAGTTATAGATTCAAAAGCTTGTCGCTTCTGTATTCGAACTGAAAACTTTGCGCGACAAGCTTTTGACTCTATAACTAACGGAATAACCTACGTCGCACATCCAAAGCTATTATTTTTTACTTTTCAGCGTATTTGAATAAAAGCTTGTCTTTAAAAAGGTTTTTTTAATAATTATTTTATTTTGTGCTTTTTAGTAAGTACACCCTAATCTATGCATTTTTGGTAATGCATAGTCATTATGAGGCCTTTTTCCTGTAAGTTCTGAGCTATCTAGTTCTTCAATGAGGAGACCATCTGAAGATTAACTCCTACGCCATCTTCAATTTATGAATTCTGACAAAAAAACAATAATCTTCGACTAAATTCATAATCTCTGACCCCAAAAACCCCGACATACCAATTTTGAATAGAAACGTTCCATTATCACAACCATGTGGAGCCGCCATCTTGAATTTATGAATCTTGAGAATAAATTCATAGTTTTTGACCCCGAAAACCTCCACATACCAATTTTTAATAGAATCGGACCATAATTACAAAATTCCATCTTAGAGCCGCCATCATAAATTTGTAAATTTGGAAAGGAAATTCGTAATCTCCGACCCCGAACCCCCCCATACTAATTTTGAGTCGAATCGGGACATAAACACAAATCTCCGCCATCTTAGAGCCGCCATTTTTTCTCAAAAATTCCATAATGCATTGTCACGGGAACTATGAACACCTGCCAAATTTCACGTTAATCGGGCAACTGGAAGTGGATCAAATTTAATTTGCAAGATTTGATGACAAACATGGGGACAGGTGAAACTAAATAAAAGCTGGTAAAAAGCACCAATTCGCGTACACAGGATAATCATGATAAAGTATTATTTAACATTATTCTTCAATCTCTAACTTGAGTAAGCTGTTAACGTGTTGAAATCGGGGCTTGAGTGGTTACTGAAAACTTCGGCAGGTGACGGCGGGGATAATAGGCTTGTGCTGTTCGTGGGAACTTCATGGAAAAGAAAGATCTAACATCCGTGATGATTATCAACGTTCTGACACCTCTCAAACACCTAGTCCACCAAGCAGAGTCAAGGGAAATAGGAAAAACAAGGAAGAGCTAGCTAGAGTAAGATGGTACCCGCGCTTTCTTGATCAGGGCATGACGTCGGAGGAAGCCTGAAAGAAATATATAGAAAATAAAGTATCAAGAGGAGCAGCCTCCAACGCACTGGGAAGAGGGGACCGAAAAACTTCTTATATTTTTTTTTACAGACTCAGTGTCACATATTCGCATCGTACATACTCTTCAGTACGTTAAACAGATCAACAGATATCACACGTAAGTTAAAACTTAGAAACAATATGAAAGAGCAGATTTTATTGTTGAAAATTTGTTTTCCCCAAGAAATTAACTATTGAAAAAAAAATGATTGAAATTGTTGGAACTTGAGAAATGTATGCATTCGGTTTTGTTCAGTTTTGTGATTCAGATATGAATTATACAAAAAATTATAATTTTTAATTTGTTTGATAATATGAACTGGATGTTCATGGAAACAGATGTGGACTAATCTGCGACTGAAAGATAAACTTCAGTTAGAGTTAGGGTTATTTCACAATATCTATGAGATAACTTTAGCCAGGGAAATACTTGTTTTCTGTTAGATATTACAAAAAAAACTTCATTATTGTCGAAGGTTTTTAAATTTTCAGAAAAAAAAATCCATTCCATATTCAATTGGGAATATCACAACTATTTATCACTTGTCTGCTATTGGATTGTTCGAGGGAATTTTGATTATTATGTGATTCATATGTCTAAGCTTATCCGCTCTTGACTTACGAAAAATTTATTACTTGAACAAATATGTTAAGAGGCCCAACTTGTTGTTCAGCGCTTGTCAATATCCCTTATTCTGCACTAGCATATAACAAAATTTCAATTTATAACTAATTCGTAAAACTCGATATCTCTATCAATTAGGATAATTTTTGTATTCCATAGTTTTTGGCCTCCTGACAAGGGATATGCAGAGCAAACCATATCTAGACCATAACAATATTTCACTCAGAATGAATATATTAGGGAAGTCTGGTAACCCTGATTCATGAATTAAAAAATTATGGGTTGGTTGTTGTGTATTTGCTTCCTTAGTTGTCTTGCCTCAGAAGTTTTAATGAAAACTTCTCAAAGTTAAAAGAGTTTACAGGAGCCTTTCCATTCTCGGGGCCTAGAATAGTTATTTGTATGCCAAGGCCGCGAAATACCTTCTTAGCGTACCGAAAGAAAAGTTATCGCCGAGGTCGCTGAAAAGTTTCGCGGTCATGGCATACACACTATTTTTCGTGCAATCGTCAAAATTATTAAACTAGATAATTGCAAATAAATATATGATTGCTTTAAAATCAACTTCAATTTAGTTGCAAAGTCACAGCGATGCTATGGAAATGATATGGTTGAATATATACAAACCATTTTGGCAGTTCTTGACAAAACGCAAATATGTCTGATACTGATAGTGATATTTTAGTATTTTGCACTCCTCCAGAGCTAAAAAGTATTGTAAACTTGGCGCTCTCCGTTTCAATACCTGAAAATTCTAAACGGCAGTACGTAAAATGTTACAGCGAGTTTGAAGGTTGGTGTGGTGTGGTTGGCCGCGAAATTGAATTTCGCGGACTGTGTTGAGAACGCAAAATACTCATTTCGCGTGCGATTGCACGAGAATAGTTATTTGTTTTACTAGGCAGCAAAGTAGTAGATTGACTGCCGCGGCTGATAGTTCATAGCCGAGCGTAGCGAGGCTAGGAATTCAGCTAAGGCAGTCAATCTACTTTGCTGCTGAGTTGAACATATAATTTTATCTACGATTGTTTATAATGATATATGTAGGATATTGTATTTGCAAATTATTACAATTCCCACAATCTTTTTATTTTTCCTGTAGTGATAAATTAAAACAAAATTTGATAGAAATCGCAATTGTTGGAATGGTTGGTTGCTATGGAAACGTATATGTCCATAATAATTATAGTTTGACAACTTATGAAATTTCTGACAGTTTTGTGGAAAAATATTGGTATATTTATATTATGGACAGTGATAGCGACTTAGAAGTACTTACTCCTCCAGAAATAAGGGAGGTGGCAAAAAATATTGAGTTAAATTTGTTGCCGGATGAAATATGAAGGAAATTATAAACGATTTATGGATTATTGCATGGAGAAAAATGCGAAGACTTTTTCGGAGAATGTATTACTTGCTTATTTTGCTGGATTATCTAAAACAATGAAGAGTTCTACACTTTGGTCTGTATACTCCATGTTGAAGGCAACTATGAATGTTGAAAATGGCGTAGATATAGGAAGATATTTGAAGTTGCGGGCATATTTAAAACGGGCATCCGAAGGCTACAAGGCAAAGAAGTCCCGAGTTTTCGAAAAACAAGATATTACAAACTATATACTGGATGCTCCAGATGATGAATATTTATTAGCAAAAGTAAGTTCAAAATAAGATATTGATACGATAAAGTGAAAATACTTATAATCCATTCTTTTAGGTTGTATTGATTTTTGGAATTGCGGGTGCATGTCGCTGCGACGAACTATTGAATTTAAAGTTAGAAAATATTGAAGATATGAACAATAAACTATTGTATCCCTATTGAACACGAAGACGAAGAATTCGAGGTCTTTCGTAATAATGGAATATTTAGATGTTGTTAGAAAATATATAACTCTTCGGTCTGCTGAATTAAAAGACACAATATTTTTTTTAAATACGTAAAAGGTAAATCCGTAAATCAATTTGTTGGTATCCATAAATTTGGTAAAATACCTCAAGAAATAGATGTATATTTAAAGTTGCCGAATGCTGAAGAATATACGGGACACTGCCTCCGTAGAAGTTCTGCCACTTTACTTGTAAATTCAGGAGGTGACATAACAATGTTGAAAAGACATGGTGGGTGGAAATCCTCAACTATACCAGAAGGGTGCATTGAGGATTCAATGGCAAGTAAAACCAGTATTTGTGAAAAAGTTTTGACAAATGTAGGAACTACTTATGGGGCGAATCAAACTGGTAATATTCAAAATTGTAGTAATTTTACTATCAATGTTAATCACAACTGAAAATATGTTTTTTAAATTCTTGTTAAAAGTATTATGTAATAATTGCTAATAAATGGTTTTTTTTGTCAAAAAATTTCAAATGTTTTATTCCCATTTAGAATATTTCTTTTGCTGCCTAGGCAGGAAAGTCCTTACTTTGCTGCCTAGGCAGAAAAAGTAATACTTTGCTGATTGATATGTGTCTGCAAAATTAATATTTGCTGTCAATCGAAGAAAAAATATTTTACCGACATTGGGGGCCTGAATACCCACATCGGGTGGGATACAGTGATTAGAAATCGGACGCTTCTTCCACTGTAATCGATATTTGACGACTGACACGTACCTAAAAGTTTCTGTAGAGATGTCATGCCTGAAAATAAAGAAAAAACAATGCTTGGAAACTAGGTAGTACATTTAGGATATAATAAAAAAAGGTATTGTAGATTATATCAGATGGTGCAATTCTTGCAGAGAAAGCTAAAAGAATAATATCTTCCTGGAAAAAATTTAAAAAATCTCTTTTGAAAAAAGAGGACACAAGCTGCCATTCTTCTTCTTCTTCGCACAAGGTGGGCTGGTTCCGAAGAACCCCGTACACGTAGGCCTCTCTATTTGTGCGCCCACTTGTTCTGAGAAAATCAGCTGGGCATGCCGATTTCTCTGACAAAATTCAGCAACTTCCTCAGCTGATCTCCCTCTGGTGCACCAAGGCGGGGCACTCAGTGAGGATGTGCGACGATGTCTCGTCATCTTCCAGGCACCATCTGCATAGGGGATCATCTGTGATTCCGATGAGCTCCATGTGCCTTTTCAAGTGATTATGTCCCGTTAGGAGCCCAGTCACAGTCTTGATGTCCCGTCTGTTAAGTGACAGGATCTCTTTAGACATCTTTTTAGACATTTCATGCTCAATGACAAGGTGCAGAGGTGGTAGTCCTAGTAGAACTTCTAGAGCTCTAGTAGGCGTGGTCCTCATGGCACCTGTTATTCCTAGACAAGCCAGTCGTTGTACTTTATCAAGTTCATTTCTGGACTTGCCCTTTGTAGTACCGGTCCACCAAATGATGGATCCATACGTTAGTATCGGGCGAATGATCGCCGTGTATATCCAGTGTAGGGTTTTGGGTGTCAAGCCCCACGTGTTGCCGAAGGCTCTTCTGCATGCCCAGTAGGAGCAGGTAGCCTTCTTGGTTCGATTTTCAATCTGTTCGTTCCAGGTCAGCTTGGAGTCTATGATGACTCCAAGGTGTTTGGTCGACGCTTCATACGGAAGTGGTCTTCCTGAGATTAGTATCTCTGGAAGAGTTCCCATTTTGCGTTTCTTGGTGAAAAGTACCAAGTCCGCTTTTTCCGGGTTGACTCTCAGCCCCCCGGCAGAACACCACTGTTCTACTCTGCCAAGAGCTTTCATAATGTTTTCTCCTAGCAGGTTTACCGGTTGGTCTTGAGCCAACATGACTAAGTCATCTGAATACGCTTGTGTATACAGTCCTGACTCATTCAATTCTGTAAGAAGCTCGTTTACTACTAGGCACCATAAAAGGGGTGATAAAACTCCTCCTTGTGGACACCCCCTTGATACCTTGGCTGATACAAGCTGCCATATGATGAACATTATCGGTGTATCAAAAATATTTCGTCACTATCATAAATACATTATTTATAGGGTTAAACTTAAAATAACAACAAATAGGTATGAGCGACACGTTCATACCCAGCAAATACGTTACATCACTTGGCAGTTTCGAGAAGTCTCAAATTGCACATTAAAAGATATCTTCATTGTGATTACGCATATTTTTTTTAAACATATTTATTTTGCGACATTGCTTTTTTAACGAAAATTCTAAAATGTAGTCATATCAATTTGAGGATATCAATAAATAACCACAATGCCATCTCCACAGAAAGTGGTAAATTTCTAGTTAAAAAGTTTGTCATCGAGCAACATCGCAACGAAGTCTATTTGAGAACATCACAATGTTAACATGAATTGGATGATATTTCAATTTGTTTTTGAGTGTGTCACTTTATATGCCCAATGTGGCTGTTTATTCTCGTGAATGTAAGTGGTAATCTCTCTCAGAGGGCAGGTATACTCTGACTTGACGGTTGACGGTCACAGGTCGCCTGAGTGTTGTTGAAGCAATACAGAGTGAGTGGAGTTTCATTCTTTTATTCTAAATATTAATAATTAACGATTATATAAAAACTTTTAGACATCAATTATATTACAGTTTCATCCACCCAGAGGTAAGTTACCTATTTCATTATACATGGTCGTTAATTAGGATTTCAAGTATGATTTGTGAAATTAATACATGGGTTATATGTTCGTTTTTGGTCATGAGTCATGAGCGGCGTGTAATTTTCATATTCTTGCGTATCTGTGACAAAATAGAAAAAATTAACGGACCACTTATATCTTATCATGAAGTATATGGATATTTCTCAAAAGTTTACTTCTGGCTTCCTTTAAAAAATCTAGAAATTCATGATGTAATTATTTTCTTTTATCTCCGTGGGTTCATTTCACACGCGGGTGATTTTTTATATTTATTATATTGATTACCTCCACTGTTATCAAATATGAGAGAATCACCTGCTGAGTTTATCCTTTCAAACATCCCCATTTCCAATTTTATTTCTCTATATGTCTCTTCTTTTGTTCTGTTATGGACTCATTGCAATGGCGTAGAATATATTTAGATTGTATTTGTTTTTTCAACATTCATAGTTATACCCTCGTGTTGGTAAAAAACAGTTTGGACTATAAATATTGATTTATTCCAATTGAGTTCGAATAGTCTTTATAGAAAAATGTATTTACTTGTTTCAGGTTTCATATATACACTGATTTTGGATGTTCTAGTTCGTCTAAATACAATAAAGTTTTCACACAATCTTCAAATTGTTTTACTATTTTTCCTAGGAAGAGTAATGTATATATTTTATTCAAAAGTTTAACCAGATACCTTCAAACAATATATTCATTATTTTCAGAAAACGAAAAATGCCCAAACAATTCAGTGAACCCAGTTCTAGGTAGGCATTGTCCTAGGCATCATTTGTTGGAGGCCTTTTCGAACATTTGTTTTTTTTGTGAATATTTATTTTATTTTTTTGTGAATGATGTTTGTTTTTTTTCAGATTACATTGTTATTATATGAATATTTTATTACTATCATAGCATTCGAAGGTATGATAATTTTTTTTTTAGAATGATGTTTGTTTTTCTAGTTTAGATTGAATTGTTATTTATTATATGGATGTTTCATTATTATCCTAGCCATCAAATCTGGTAAAAGGCTTTGAAAATCAATTTTTAAAATAATATATGTATAATTGATGTTTCTAAAACGAGTTTGTTGCTGACCCATCATTTCTAAATCATGCGTAATATTTGTGCTGTGTGCCTTTCAAATATGTCTTATGTTCGGCACGAAACATATTCAGGAAAGCAGGATTTTATAACTTAGACATCAGTAGTCCATTTGTTGAATAATAAAGTCCCAATAAGAAATCTAATATACAGTGGTTCCAAATTGTTTGTACAAATTTCTACAGGACATTCTACTCACTGTTTAAATGATATTTCATATAGGAACCCATGTCCGAATCTCAACGATACAAGGTATTTGAAGTGAGAAAAAATATATAAATTTTCATTTATATTATCGTATTTTTCCATATTTTTTTATGATAACCGTAACATTCGTAGAGCGCAATAAAAACCTTTTAACAAAAAATTAAACCGACGAAAAAAGAAACTGAAAAGCAAAAAATAACCCTTCTTAGTCTTAATAACTAAGCTCCTAAACTAATGTAAGTAACTAATTTTGAGTCGGCGCCAAACAAACTAGCAATTGATTAGGTAAAGCGTAAAATGATGGCAGCGGGATGCGCGGTGGCGTTTTGATATATATTTTTTTAATTTATTGATTTTCGTTGATTGATTGGCGCCGACTCAAAATAAATTAGTTACATTAGTTTAGGAGCTTAATAATTAACATATTGACAGCCAAAGGTGCGTGTATGCACCCTTTTCAATTTTTTTTTTTTTTATGAGCTGCTATAATTGTTTTTACTCTAACAAGTATTTGTAGATGTTCTAATATGTTTTTTTAACCTTGTGAACATTTTTATTAGATTTAAGATATATAAAAATATGTTTTACAATTAGCGAAACTAACATAGTTTTTCAACTATTTTACAACATTATGAAAACAATAATTCTTTATTCACTTCTTGGCGCACTAAAGACTCATTTCATGTTAATATACGTTCAGTATCCCACTATGTATTGTCCTAAATTACGCACTTGAATAAAATTCAGCATGTAAAATTCTAATTAGGATTCTAATACCGTGGGTGCGCATACACACCTTTGGCACAGTTTATAGCTAAAGAAGCAGTTAGCTCACTTGGCGTCGGCACTTTGATGTTTATGTTCCCGTTTGTACACTGCGCAACTCTGATTTTTATCCCTCGCGCATACCGCGTGTTACTGTGTTACCAATACTGACATTTTTCGTATACTTCGAAGAGCGATAATCGCGTACAGTCTTCTGCGCATCCTGAATTCTTTCCCTGGAGTGGATGTTACCTTGGAACATGCATATGGGCCAAGTGAGCTAACTGCTTCTTTAGCTATAAACTGTGCCTTTGGCGCCTAACAGTATCAGCGCCGGCAATCGTGAATCAGTTATATTTCCACTGTAGTAGTGAGCACGTGTACTAGTTTGGTTTTCGTAACTGTGGTAGATTCATATTCAAATTATCAGTTAGGATTATAAATCATTTTTTGCTGTACCTATTCGAAGGCAACTAAAGGTAAGCTGTGAACTACTATTATGCTTCAAAATTATATAACCTAAAACTCTTTATTTTACAACACAGCCAACCTGAGCCAACCATGTACTTCTAGAAAGTTGCCTGGCCAGATTCGACCACAGGAGATGTATGACCGAAGACGACCATTGACTACGAAGGAATTGCTTGCATATCTTGACGAAGATTCTGATGTAGAAAACGCAAATGAAGTTGAAGTGACGAATATTCCACCAAATGTTGATGAAATTACTGATGATGAGGACCTAGACGATAATCTCATGGAAGAAGGTAATATTGATGCAGAAGTTGCTGGAACTCATGAAGTTTATGTTCCTTCGGCAAGTGATTCTGAAGAAGATAATATTCCACTAAGGACCTAGGCTTCTTTGCCACCGGTACTATTAGAGAAAACCGCACTGCGAAGTGTCCTTTACAAAATAATAAAGCATTCAAAAAGACAGTACGGGGATTATTCAATCTGTATTGGTACAGACTCCCTTTCATCAATACACTCCATCAAAAACAACTACTCACAACATCCCTTAGTTCAAGATATCCTCGATACCTGCCACCACCATCACAGTAGAGGCACCTATGTGAATATCATCTGGATCCCTTCTCATGTAGGTATCACCGGCAACGAACATGCAGACCAAGCAGCGAAACAAACTTGTTCCTCCGACTTGCCAGTAGAGCGAATTCAACTCCATCAAGACCTAAAATCAGCAGCTCGACAAACAATGATTCAAACATGGCAAACACATTGGGATACAAGTAACACAAAACTACGTACAATCCAAACCACAGTTACCGCTCGGGAGATGCCTCCAATGACAAGAAAGGACAAAAGTGTTATAAGAAGACTCAGAATAGGCCACTCCCGGCTCACTCATGGCTACCTGATGTCATCACAAAATCCCCCTACCTGTGAATACTGTGATAGTGTAAGACTTACAATTGAGCACATACTTTTGGATTGCCAACATTACAGCCCAACCCGTCGCAAACACAGACTTAGTGGAACTCTCAAAAACATTCTTGAACTACCTAACCAGTTTAGTGCTGTGATACAGTTCCTTAGAGACTGTCGACTGTTTAATTTGATTTGAATCCTATTATGTAATCGAATGTAACACAGATCCCGTGTCAGTGGCCACTAGATGCCGAGACACGTTAATTATAATAATAAAAATAAAAAAAATCTGTATTGGATATGGCGTTGAAAGTTTCACTTGTGAGATGGAATGATAATTCTGCTGTTACGGTTATTACGAATACCTGCACAAAGATATTCTTGTACCTCAACCTAATCTTGTAGCCGGATACAACAAATTTATTGGTGGGGTGGATTCACATGATGATGGTATAGCTAATTATCGTATCAGAATACGAGGTGAGAAATGGTGGTGGCCTCTATTTATAAATCTATTTGGTAGCACAGTCGTAAATAGCTGGAAGATTTACAATAAAGCCAACAGTAACATTCCGCAGTTAGAATTTCGATCACTTCTAGCACTATCGTTTATGAAATTTGAGGGACTTGCTGAAACTGTCAACACAGATGTGGTTGCTCACTCAAGCTATGGACGTCCCTCTAAAGATAGCTTGCCGGACGACGTAAGATTTGACAATATTGGTCATATGATCAAAAGGCATGATACAAGTGCACGAAAAAAATGTAGATTATGCAAAAGTCATACTATATATTTGTGCAAAAAATGTAAAATTCATCTCTATTCCGAATGTTTTGAGGTCTTTCAAAAAAAAATAGTTGACTTTTCGAACATTTGTTTCAATGTATAACGGTGATGGCCAAAGGTGCGTATACGCACCCTTATGTTTCTTTGTGTTGCTGTTGGTTTTCTGTCAAAATATGATGAATATGTCTTAGTTAATGTATTTTGAACCAAATTCAATAAAAAAAATTGAAAAAATTGTTTTTTTTTATTGCTTGGCCATTAATGGGTTAAGACTAAGGTTTAATTTTTCGTTGGTTTAATTTTTTGTTGAAAAGTTTTTATTTCTTAATTTTTTGTGGCTAAAATCTAATAATTACTACTTACTCAATTAACAATTGAGATATCCATTATGTTGTGTTATCAGAACTACATATGTGTGCCAAGTTTCAAGAGAATCGGTTCACACGTGAAAAATCAATCATTCCCCATTTTTCTACCCTAAGGGGTGAATAATTCTTCTTTAAATTCAAATATGACCAACTTCGAAGTATACCCTATACAATAAAAAAAGAATCATTTAAATTGGATAACCCAGTACAAAGTTATGCCTGATAGAATCGGTTAACGGGCCAAAATTGAGAGGGTGAGTGATCAATATCCTTCATTTTGCTACCCTTATTAGGGGTGGCATCTTGTTTTCAATTTCAAATGGGACTAACTTTGAAGTACACCCTATTCAATGAAAACAGAATCATCAAAATCGGACTACTCTGTGAAAAGTTACGCGTGGTCATACATAAAAAAAATTAAAAATATACTCGTCGACTAGAAAACCTCCTCCTTTTTGATTTCGTCCGTTAAACATATGCGTATATTGATGAATGAACTATAGCAACCACTCCTCCCAGTGGCACGCGGCAGGATGTTTGTCTTACCCTTTTTACGCTAATTTCTGGTAGTTTACGAGTTATGAATTTCTGAGAGGCGCTTGACCTCTCTGCCATGTTAGGCTGAATATTCTACAAAACATGGGAAACCTGATAATCATTCTGAAATTATGTTTCATGTCTACATGTTTCCCGTTCCATTTCACATGAAAGCAAAAAAAATCGATAGGGGAAGGACACAAACGATGTTTTTCTTCGTTGGATGTCGGATCGGGAAAAATTGGCGCCTTATTTACGATTACATCCTTTTTTTGATCGTCGTGGTGCTCATAATCGGTAGGTGTACTTACCTATGTTTACCTTCCTCTTCAAATAACTTCTTCACTTATCTTTCACAAGCCCTATAGGTATTTACATTCCAAAGAAGTTTCTCTCGTTATTTATAAAACAAAACACAAGCGATCGATGAAAACATGAAAACTGTACCGTTATAGATTACGTCAGTGTTTCGACCGCGTTTATACACACTATCCCTGAAACAAGCCAAAGCTAGAGACCGCAACGATGTTATAAAATTGTCGAGTGAATCCGAACCTTACTCTAAACAAAGTATTACTGGTCCGACTGATTTTCTATCGCACTATGCTAATTTTAAAAACTACGTAACGACGTAACCAGCTTTTATAGTCTCTTATATTGCTGTTTTGTGAATGAAAACTTTTTAACTGAGTACCTACCTATTCGATTCCCGTCAAGTTGTCCATTAAAAACAGATAGTAATCAGTATTTATAACCTGTTGTATATTGATATCAGCTTGTCGGTTTCCTAATGTTGTCTGCTGTATGCTGTGGACCATCTATGTGTGTTCATGAACTCAACAGAGAGAGAAGTTGAATTACTTAATAAGTTAAAGGGACAAATAAAATTGCAAACCACTCGGTAGGGGTGACTGGGAAAGATAATAATGAAATGTAGGTACCCGCCAAAATATCCGATGTAGTTGACAATATTTTTTTTTCCATTTTCGTGACTAAAATGTGACATATTTCAACCCAAATTAGTGAGAAAATGTTTACTTTTAATCACTAGTGATTAAAAATCTTTTTTAATTATTTTGACATTTCAAAACTCGTTGACGTTATCAAATGTTTTACTTTTCATCACCAGTTGCGGAAAGTAGAATTTTTCGCAACTGGCGATGAAAAGTAAATTTCACCACCAGTTTCAAAAATACAGGAATAAAATTTGTTATAATTTTGAGGCTATTCAATACATAATATGTATGGTAAAAACTAATTATAAATATTAATAACATAATTTGAACAATTGGTGATATTGACCCCAGCAGACAACGTAGTTTTCTATGTAGCATTAATTTCCGTGTTTTCCATGGAAGTCTCTCCAAGGATGAGAACACGTTTTTAACGCACTAAAAAGTAAAAAATTATTCAATGACTATGCCAAAAAGAATGGGGTGCTTTGTCGAAATCAATTAATATAGTCCAAGATCCCAGAGCCGACAACCTACGTCATATTAGCAAAGGTTAAATTTTGAGTATGACTAGTGTCATATATAGTTAAGAACGTATGCATACTTGCTAGCTTGAAAGAGGGGCCCTTTTACGGGTACCCGGTATAAAAGTACATAAAAAACTTTCGTAGTATCGTAATGCGTTTTTTATATAGCATTAATTTCCGTGTTTTCCATGGAAGTCTCTCAGAGGATGAAAACACGCTTTTAACGCACTAAAAAGTGGAAAATAATTCAATTACTATGCCAAAAAGCGTGGGGTGTTTTGTCGAAATCACATAAAATAGTCCAAGATCCCAGAGCCGGCAAACCTACGTCATTTTAGTAAAGATGAAATGTTGAGTATGACTAGTGTGATATGTAGTTAAGAACGTATGCATACTTGCTAGCTTGAAAGAGGGGCCCTTTTACGGGTACCAGGTATAAAAGTAAATAAAAAACATTCGTAGTATCGTAATGCGTTTGACAATTAATATCGTCCAGTTGGCCAAGCGAAGGCGCAAGATCTAAACTCTGATATCAGAAACTGGCGAGGGTTGAACTCCCCACGCCTAACAATTTTTTTTTAATTTTTCCCATCGAGATGGAGAAATGATTTGTTTTTATTTATTTGAATATTCATCCCAAAACTAAATCATTTCTCAATTTCATGCTAGCAAGTACGCATACGTTCTCAACTACATATTCATACTTAAAATTTCAGCTTTGCTAAAATGAGGTAGGTTTGCCGGATCTGGTATCTTACTCTAACAGTATTATGTTTCGCAAAGATACGTAACCAAAAAGCACCCCATGCTTTTCGGCATAGCCGTTGAATATTAAAATAATTTTTTAATTTTTAGTGCGTTAAAAGCGTGTTCTTCGGTTTTTTTGAATATATATTTTTTATATTTTTAACTTGAATTAAAAAGGATCACATATCAAAATTTGAAAAACATTGTGAGAAAAACACGTTGGGAAACCCTATTTTCGTAACTCGCTTTCTTTTGCGGCACTCGCTTCGCTCGTTCCGCAGAAATTCGCTCATTACGAAAAATAGTGCTTTTCCCAATTATTTATGCAACAATTGCAATTGTTATTTGTGCAACCAGTTGGGAAAAGCACTATTTTTCGTAATGAGCGAATTTCTGCGTAACGAGCGAAGCGAGTTTCGCAAAAGAAAGCGAGTTACGAAAAATAGGGTTTCCCAACGTCTTTCACACAATATTTTTTCCAATATTGATATGTGATCCTTTTTAATTCAAGTTAAAAATATAAAAAATATATATTCAAAAAACTGGAGAACACGCTTTTAACGTACTAAAAATTAAAAAGTAATTTTAATATTCAACGATTATGCCGAAAAGCATGGGGTGCTTTTTGGTTACGTATCTTTGAGAAACATAATACTTTCAGAGTTAGATCCCAGAGCCGGCTGAATTTTTAAGTGTGAATGGTGTGATATGTAGTTGAGAACATATGTGTACTTGCTAGCTTGAAATTGAGAAATGATTTAGTTTTGGGATGAATATTCAAATAAAAAAAAAACAAATCATTTCTCAGTTTCGATGGGAAAAAAAATCGTTAAGCGTGGGAATTCGAACCCTTGCCAGTTTTTTATATCAGAGCTCAGATCGTGCGCCTTCGACCGCTTGGCAAACTGAAAGATATTAACTGTCAAACGCATTACGATACTTCAACGTCAGTAAGAAAGTTTTTTATGTACTTTTATACCTGCTACCCGTAAAAGGGCCCCTATTTCAAGCTAGCAAGTATGCATACGTTCTTAACTACATAACTACTCATACTCAAAACTTCAGCTTTGCTAAAATGACGTAGGTTTGCCGGCTCTGGGATCTTGGACTATTTTAATTTATTTCGACAAAGCACCCCACGCTTTTTGGCATAGTTATTGAATATTAAAATTCTTTTTTACTTTTTAGTGCGTTGAAAGCGTGTTCTCATCCTTGTAGAGACTTCCATGGAAAGAACGGAAATTAATGCTACCTAGAAAACTACGTTTTCCAGCTGGGGTCAATATCACCAATTGTTCAAATTATGTTTTTAATATTTATAATTAGTTTTTACCATACATATTAAGTATTGAAAAATTAAAAATTTTATTCCTATTTTTGCAAGGTGGTGAAATTTACTTTTATGAAAAGTAAAAATTTGATAACGTCAACGAGTTTTGAAAAGTGCCACTTTAAATGTCAAAATTAGAAAAAAAAAATCTTAATTTCTGTGAAAATGGAACAAATCAGATTTAAAACACGTGAGTAAAGCGCATTTAATCACACTCCAGGTTCGTGATTAAATGTTACGCTACTCACTTGTCCTAAAAATAGCTATTATTGCCAGGTCAGGATGTCTTAAGAGCTGGGAAAGATTGTTCATCTGGAATAGTAATAATCACATACATACATAAAGTCATTATTATCGTAGGAACATCCTTAAAATATGACCAATCCCTGATTGGATTTCCACAAATATGAGTTTACAAAACCTTAGCATCTGTTCTAGTATACATTACTTCATTGCTTGGAAACAAATAATCGTGATGAAGCTTATATATAGCCCTAAATTCATGGATATGTTATTGTCGAAAAAGGAAAGAAACATTGGAAAAGTTGCCCGGAAAATTGGAAAATTCGGGAAAGTGCCTTTTTCTATGAACTCAAGACCATAACTCACGGTTCGAACGATAAACATGCTTTTTTTTGTTCGTTATGATCCTGGAAAAGTTTTCAGAAAAAACAAACGGGACAATTACAAGGGGAAGTCGGAAAATTCGGACAAACTGCAAAAATCATCATTTTTGTATGCACTCTCGATCATAACTGACGATAGAAACGACATACATATTTGTTTTTTTTTTTAAAGTATGTGTTTTTCTATAGAGAAGGTTTTTATGCTATCCATTTTACTTTAACTCGCCACTAGGTGGCGCTGCAGCGCATCAACTTCTACACCGTTCAACCGATTGCCATAAAAATTGGTATACACGATAATTGAAAACGGATAATATTTTCGCGCTATCCATAACGGGATAGCGGGAAACTATATAGCAAGATAACGGGATAGCGGGATAACGAGATAGCGGGATAACGAGATAGCGGGATAACGGGATAGAGGGGTAGCGGCATAACGAGGATAGCCGGATAAAGGGAAAGGGGGTAACGGGATAGAGGGATAGCGAGATAACGAGGATAGCCGGATAATGGAATAAAGGGATAGGGGGAAACGAGAGCGGGATAACGAGATAGCGGGATACTAGATAACGAGATAGCGGGATATCTAGATAACGGGATAGCGGGATAGCGGGATAAAGGTATAGCTGGATAACAGGAAAGCGAGATAAAGGTAGGGGTTAACAGGAAGCGGGCAGAGTCACAGGCGTACACTAAATGAAACAATAGAAAAAAAACGAAGGAAAAAAATTATACGCTGACGAAAGCTTTCAGGAAAAAAAATGGAAATATAGAAATTTGGACAGGACAACGTCTGTTGTGTCAGCTAGTCTACGATAAAAATGAATTCATTTCTTCTAATATCTAACATACTACCTAACTACTTTCCCGACTAAAGCCTTGCTGGACAATGAACAACATCTGATATTCAGGGTGTTACCAAATAAGTGCCAAAGTTTTCAGGGGGTGATTTCTTGTCAAAAATTAAAGGGGGTCTTTCATGTAAACAAAAGCTCTTAGGCCTTTCCTTGAAAAGTTACACGCTTTCAAAAATAAGAAAAAAATATTTTTTTTCTTGTAATTGCTGAAGAGTTGAAGGAATGGCTTTTTGTGCGCATGTTCTACAAATAAAAAGGCTACCTATGAATATTTTTTAAATTATGTTGTGATCTTTTAAAGGGGTGAAACATGCAACCCCTATTCCATTTTTTACCAGAACATTTTAACGAAACAAAATTTCTCAATTGAAAAATATGTGTTGAAAAGAACGATTAATTTCATAACTTCTTTAACTCCTGTGTTGTGTCCGTAAAAGCAATAGTTTCCTGATAAAAAAATACAACATTGTGCAAGAACGGATCTTCTGTAAATGGAATCGAAAAAATGTAGTAGGTGGGTGTCACGTTTTGTTTGAACAACTTGTGACTCCAATCGTAGTATTTTAAAATTATTCCGCTTGTTTTAACTCTCAATGTAGGCATGTACCAGTGCCATGTTTTGTTTTGATAGAATATCAAATTAAAAATACAAACAAAACAAAGTTATGTGTATTCCAACAAAGAAAAAAGCAACAAGATCAAACGGAACGGAGTTATAAAAACTGCTCGAAATGACCACCTACAACCATTAGACAGAAATCAAATCTTCGTCTCAAAGGCTGGCGCAAACGTTGAAATATTCCTGGTGTGTTTTGGATTGCCTCGCAGGCTGCAATGATGCGATTCCTTGAATCATTCACACATTCAATAGGGGTCGTACCCCAGATGCAGAAGTCCAAGGGGTTTAAGTCTGGAGATCTGGGAGGCCAAGGTTGAGGTCCTGCTCTGCCAATCCAACGATTTGGATACACGTCGTCCATGTACTGACGAGCAGTTATGCTGAAACGGACAGGCGCACCATCATGCATAAACCACATTCGTGGTCAAATAGCTAGTGGAACATTCTCAAGTAAAATGGGAAGCTGCTCCTGGAGAAAATTTGTATAGGTTGCACCAGTTAGCCTAAACTGTAGAAAATACGGTCCAATGATATTTTCGCCAATAATTCCGACCCACTCGTTAAGTGAAAATTCATATTGATACCGACCTTCTTGAATTGCATGTGGGTTATCTTCGGCCCATAGATGATTGTTATGAAAATTTGTCCATGTTAAATCCCATAAGGAAATCCAAGGCCTGACCTGGTGTTTATTGACCAAAATCTCCTAGCGTGTCCACGCCAGGCACCAACCCGGGCTCGGATCGATCTAACACATTAAAATCAAAGTAATCTTTGCCTGTCGATAGTGAATATTAGATGAAGGTTTATTATAATACTATTCATCGCTGATTAGTATATTGATTCGGTAATTGTATTCTCCAGTATTTAACACAAAGTATATAAAGTTGGTTCGGGCATTTGATTTAGACTCTCAGGATTCAGCAAAAGCTCATTATTGGTAATATGATGATTGTTGAATGGTGTATGGATTTGATATTTGACGCAAAAATAATATGAAGTTGGTTCGGGCATTTCACGATTGGGAGGAATTAGATTGAACTTTGATAATGACACTATTATTGATTGAAGTTTTTGGTTCATGGTATTAATTGATATTCGAGATATGAAAAAATATGAAGGTGTTGGTGAAATTAGACTGGTGCTCAATGATAGTGCTATTATTAATTGTCGACTACCGTATGGATTCGCTTCATTCTATTCATTGATATTTGATTTAGAAAATATGATGTTTGCTTGGGAATTTCTTGATTGTGAGAATTGAACTGAAAAGGTTCAGCCGAAACTTAATGGAGGTAGAGGTAGAGAGGTAGAGCTCGTCCAATATTGAAACGACCACTTTGGACTTCCCCTACCCAACAACCAATTCTTCTCGAAGATGTCCAAACTGTGGCTATTGATAGAAATTGCATAGGCGTACCAAATTATTTGGTATAGGCGATACACGAGACGTAGTTTTTGGCGGACGAGTTTTGTGATTTTGGTCCGATTCGATTCAAAATTGGTATGTGGGGGTTTTCGGGGACGGAGATTATGAATTTGTTGTCAAAATTTATGAATTCGAAATAATAATTGCACCACCTATTTATTAATCAAACGAACCTAACCTTTCAAACGCTGCATGCCAAGACACTGGTGCAGCATAAGCTGCGACAGCAAATCGTATCCACTCGTGTTTTCCCCCTCTCTACTTATCAAACGGTTGTTTCAATATTGGACGAGCTCTAGTGCCCTATAGGATTCAGCTGAACCTTGATGTTACTGAGGCGAAAGCGAGTTCTTGAAACTGATAAACTGTTTTTAATTGTTATTTTTAAAATTGTTGACAAAATTATCGAAGTTGTCTTTTTATCAGGATTTGAAAATAATGGAAAGAGAAAATAACAATTGAAATAAGCACTCTCTAGGAACTATAGAATACTTATAAATATATTTATATCGATCCACTCCAGGATATTTGAGAGGCAACTTCATCAGAATAGTAGAGTGGTCTTCTGTTACATCTACTTCTAGCACTGCAGATGACGTAACAATCTCATTTTCTTAGATTTTATAGAATATATGATCCAAGCATGTGTTAATCTGCAGCCTAATTGGGTGATTTTTCAAGGAGTGAAAATTAAATTCATACATTGTATTCAGATAATCGGAAACAACATCGTCTCCAACCAATATGTTGAAATTCATACCACCAGCAATAATGTGATGGCTTGAATTATCTTTTTTCAGATATTTTCCCAGTCCTGTGATGAATTGCCTCAAATCAGAGCTTGAGGACTTGTAGACAGCAGTTATACAAAAATATTCATTATCTGTTTTGAATTTCACTTTGCTTTGCATTTATCTATACGGACTATTTCGAAGTTACATCGTAGACTAGTTGATGTGTATATCAAGACTCCGTCACATTTGTTTACGTCTCCTTCATTGTATGTTAGATAGGTATATTGTTTCTGTCAAGAACAAAATTGAAAAATCATTATTAGTTTCTGTTTCTATGTTTCAATAAATTATCGTGGTATTTGTACTCGTAATCTCTTATATACTAATACATTATTTAATTTATGATAGTATTTCGAAAATTTTGCATTTTTCTGTAAATTTTGATTTTGGTTTTTTGACGACTGTTTTGTCACAATATAGCGTCTGGTTGTCGCCATATTGAATTTTGATTATTACTGTCATGTCTTTATTCACAATATGGCGTCTGGTTGTCGCCATATTGAACTTTGATTAGAATAGTGTTTATTTGCGGGTGTTTACATATGAATTACAGGTTACAGTAATTGACTACAAGTAGCAAATAAGCACATGAATGTCCCACTGAAGTTGACACTTGTTTGTGGGATGGTTCACATATGTGTACCAAAAGAAATGAGATTAATATGATGATAGTAATTACTTAATTCTAAGAGTGTTTTTGTCATTATAGTATAAATATAAATATTTTGGAAGAATTTGAATAATATAAATAACAATTAAGAGGTAGTATCTATACATATAGGTTTACAGACATACTCACACTTTTCCACGAACATACATAAATACTGACATGGAATCATACAATGGTTCTATTATCAATGCAAAATAAAATGTAGAATCCTACGTTATGGGATTTTGCTATTGTAATAAAAATTTCCTATATAAAAGATTAATATAAATTATAGATAAAAATGTACTATACACACGGGTTTATATAAATAGATGAATAGATAAAATCACTCTTGTTCACGAACATACTTATAGGTATGTCGTCTAAACATGGATTCGCGTAATGCTCCTTTATCAATAAAACTTGTAAATTCTTCAGACGTGTATCAATTGTGTTGAATTTTTTTTCAAGAGGTCTTTAAATTTTTTCTTAAATGAATAAATAGATCGACTTTCTAGAATGTCTAGTGGTAGGCTATTGTACAATTTCGTACCCAAATAATGATAACTTCTCTGTCCAATGGATCTGTGTGTCCGAGGACATTGGAATTGAAGGTTACGCCTTGTATTATAAGTGTGGGTAAGTTTAACCAGTTTATCCCTATTCATATATTGTCTGATATTGCTCTTTTTAAAGTGTAGCTTCCTGACATCTAGTACATCAGATTCTTCATATAAACGTTCACTCGGATATCTTGAGCTTTTGGATAACATCAGTTTCAGGAAGCGCTTTTGAATAACCCTGAGTGGGCGTAGGTAAGTTTCATATATACCCCCCCATCCAAGAAGACCGTAGCTTAGGTGACTTTCCACTAAACTGTATTATATTGTTTTTTTTTGTTTCAGGTCAAGAATATCATTTAATTGTCTATATTTATGGAGAACAAAACGAAGTTTTTTGAGGACAAACTTCACATGATGATCCCATCGCATATGTGTATCTATCATAATTCCGAGGTATTTGATAGTATTTATAGAAGAAATTTGTAGGTTACCTGGCAAAGTGAGCTGTTGAAAGTCTGGCCGAGTGGTTTCATAAGTAGTAAATGGCAGAAAAAATGTTTTATCAATATTGATAGTTAGTAATCTGTTGTCAAAACATGTTTTTATTGAAGAAATATCTACTTCTACATCGTTTTTCAGACTGACCCAGTCTTTTCCCTTGTATAGAATTACCGTATCATCAGCAAAGCTAACTATTTTTCCTTCAGACTGTATTGAAAATAATCCGTTCACATAAATCGAGAAAATTATAGGTCCTAGCACTGTACCTTGAGGCACACCATACTCGATTTTCCTGAACTCACTGTAGGTTTCATTGATTTTGACACATTGTTGGCGCTCATCAAGGTAGCTTTTGAAAATTTTCAGACAATTATCCCGTACCCCATTATTTTCAAGTATCGATAGTAGTATGGTGTGATTGTTATGATCAATCCTTTTACAAAAGAGAATTCAAACTTGCCACAAGATATCATCCACTATTCAACGTCACTGAGAGATAAGACAATCAGTTTTATTTCATTACCGAAAACGCATCCATAATTCTAGCACTCGTCCGAACACAAACAAAACCATTAAAAAATCCCGATAAGCGACAGTCACACCAGCCCACCTCATTAAGAGCCGTATCCGACTCATAAATCACAAGTCATCGCTACCGATAAATGTATAAACATCCTTGTTGGTCATTATTTCCCAGACTAGCCGACCGCTACCTGTCAGGCAGTAAAATATTATCCAATTATAACAGAAGATACGCGAGAACTAGTTAAACAAAACAGAAGCTTTATCATGTTTACAAATGTCCCCTCATTAAAAAAGCTCATAAAACACACTAAGTCCCGCCCCAGCTTCCGATCGGAAGAATATTATAAAAGCCAGCGGGAGCATAACAAAGAGAGTCAGTTAAGTCCGAACAGTAGTCCGTAGAATAATCACGTCTATCATACGTGAAGAAAATTAGTATGCATTCATATTAGTACCAGTGAAATAGGTCACGAGAAATAAAATCTTTCCACGGGTAAACACCATATCAATTAACGAAATTCTAACATGACAACCTTTTAACTAGAGTCGGTGTAAAAACAATATTTCATCGCATAAATACGAACAATTCTAATCACTCTAATAATAGTTTCAATTCATGTGTTGTAAATACGAAAGTACTCCCGTTGAAAATACTTTTCCAGTGTTGTGCACTCTCTCGATCGAATGACGTGTCTTTGCTGAATGTCCATGAAAATAAGCAAATAATTCATCCATGTAACCTGATCCGTAACGAACCATGACAAGCGGTTGAGATAATAAAGCCGGTTAATCGTGAAATTCCTCGAGTGCGACCCAAGGAGAGCAACTGGACAATTCGACCTAGGTAATGAATTCCTATTATTGAAATTAATGTTTTGGTTTCCTATTCATATTATATGCTTTTCTTAATATACATGTTATGCATACATATATCTCCCATAAAAAGAAACATTGCCGAGAGGTACTAAACCAGGGTCATTTGCCTTTAAGCGCACAATCCCTAGTATTGAGAAATCACAAGAAAAAGTGGACAAGTTGTTACCTATATTAAATGTTTTCATGGTGTTCTTATTCGTTGGTTTATCTATGTCATATCCAATAATTTTGCAATTGAAATTTGTTAAAAAAGGTGACTCAGTCTATAAAGATAGGAATGGATTATACAGGATTGAAAGGAAAGTGTTTGTAGAGAGTGCAGTTCTTTAGTCATTTTTATTTTATTTGTTTTTATCTCCATTATTAACAGATTTTGTTTTTTTTTATAAATTCTTGAGAGTTACCACAAAAGTGGCATTCTAAGGATAACAATGTATTTTTTTGTTCTTGTCTTATCTTATGTATAATTTCATCTATGAATATAAGTTTTCGTTGAGTCCCGGTGCCTTTTTATTGATATAGAGTTCAGGCGAACGGTATATACTTCCCAATAAACAACCTGTGTTCCCTGGGTGTTAGAAAGAAGGTAATGGATACAGCCGCTCGTGTCCGTTAACTTCAGTGCAAATAAATTCTTTTATAACTTGCTGCTAATACCCAACAAAATTGTAGTCTTTCGAGCAACTTTTCAACAAAGGACTAATCGAGTATAGGTTTTATATACTAGAAGCGTCCTTAGCGTCTTAGGCTAATTATACGGAATAACGAGTTGCTCCAAACCAGTGGCGTTACCAGAGGGTTAATCTTTGGATAACGAAACACCGGCCTGAACGTAGTTTAGCCGGGGTGGAGATAATGAGTATTCCTAAATAATAGTTGGGGATGTAACACTGATGTCAGGTGTGCGAGTAATTGTTGAGGAAGTACAGTAACGCATATATACAAATAAAACGTTCATACCGAACAATTCGCAGAACTCAATATCAGAAAAGTATAAGAAAGATTTTATTTAGTAAATAATTCATCCAAAAGGAGGAAAGTTCTCAATATGACTCCTCCAGGGGGACCTTCGTCAACAACAACTCCTGTAGTGCAGGTTCTGCCAAATCCAGAGCCAACAATAGCAATCACATTAGATAATATACCCTATTATAACGGGCAGACGAGTATCAAAGATTTTATTAGGATAATTGAAGATACAGCCGCTCTAGCTGGATGGACAGAATTGCAAATAGTGTCTATCGTTCGATTGAAACTAAGAGGCATTGCGAAACAACTCATTGACGCCGACAATCAATTGAGAAATACAGCAGTATGGAACGAATTGAAAAGAGGTTTACAGGAACAGTTTGGTATAGCTAAAATACCAGGGCAGGACAAAAGGGAATTATTAGAATGCCGACAACGTAGATCTGAAACTTGCCGCCAATTTTGGCACGTCTGAAAGTTTGTGCTGCGAAAATTTTAGTCTTAACCGGAACAGCTGACGTAGATCGGATACTATTGCAACGCCACGAGCAAGATGTAATCACGCAGTTTGCTATGGGATTATTGGACCCCATCAGGAAACGCATACTATCCGCTAGTCCTGATACACTGACCGAAGCTATCGAACTAGCCGATAAAGAAGAGCTCATAGAAAACCTAACTAGGCCAGGAGAGAGAAGTTTTAGAAATGTCACAGCAAATGGACCACCAGCAACGATAAAGACATGCCAGTATTGTCGTAGAAGAGGACATGAAATTAGGGACTGTAGGTTAAAAAACAGAACTTGTTTCAATTGTAATCAGCCGGGTCATATGTCATACAACTGTAAAAACAGGAATGGACAAAGAAATATGGACAGAAGAAATTTAAATGGCCACCCGGTTCGCAATTCTCCTCGTTGGGAACCGCAGACAACCGCCATTAAAACGCAACACGGTAAATAGGAGGCCAACACACACGATACTAACCTATACCACGGAGAAGCCCCGCGAAACGTCATAGTTCTAGAAATTGATGGAATTTTTCGCACTACCCTGGTAGACACGGGTGCCGAAGTATCGTTGGCCCACGTTAGCATTACGCACGGTATGAAAGTTAATTACGAAGAAAAATTCAATTTAAAAGACGTACAGGGAAATAGAATTCCATATATAGGTACCGTAGTTTTGCCAATAAAACTGAATGAAAGAACCCAAATCGAGCATGAATTTATATTAATCGAAACGAAACATTTGAGCACAGAAATAATTTTAGGTCTAGACTTTCTGCAAAAGTATCAAGTAAAGCTAGATTGGAGAGCAAACAAAATGTATTTGATGGAAGAAATAATTGAACTCCACCACGAGCCAAAACGCATTTATCATACGGAAAATGAGAAGGAAAACCAATGGGACAAACGACTAGAAATTTTAGAGCAACAGTTGAAAGAATTTACTACTACGATAGATAGCTGGACGAAAACGATGTCTAAAGAAAAACTCGGTCAGATAAGGGAGGCGCCGCCCGCATCAGACTGCGAAGTATTTGGAACTAAATTTTCACATCCAGAAATGAGGTCGGCCGACTCAAACAGCAATCGAGTAGAAAATCCCGGACAGGCAGAAGAACGTGATTTAAAGGAGACACGGTATCAAGAGAAAGCCACGTCCACTGAAAAACCAAAAAAGTCGAAAAGGAAAAGGAAAAATAGAGATAAGCGTTTACAGAAGCAGAACAGGAATAAGGATTTAATGGAGACCTTGTTCACTGACAGAACGACGAACAATAGAGAAAAGAAAATCTCACCACGAGGGGATGAGAAAACTTCGCCATCCATCGGGAATATTGGGACAGCCGTGACACCCTGTATATTAGGAAGGTTAGTTAGGCGATATGGCACGGGAAGCCTGAACGACATTCGTACTGAAAAAGCCAGTTCGTCCAAGGATGACTCTTTACTGCCAGAGACATGGAAAACTCCAAACTCTGAAAACGAAAATCGTGGAAGACATCCCGCCGTTCGCACAGGACAACCGAAAAGCAGAAATATGTCCGTCTAAGGGCGACAATTTCTCTCCTAAGGAAACAGTGAAGTGGAAAGGAAAATCTAAATTATCCCGAAAACTCAACAGTGAGCAGGAAGAAAAGCCTGGGTATGAGAATATACGCCCTAAACAGACAGACAGCCGATACGAGGAGGCAAATACGAGCCAGGAACGGATGAAAACAAGGTATAGAAAAGGTTATGAAAATAAAGCCAGTCAAACAGAGAATGAAAGACTTTTCGGAAAGATAGAAACTCGGACGCCGAATCTTCCAGAAGTAAACAAGAAATAGTTATACAGGAGGTGAAAAGTGATTGAAGAAAATTATGGGACAGGACTGTACTTGCAAAAAGATATGATTTTACCCCGAGAGCAATGACAATATGTATGGTTAGAACCAAAAGAAAATTATTGTCGGAAAATATTATAGTTGAAGATAACGCAGCTATAAAAGGACTGATGATCGCGAGATCGATAGGAAAAAATGATACCGAAATACCCATCAGACTGATAAACATTTTGGAACAGGAACTGATCATACCCCGGAAACATATTATAGCTCATGGTTTCGAGGCAGATACAGAAAATAAAGTGGAAACTATGACGAATGGACTCATGATCCGTAGCATAAACCTACAAGATGAACAGAAAATTTTACAACAATTACATCTCGAGAATCCAACGGAAGAAGCTCAAATTAAATTGGCCACCCTCATCAAGGAGTACATTGATGTATTTAAGGCCCCTAGTCAAAAATTAACTTGTACCCATCTAGTAAAGCACAGGATACACACTGAGGATGTTCCGCCTATTTCGAAACGACCTTATCGAATTCCTTACCAGCGGCAGAAGATAATGCACCAAGAAATTAAGGAATTGTTGGATAACGAAATAATAAAAGAATCCTGTAGCCCTTGGAGTTTTCCCGCGATCCTGGTTGAAAAAAAATTGCACCCCGGAGAAGATCCCCAGTTCAGACTATGCATTGATTACAGGGAATTGAATGCCATCACGAAGACAGATTTTTCCCATTACCACATATACAGGATACGATCGAAAAGTTGCAAGGTACTAGCTTATACAGTGTGATGGATACTCGCTAGTGGATATTTTCCAATTGAGATTGGATGAAAGAGACAGAGAGAAGATTGCCTTCTCACACCAAACGGACACTACGAATTTCTCCGTATGCCTATGGGGATGAAGAACTCCCCTAGCACTTGGTGCCGGCAGATGGAGAACATTTTTGCGAAATATATAGGTAAGGAGTGCTTAGTATACTTGGACGATATCATCGTTTTTAGTGGACCAAATATATCGGAACATTTAGACAGATTACGCAATGTTTTCGAACAAATGAGGAGCAGTAATTTGAAATTCAAGGCAACTAAGTGTAATTTTATGCAAAAAGAAGCAAAATACCTGGGACATATTATCTCCGAGAAAGGTTGCCAAACAGATCCCGAAAAAACTAAAATTATCAAGGACTACCCACCACCAAGAAGAGTGAAAGACATCCGAGCATTTTTGGGATTATGCGGATTTTACCGAAAGTTTGTACCAAACTTCTCGAGTATATCCCAACCGCTTACAGCACTCACCAAAAAGAGGTAAAATTCCAGTGGGGACAAGAACAACAAAATCTTTCGATACACTAAAAGAAGCTTTAATTTCCCTCCAATCTTAAAATACCCCGATTTTTCTCGACCTTTTGTGGTTACCACAGATGCCAGCGCGACCGCCATAAGTGGAATTTTGAGTCAAGAATATTCTGGATTCGAACATCCCATTTGTTACTCGAGCAGAACTTTGAATGCCGCTGAAACTAGGTACTCTACGATAGAAAGAGAATGTCTCGCAGTGATTTGGGCTGTAAAGAAATACAGGTGCTATCTGACTGGTACGCATTTTACCATCATTACCGATCATCGGCCATTGACTTATTTATTGTCTATCAAAGATCCAAGTAGCAGGCTAGCCAAATGGGCCATGGCACTCCTGGAATTCTCATTTACTATTAAATACAGACCAGGACGAGATAATATAAATGCCGATACCTTATCCAGGATAAAAACAGACGAACATAGTGGGGAAATGACTCAAAGAATAACAGAAGACTGCCAAGTACGTGTGCTTAGTAAATCCAGTGAAAACATAGAACCTGTAGTTGAAACGTTATGGCACTTGGACGACATCCGCCTGATGCAGAAGATAGACCCCCAAATTTCTGCATTAGTACCTACATTGACTGACGAAGATGACAATTTTTATATTCACGAAGAAATTTTATACGTGAAACGACGAGTAGACGAGCGTCGGGACAAAATCTATGCTCCCAAGGTCATTAGAAAACAAATTATAAGTTTGTACCATGATAACATATTTTCTGGTCATGGAGGACAAAAGAAAACTCTAACCACTATCCAACGAGAATTTTACTGGCCTAGCATGAAGAGAGATATCAATGAATACATACAGAAATGTCATTCTTGCAACATTCATAAAACTACGAACCAAAAACCAACGGAAATGCAGAGAATGCCTATTCCGGAAGCAGTATTCGAAATTGTAGCCATCGATATAGTCGGACCACTAAACACCACCAGAAATGGAAACAAGTATATATTTACAGCAATTGATCACTTGACTCGATATGCCGAAGCCATTCCAATACCTAATATTACTGTCGAGACGGTAGCGAAAGTGTTTGTAGAACATATCATCTTACGTTATGGAGCACCAAGATATTTATTGAGTGACAGAGGATCTCAATTTTTATCCCTCTATTTCTGAAATTTGCCAACGACTAAAAATCAAGAAACTGAATACTACAGCATATCATCCCGCCACGAACGGCATCGTAGAACGATTCCATGGACATTTGAAAACTACATTATCACACCTAGTGACTGAACAACAATCCGATTGGGACGAACAGTTACCGTATGCTCTGGTGGCTATAAGAAATCAGATTCATTCATCCACACAGGAAAGCCCCTTTTTCTTAATGTTTGGCAGAGACATGATATTACCACATCACCTAACATTAAGAGCACCCCGTATAAGGTATGATACCTTAGAAAACTACGCCTCAGAAATGGTCCAGAGATTGCAAGTTGCCCATCAAAAAGCCCGAAAATCCGTAGAAACTGCCGCGGAAAAATCACACCGAAATTTCAATAAAAAGGCTAAATTAAAAGAGTTTCCCATAGGATCGTTAGCATATTTAAAGACGCCTCCCAATGTCAGAGCAGGTCAAAAACTAGCTCGAAAATTGTTACCACGATATACCGGACCGTGGAGAATTTTGAGAAAATTATCACCTGTCAATTTTGAAATACAACAGGTAGGAAAAACCAAAAGCCAAGTTGTACACGCAAATCGACTGAAAGTTTATAAGAATATAGAAATCCTCGAAGACTGTAGAAAATCCGTCAAAGAAGAAATCCCTAAGGAAAGTGGAGAAAATCGCCCCAGTGTATACAACAAAGAACCCGAAATGTTGGACATGAATTATTGCATCACTCCCGAAGAGTTGGAAAAATATCGTAATTTAAATAACATCCACGAAACACTCGTAGGAAACGAAAATAGTGTAGGAACTGAACCCGTTTCAGAAATAGCGCTAACGCCTAGGCAAGACGAACTACCCCTAGAAAATGTGGACAGTTTCGAAAGTCGTAACCCCAGTGAAACATCGGACGAAGATCGGGAAAGCGTCCCTGAAGTAACTCATGGTTACCAAACAAGGTCGCGGGGACAGGTACCTGAGGAACCTTGGATTTTGACAAAAAACGGTAAACATCAGTAAAAACAATACTTCATGTAAATTGAAATGCACTGGGAATGCAACAAAGATATGTATGTATATATAGTTTTAATTAATTGAGAAAATTTAGGAGATGTATGTATGTATAGGATACAGTCTAACCGTGACCTAAAATTTAAAAAGAAAAAAAAAAATTTTTTTTTGCTTTCCTTACCAAAACATAGTTTCAAATTGGTCTATTATCCTGGGACGTTAATAGAGACCAAGTGAACCAGTGCGGAGAAAACACGAGACTATACCGCTAACCTAACCCGGTCAGCTGAACGATAAGTGAAGTTAATAGCTGTGATTATAAACATTGAACCATTCTACCTGCAGCGCGGTCACACCCTCCGAAACTCCCTAGTCCCTTTTTCACCAATCTCCGAGACATCTGTTTTGCAACAAGATATGAATTAATCTTTCAAAAGGGCAAGATACGCAGGTCAAACACTCGAAATTAAGGAACAAGTGTAGGAAATGGGCTCAACGATGGAATTAGACCAGATGGGTTCAGCCGATTCCGTATCGACCGAAAATGAAACGATAAAATTAACAGGTCAAAGTCGCAGTTAAAAATAATCTTGATACTGGGGACTGTTATTTTTAATTATGAAATTCGTTACAGTTGGATTAATAGCCTACGACTGTCGAAATCCAACCGCCAATATTACTGCAATATCGTTAAGAGATGTACAAAAATGTCCCGAATTATCCAATGCATACACCGTACAGGATCTTCGTGTATACGCGGTTGAGAAACAGAAATTTGAAACCATTCATGTTAAGTCCTGTTTAGTAGAAATTACCCAACTGATGGTTCATTGTGGCATGTTCTCACACTCAGCGATTATCCCGGATAGCCTAATTACATTTATGCAAACCGTAGGAAAATCAGAATGCTTAAAGATACATCAGTATTTGGAATACAGAGGTTTTTCTAGAGATATAATTAAATTACAGCCCAACACCACACAAACCGCGAGAATCGTGATAGCCGGAGAATTAGAGGAAAATGGTGAATGCCAAGGTGCCACTTATACCTTCCAAGGTAAGGTATATAAAGATGTTGTGGTTACTGCAACCGCAAAGATCATCTTGAAAGATTATTCCGCCATCGCACACTTGGATACCAATACAATTAGTTTGGAGAACCAACTCTCTTGCGAATTTAGTACAGGATATTGTATGGATGCGTTCCAAGGAGAAATAGCCTGGGACCCTATAAAACCTCATGAATGTAGAAGGTACCGACAACTCTACGAAGGAAAAGCAACGAAAATAATAGAGAAACTAAGTCAGACGGACATAAACCAATACATGGTTATTGAAGACAGGACGAAACTATTTGCCGTGCAGTTAATTAAAAAGAAGAGAATTTGTGATTTTGAAATGTGGTTGACAGAACATCCCCGAATATTAATCATCGAACTACCAAGCAATATGACCCCATCTCAAGTAAACTTCGCTATTACCTCAGGAGAGCCAACTGCCGATATAATAACCTATGTAAATTCGAAATTTTTATATATAGAGCAATCGTTTAAGAGGAGTATGAACACGATGCTCGCCGATACTATTCACAGAAGGTGTATATTAAAAAGAGAAATTCTCAAGAATAGATTATTGATGGCACAACAATCTCCGAACCTCATATCACAGTTACTATCCCAAGACCCAGGGTATATTGCAAAGATAAATGGAGAAGTATTATATTTGTTGAAATGCACACCGGTTATAGTTCAAATCAGGAGAGAAAAACTGTTATCAAGAGTTGCCTGTGACATATTTAAACAAAACATATTTTATGGCGCCATTAACACGAACTATACAGGAAATAGGACAACAGATCGAATGTTCTTCAATCATTCCAGCCAAATATTATATAGAAGGTACTTGGTTAGCCTACGACCCTTATCCCATAGCCGGAAATCCCCCTGTAGAATTATCCATAAGTGAAGAACAACAAATGCAACTAGCCAGAATACAACCTATTGGTGATGGTGGGATATACACAACCGAAGAAATGAGACAAGCCCAAGAAATAATACTTTTTTCGTCCGAAAGACAAGCAGTAAATAATATTCTGATAAACAAAATGGCCAATAAGCCCGTATCAGATCAGGGTTTCTCTACGTTAAACCTGTTCAACCCCGAGGAGATAGAAAAACTAGCCAACAGCACTATGAAAAACTATATGGAGTGTTCACTTTCATTGGAGACGTAACCAGCAGTTTCTTAGGGATATATTTTGCATAAGGATAATAAAATTCTGTATGGAAACAGCCATAAACATGATAGCCATACACAGAATCACTGGATGTACCTACCATGTAATCGCAGCGTTCTGGGATACGTTGACTCTACTTGTAATCAACCATAAATTACCCCGACAAGTTCCTGAAGAAATGTCGACGGATAACAATCTCACGGTTATTGAATCTCAACCTACCCAAACTGGCATTGAGATACCACCCTATCAGCCGAAAGAAACAATTTATGCGACGATAAAATCCCATCCATTCAAAGGCCTATCTTGGACCCAAGAAATGAAAAATATATAAGCAAAATAAATAAGGACATTTTATTACCTCTACGCGACGCTTGACCTAAAATTACGATAAATAATGTGATCTTCACGTCCAGTCACAAATAAAAATAATCTTTTCCCAGTTCGCGATAGTGAAGCTAAGAAAAGGGGACCCCTTTTCCAATGAATATTAAAAATAAGTGCCTCATTCCTAAAATAAGATAACTCCGAAAGGACGTTAAAGCTGACCCCATACCAATTAACCCCTAGTGAGAATTAAAATAAAGAGATATCGATTCTATATAAATACGTGCGTGGGACTAGATTGACATTATTGTGCTCCGAATTCTTACACGAGACACCCCGTTAGTCAGCCAGCAAAGCTTTCGTTTATAAACCCAGTCGTGATCAACAAGTTACCAACACCAGCTACCCCATGGAGATGCTGCTAGACTCCGTAAAAGAAATCTCCAGTTTCGACACGAAGCGAAGCATCCTGAAGGCATCCGTAAACAATCTGCTCTACGACGTGAATACGTGGATGCAGAAACCGCCATCGGAGCACGTGCGCACTTACATCTCATATTCAATTCTGCACTTTAATCGCCATCATGCGGAATACATGAGACTACTGGACACCAGAAACATTACCCAGTGTGATTGTCTACACTGCACCACCGAGAGTACCCGGTACTTGCAGACCCACACCGACCCCTGGTCCGACGACAAACACTGAAAACACATCCACGAAGCCCGTATGCAATTGTCAGGTTTGCACCGACGATCGAAACCGACACGCACCACCCCGAAGGAAGACTAGACGGGACTCCACTAACCCCAACCGAGTCGCCAGCTATGTCTCAAGAACTGTAGCCGACTACACCTCCCCGGACGATGATTCTGATGACAACCCAAGTGATGCCCTAGCTGCCAGTTCGAGCATAATATCTCAGGCGTTCAACATCGCCATGTCACTCCCGACCGAGTGACAGATACCGGTCCTCAGGATCCCCGGAACTCGTAAATGGTGACGAGACAGAACTTTCTATTCAAGTTTGATGCCGTGCCAGTTGTAGAAGTTTTTTTTGTGTGTACTTGTCACATTTTACTATTATTTTTAGTTTTAAGAACTCTTATACAATGAACAGACATTATTTCTTTTTCAAAACTTCATACATGCCAACTTGTGTTGTAAATGTACAGCATTTTTTTTGTTTACTTATCTTATTTTTATTTTTAATAATAAACCTTTGAGATGATGAATACCATACTCAGCACAGACTATCATTTCTATAGGTAACAACAAAGATGATTTCATACCATGAAACATGGACCCAAATATTTTCATTCAATAATGAACAAAAGGTCCTATTATTCAGAGTAGAGACCTTTTTTACAGGGCAGTGACGATTTGTTATGATCAATCCTTTTACAAAAGAGAATTCAAACTTGCCACAAGATATCATCCACTATTCAACGTCACTGAGAGATAAGACAATCAGTTTTATTTCATTACCGAAAACGCATCCATAATTCTAGCACTCGTCCGAACACAAACAAAACCATTAAAAAATCCCGATAAGCGACAGTCACACCAGCCCACCTCATTAAGAGCCGTATCCGACTCATAAATCACAAGTCATCGCTACCGATAAATGTATAAACATCCTTGTTGGTCATTATTTCCCAGACTAGCCGACCGCTACCTGTCAGGCAGTAAAATATTATCCAATTATAACAGAAGATACGCGAGAACTAGTTAAACAAAACAGAAGCTTTATCATGTTTACAAATGTCCCCTCATTAAAAAAGCTCATAAAACACACTAAGTCCCGCCCCAGCTTCCGATCGGAAGAATATTATAAAAGCCAGCGGGAGCATAACAAAGAGAGTCAGTTAAGTCCGAACAGTAGTCCGTAGAATAATCACGTCTATCATACGTGAAGAAAATTAGTATGCATTCATATTAGTACCAGTGAAATAGGTCACGAGAAATAAAATCTTTCCACGGGTAAACACCATATCAATTAACGAAATTCTAACATGACAACCTTTTAACTAGAGTCGGTGTAAAAACAATATTTCATCGCATAAATACGAACAATTCTAATCACTCTAATAATAGTTTCAATTCATGTGTTGTAAATACGAAAGTACTCCCGTTGAAAATACTTTTCCAGTGTTGTGCACTCTCTCGATCGAATGACGTGTCTTTGCTGAATGTCCATGAAAATAAGCAAATAATTCATCCATGTAACCTGATCCGTTAACGAACCATGACAAGCGGTTGAGATAATAAAGCCGGTTAATCGTGAAATTCCTCGAGTGCGACCCAAGGAGAGCAACTGGACAATTCGACCTAGGTAATGAATTCCTATTATTGAAATTAATGTTTTGGTTTCCTATTCATATTATATGCTTTTCTTAATATACATGTTATGCATACATATATCTCCCATAAAAGAAACATTGCCGAGAGGTACTAAACCAGGGTCATTTGCCTTTAAGCGCACAATCCCTAGTATTGAGAAATCACAAGAAAAAGTGGACAAGTTGTTACCTATATTAAATGTTTTTATGGTGTTCTTATTCGTTGGTTTATCTATGTCATATCCAATAATTTTAGCAATTGAAATTTGTTAAAAAAGAAAAGTGACTCAGTCTATAAAGATAGGAATGGATTATACAGGATTGAAAGGGAAAGTGTTTGTAGAGAGTGCAGTTCTTTAGTCATTTTTATTTTATTTGTTTTTATCTCCATTATTAACAGATTTTGTTTTTTTTTAAATTCTTGAGAGTTAAGGCCCAAAACCAATAATGGATACAGCCGCTCGTGTCCGTTAACTTCAGTGCAAATAAATTCTTTTATGACTTGCTGCTAATACCCAACAAAATTGTAGTCTTTCGAGCAACTTTTCAACAAAGGACTAATCGAGTATAGGTTTTATATACTAGAAGCGTCCTTAGCGTCTTAGGCTAATTATACGGAATAACGAGTTGCTCCAAACCAGTGGCGTTACCAGAGGGTTAATCTTTGGATAACGAAACACCGGCCTGAACGTCGTTTAGCCGGGGGGGAGATAATGAGTATTCCTAAATAATAGTTGGGGATGTAACATGATTCACGGTATCAAACGCCTTCGCAAGATCTACAAAAACACCAAGGCAAGGTTTACCCTCATCCAAGGCTCCATAAACATAATTTGTAAGCTCAATTATAGCGTCTTCGGTTGATTTACCTTCTTTAAACCCAAACTGCATATCAGATGGTAGCCTATACTTATGTAAATAGCTACAGAGCCTATTTTTCAGTATTCTTTCAAAAATTTTACTAAAGTTTGTGATGAGAGAAATAGGCCTATAGTTCTTTGCGTCTGTGATATTGTAACACTTAGCAAAGTGTTATGTATATAGAAAAATAAGATGGTTGTTAGAATAGTTTGATTTGAAATAATAATTGTTAATTTTATAATGCTATTGGAATTTTATGGGATTATTGTATAAATAATAACACCTTGTATATGTTTGTGGATTCTTGAATTTTCTTCAAGATTCATTTGAAATAATATTTTAAAAGTTGTTGAATTTATTGTAAGTGAAATATTTCTCTTCATAATTACTGGAAGTCAACCATCAATATTCAATGGGAGATTGAAAAATAATCAATTATCGCTTTAGAGTTTAATCGTTTATTTAAGTCTGGAAGTTTGTTTATATATCTTCACACAGTTAAGTGTTATGGTCTAATTGCCGTTGTGCTGAAATAACAATAATTATTTGTGAAAGAGATTCATCTGGAAAAATCTTACCATAATTGATAAGCCAATAGGATTCGAATATGCAAAAGTAACACTTAACTGAAAAGACCAATCAATGATTAGAAACGCTACTACGCATAAAAAATATTCGAATTTGGAGGGCAAAAATGTAATCAACGAGAGGGACTCCTCGGCGGGCTTTTGTGACGAATAGTCGATCTTTAAAATAACGGGTTGATTTTCGGGCGAGTGTTGTCGCGAAATACTAGAAATTTGTTTCGCGTAATTTTCCAAGGGAAAAATAGAAATTTTACCCGTTGAAAAATAATAAGAAATATAGAGCGAGTTAAAATCCAATAGTGATCTTTTTTGGAGAGGGCGCAGATATTCATCGTTGGATGAAATACTCGGTAAGAATAAATTTTGGGTATTTGGTTGCTAACCTAACATATTAGATGGTTTGAAGGTTGGTGGTTTGGATTCTTCCCTTTTTGCTTGTTATAATTTTTTTTCATGTATAGGTTGAAAAGCATATGAGGGTGATTTGGTATGAGAAAATTTTTATAGCCTCTAGTAAAGCTATAGAGGGATATATTTCACGCATTTTGGGTGTTGGGCCCATGAACATTAAATATAATGTTTGAAAATTATTAGAAATAGGATTTGATAAGTTCTATAATGTTGAATATTTGAGTTGACCTTATTTCGAGCTCTTGTTTCAATACAAAAAACGGTGTAATACATTTTAAAGATGTTTTGAAAAAAAAAAATTTTTTTTTCCTTTTTCTCATTATATGGTGGTTAATAATTAATTCGGTCTTTTTATTGTAGTAGAGTTTACAACCTCCTTAAGAACTTTTATGAAAAAAAAATCACCAAAGACTCATCAATGGCTTTGAGCCGAATTCTAGCTCTTTTGGACTAGAAGGTGATAAAACCAGTGAAAAAAGAAATTGGTGTGAAAAATGTAAAAACAACTTATTGGTGACAGTGTTAGAGCCCTTTATAAGATTTATTGTATTCAATATAGCAAAAGAAAGAGCTCATTTTGGTTAGGGCAAACATATATAAATATATATGTAATTAAGGGCAGGTCCTTTCCAAGGTGGACATCAGAGAAAGATATGGTTAGTAAGTATGAATATTTCTTTCCAAAGGTATTGAAAAAATGGTAAAACAGAGAACTGTCGATAGACAGGCTCTCCGTTATAAATGGTGACATCAGCGGGACATTTTTTTTATGAAGATCATTGTTATTCATTTTTACTGAAGTGGCTAGTATTACAGGGGTGACAGCGTCGAGAAAGTTATGAAAAGATAAATTTCTCCTTGTCAGGTAAAGTTAAAGGTATTATCATTTTTTTTTCTATATAAAACAGGGAAAAGGGTCTAAAGCCAATTTAGCCTTGTTACAATATCTCCCTTTTTGTGAATGGGTCTCACTATTTAAATTTTGAATTCATCGGGGAATTTCCCGGATTCTATACATCTGTTTATTATGTAAGTGAGTGGACCGACTATGTGAGGTGCAATTTCCTTGAGAGTTTCTGCCTTTATGTTATCGACACCCGGAGATTTGCCATTTTTTAGTTGATTTATAACTTCAAGAACTTCGATTTCTGATGTAGGAGAAATGAAAATTGAATTATTTGTGGTTTTCTCTTTTAGTACGTTCGAACCGTTCTCGACAATATTTCTTGCTAAGTTTGTTCCCATTACTGTCATGTCTTTAGTGAGACTCACAAGATTAGTACAATTCGATTGACGTAGGAATCATCAAAATCGGCCCATTCGTTTGTTCTCTTTTGCGTCGCGCAGTCGGATAAAAAACGTACCTGGCCGAAGTGGCTCTGCCAAAATGGTGTCAAAATGTCGAAGATTATAGTTCTCTCAGAAGATTTCCTGATTATATGCGACTAAAGATGAAATTATGGTATGCTCATCCACGAAAATTACTTTTTATCTTTAATGAGATCTTCGTCACATTGAATCAGGAAATTTTAGGTGGAAGTTAAGGAATGCTAATTTCATCCCATCCATTGCACATGCACAACATAAAAATACATCAGCAACCAAATACGCAATATGTATTCACATAAAAGCTTGTACAAGGTATATGAATGTTACTTCCCAATTCAGTTCATTTTATTGACATATTTGCTCTCACTGGAACGTATTATTACAACAAATAATCCCTAAATACAACCGTTACAAGAATTAATTTGATTTAATATACCTTGTTCGTGTGATACAAGTTGGAGAAACATTAAGACCATTGAAAATGCGCCAAACAGAAATAATCACCTCAGTGTCAAAATGCTAGGAACTCGTTCTGAAATCCAATCGCTGTCACCGAGTAGAAGGAAACTTGGTGCTGTTTCATCATATCCACATAATGTTATGAGAAAAAGGGAAAACCTAAGAAATCTATTTAAATCTTCCTCTCTGGCGAATCCTCACATCAAAGATTTCCTCAAGGATGAAACTCATCTGAAGATAGCTATAATCAAATCCACACCCTCTAAATCAAGTAGAAGCTTCTATTGACATCAGTCGATCAAAGAAGCATTTTAGCTAGAAATATAAAAATACTGTTAATTATTCCAATGTCTGCACATAGGTTTTTAAAATGGGGGTCGGTAGAGCCGCAGAAGTGTTAACAAATTGAGAAGGTTTATTTTAAAATTCAGAATACTGCAAATTACTAATTGAATATTTTTCTTTCACGACGAATAGCTAATTAGGTAAGCAAGGTAACTTATCGGGGAATTAATCTATTTGCCATTTTACACTTATATACATTTTCCTAGAAAAATTCATTTCAGGGTATTCATCCAAAAAACAACTTAAAAAAGTGTTAAAGGAATAATGGATTTTTTCCTATCGCCCCCATTTGTATATATACCGCGCCCACGATTACATACCGCGGCAATGCAGCTTGAATTTGACCTTCAATGTTGTTCGTTTAATCGTTTATACATTATCGAGCCTCTGGTGTCATGCTGGTAACCACGGATGATCTGAAATAAACATGACGTATTTTTCAGAATTGAAGTGAAAACTAGAACATGGCTACTGAAACAACTCGTTGCTAAAAAGTTTGAAACAAGTTTCATGTTTTCTTTCCATTTCCCGGATTTTTTCTTCCAGAAGTAAAAAAACAAATACCTAGTTATCTGATCTTGAAATACAACTCAGGAAATCGGCTCTGATACCTTAGTGCGTTTTAGAATTAAGGATATGAAGCTATATGAAAAGCTCTCCACTTTGTCAGTCAAGTACCGTTGCAACAACTGATTGATATTTCGCTAAGAAAAAAGTATGTTCGGGTTTCATGAACTACCTCTGTTCCCTTGGTTGACGCCAAGAAAAAAAAACGATTGTGCGTCCAATCGGAAGACGTAGATTCCACGAATTATTGTCACTTTCTTAATATAATCAATAAATCAATTCTAGAGCCCGTAATGTGTATTAAATAAAGTGTTGTCAAATGGAATCCAATTAACATGAAAAAGTATTCCTCATATAACAGGAGTAGTTTACAGCAATTTTCCGTTTTTGTAACTTCAACAAGCAACTTCACAGAAATAAAAAACGAATTAAAAAAAATAGTTCCTATACATTTCAACTACTCATGTATCCAATGCCGCACAAGAACTCCAAATCTTCATTGACGTGGGCCAGAATTTTATGATATATTGTTTTATACAATATCTATTTATTTTTGCATATTTTATTACTTACATTTTATTTTTACTAATGACTATTATATTTGAGCTTATCTATATGTATTTTCAAACATTCTTATCCTTTTTTAGCACCCATGCTTATGGTTAAATATACCCACTAACCGAATCGTCGGGAGGTATTAAAAATATCACGGCTCTCATTTCGACCCTCCTCCCACTGTTTCCTCAACTTAAAACGCAAAGCTTTGGAACCAGGACGAATAAATCGGAGACCAACAGAAAACGTATAAGGTACAAGCGCGAATAGAAAAAAGGAACATTGGGAATAGCGACTTGGAACATCAAATCATGGAGTAAGAAAAACAAATAGATATATGCACTACTAGCTTATGCCAGCAACTTTGACCGCATGGATTCCGAGAAGTACATACTTTTTTATACCTCCTTTTGGGTTGAATTTTCAAAAACCCCAAAATACATGTTCGTTTATTTGAGAAGAGCCCAAATTTCCATGACTCTAACTAATGGAACTCCATTTCACCTCTTTAGGGGTTGAATTTCCAAAAACAATGAAGCATGCATTTCTTCATTTATAACAAAGACCTCAAATACTAATTTTTATGACCCTAACTTAAAAACTTACGGTACTCCTATACAAAATTTCACCCATTTCACCCGCTTTAGGGTTGAATTTTCATAACCCCTGAGAAAAGAAACCAAATACCAATTTCCATGACTAATTTTCGAACTAATGTTTTACAAACTTTCACCCATTAAGAGATTGATTTTCAAAACACTGGAACCCGCATTTCTCAATTTGTAACAAAGACCACAAATACCAGTTTTTATGACCCTAACTCAAAAACTAACGGTATGGTCACACTAGAAATATAAGAAGGTCGTAAATCAATATTAGCCGACGACCCTCATTATTACCTATTGTTCGAAATATAGATAAGCAATAAAAATGTGTGTCCCTTGAGAGATTCCCAGGTCCGGATTAAAATATCTCATGAAATAGATTGGTATTTTAATAATAGTGGGCTCTCCATTATTTTTGGCTTTTGTTGACAGATTTGTATTTAAATTTATTTGATAATAAAAAATCTCGTAAGGTTGATCTAGAACACTTGGTAAGGATATGTTTAAATGTGTGTAAATAATAAAATTCACTCACCTGGCCACCAGACTTTCAGTATTAATGGGCTATTAACGAGATTCTAGCGATTATGGTCTATTTACGGTTACAAAATAAATTACCTACCAGATTTGGAAAACAAGACTGTTTTGAGAACTGACCGCTTTCCAATTTCAGAAATAAAAGGGGGAAAGTTAAACAACATTTAGTCATTACCTACCTAATATTCCGATGGGTCAGTTGTGTCTATTTTTGAGTGTCTATTTTTGTGTCGTGAAAAATGTGGCGTCCATGGGCTCATCCTGAAGCTAGTACTTCAACTGGAGGTCGTAATACCACTAGTCGACAAATGTTACACCCTCATGGAAAACAAATTATATTAAATGTTTATACTTCCCTTCTGGAACGTGGAATGTCCAAGGATCAAGCTGTGCAAGAAAGTGCTTCTTTAACAAAAACACCGTATTCCACAGTGTTTAAAATAGTAAGTAACCCTATTTTAAAAAGAAAGAAACGAAAAGGCTCTGGCGGTTCAAGGAAACTAGATGGCTGTGAAATAGATATAATTTGAAGAACTATATATGCCTTGTATAAAGAGCAAATTGTGCCTACATTAGATATTTTAATGCAACGGCTTGAAAATAATGAAACTGGTATCCAGTGTTGCAAAGAGACTTTAAGGAAGTATCTTTTACAAAACGGATTTAAATTAAAAAAACTCACTACTAGCAGAAAAATCTTAATGGAATCTGTGCGCCTTAAGGAATGGAGATTTGAATATTTATTGGCAATAAACGAATTCAGAGAATATGGTAGAACAGTAGTGTATTTGGACGAAACTTGGTTCGATTCACACGATATTCCAATCAAAAGTTGCGTAGACTCATCTGACTTGTGCCAAACTAATGCGCCGTCTAATAAAGGAAAACGCATTACGATACTTCACGCAGGAACCAAAAATGGTTTCATACCAAATGCGTGGCCTTTATCGGCAAAGAATATTAAGGACTCTTTAGTCGATTATCATGATGATACTACAGCCGAATTATTTGAAGACTGGTTCCAAAATAAACTCATACCAAATATTCCACCCAAAAGTATTATCGTCACAGTCGAAGACTAGATAAAGCACCATGTTCAAATGACACCAAAGACACTATACAAGAATATATCTTAAATAATGATATGACTATCAGGAAAAGTACACAAAAAACAGTTACTAGAAGTTTTACGCAGTTATTCGATAAAAAAAGAAATATTTTCGTGATTCATTGGCTGAAAGCTTGGGACATACGGTGCTCAGACTTCCATCACTGTATGTTTAACCCAATTGAACATATATGGCATCAGCTTAAGTCAGCAGTTCGAAGGAATAATACTTATCCAACCTTAAGTTCAACTTATTCAAACAGAAACTGCAAACATTCCTGATAGCAGCTGGGCCAAGTGTGTTTCCCATATTAAAAAGGTGGAAAAGTCATATATGGATACAGAAAAAATTCCCAAAGAAAAGTTTATTATCAATTTGGATGACGACAGTGAAAGTGAAACTGATCTTCGTGAGTAATTTTGTTTATAAATACCTTTTATCGAGAAACTGAACTTTTTATAAAGTATAAAGTTTGACATTTTACATTAATTAGGTATATCATATATTATTATATAATATAATATAATTATATTTATGTTATTATCATATATTATATATAAAAAAACAATAATCAATCATATTCAAGCGATTTCTCTTAATAATTAACCCAATATCATTATACCTAGCTAGGGCAGGTACAACTCTGGGTAGAATCCACCGCCTGCTGTAAACTCAAGTGGTTGGTGATTTACGACCTTCCTATATATCTAGACAGACTATACCTATACACACTTTCAACCCCCATTTTACCCACTTTAGGGTTGACTTTCCAAAAACCCTGAAATACGTGTTTCTTCATTAAAAAAAATGTCCAAATACAAATTCCCATGACTCTAACTTCAAAACTAACTATACTTCACAAACTTTCACCCCTTTAGGGATGGGATATCGAAAAACCTTTCTTATTGGTTATCTATGTCATTTTAGGAATATGCTGTCAAAATTTCAACTTTTTAGCTTTGGTTTGGTCAGCGGTGTGATTTCGTCGAGTAACGTAGAATTTCACTTTCCATCGATTGAGTGAGATGGAATTACGATTGAATTGATGGGTGGGAAGCAGACATAACTGTCTTTTATGGAGTTCTACGGTACACGGAATCACACCGCAGAGCGTTAATGAATCAGTCAGTTTGTCAGTCAGAATATATAATTTTATATGCACAGATAAAAGAAGCGAAGAAGAAAGGCAAAGGAACACTCATCTATGGCGGGAAAAATTATAAAATAAATATATCAATATAATTACGCAGAAGCCGCAGATTTTTCCAAAACAAGGGAAAAGAGACGAACATTTTATGAGAGTTGCAAAACATAGGAGTCAAAATAATGCACGAAAATTACATAATAGTAGGCGACTTGAATGTGTGGGTGGGGGATAACCGAATCGATAGTGTAAAACAACGTTTTTATGAAACAGTAGGGAACGACAATTGTGAGCTCCTCTGTTAATTGGGCTGTCCGAGAAGCTGTCAAAATTAAATCAAGATAGCCGCTTGTAGGCACACATGTCATTTATTCTAATGAAAAAGAAACTAGGAAAGTCTATTGATTTTTCTGTGAGTGATTGTGTTGCTGCTTGCTGAAATTCGTTGTTTGAGGCAATTTTCAACATAAAAAAACATTGATTTGTTGAAAATATAAACAGGATGTTCATAAAATCAGATGTGGAATCATCTGCGACTGAAAGATAAACTTTAGTCACTATCTTCCATCGTCAAGATAACCTCTTGTGGGGTATTCATGTTGAAAAGGGAAACATTCTCAATTGAATATTGATAGAAATATTATTCTGTGAATTGAAAAATTTCATTTTAATCGTGGATTTTTCAATTCACAGAATAATATTTCTATCAATATTCAATTGAGAATGTTTCCCTTTTCAATAAAAAAACATGTTGTGTTGTGAATTGTGGAAGCCGTGGGGATCGTGATCGAGTTAACTTTTACAAAATACCTAGTGAACTACATTTTGCACATAGAGTGGACTTGAACGAACTTTCAAAAAGGAGACGCCAAAAATGGATACACGCTTCAAGAAGAAAATATCTAACAGAAGTCAAACTTAAATACACTAGAGTGTGCAGTAAACATTTTGTGTCTGGTGATAAAATCATGGGATATCATTTGATTTTCATAATCAGTGCTTATAATAATATTGTAGGAAAACCATCCGAGTTGAATGACGAAAATAGTCCTGACTGGTTTCCATCTTTGGCAATGGGCAAATGAATGGCAAACGATGAATTGGTTCGTGAAAAAGCTCATATCACTTCTGCCAGAGAAGGAAGAGCAATGAAAAGAAGGAAACAAATGGTAGAAGATATATCTGAGGTACAGTTACATTATATTTTGTTCAGTTTCATCAATATATTGGTTGATTTTGTAGGAAATTCCTGATGAGATCGAAGATGTTGAGTCATCGGAGTCACAAACAAATGAGAATGATAAACATTGTCAGACCAATATTACAGCAGAAGACTTCACACAAATGATTATATCTCTTGAATCCACTAAAAAATTAGAGGCAAGGATACAAAAAGTAGAGATGTGTTATAATTTTTTGAAAGACAATGATATAAAAACAAAGTATTATACTGGTTTGAATTCATTCAACAAGTTATAAATACTTGTGGAATCCTTGAAAGACTATATTCCTGTGCATCATAATTCCATCCTACCAATTTTTGAGCAGGTGCTATTAACGCTGATAAAGTTGAGACTTAATTTAGATTTCAAGGATTTAGCATACCGTTTTGGTATCAGTCCCACGACAGCATCATCATATTTTAAGAATATCATTGTTGTTTTGTACGACAGGTTGAAGAAATTAATTGTCTGGCCAAGTCGAGAAATTTTGAAGGAAACTATGCCCACATGTTTTACTGATAGTTTTGGTGACAAAATATCATTTATTATAGATTGCTTCGAAGTATTTATTGAAAAACCATCAAATTTACTCAGAAGGGCCCAGTGTTGCTCGAACTATAAACACCATCATACAGTGAAATTTCTTATTGGAATAACACCACAAGGAACAATCAATTTCATAAGTGAAGCTTGGGGAGGTCGAGCTTCAGACAAGCATATTGTTATAAATTCCAAATTTCTGGATAATATCATTCCAGGTATAGTTTGCTTACATCAATAAGTTTATTTATTTTATAGTTTCCATTATTTTTAGGTTATGTGAGAAGACATGGGATTTTTGATACAGCATTATATAAAACTGTTTAAAGCTGAATTACAAATTCCTGCTTTTACCAAAGGAAAGAAGCAGTTGCATCCGATTGAATCAGAAGCAACTAGAGCCATTGCACATGTCATGATTCATGTAGGAAGAATAATAGGTTGCATGTTGAAAAGGGGAACATTCTCAATTGAATATTGATAGAAAAAAAAAGTGTCTCTCCAAAAGAAATGATTCTAACTTTTTCCATTTTCCATTTTCCTCCAAAGTGAGATTGCTTCTTGAAAATGTGTTTCCCATTTCTTTCGGTCTTCCTGATGATCGTGGAAGCGTGAAATAGATTTTCGTCGACAAAAATGTATTGAAGACCTAGTGAATGCGATGTCTCTCCTGCGTCAATGTTACGAATGATTTCTGGTGAGTACTCTCTTTTGGAAAACATTCTTCTTTGCCTCATTCATCTTTATGAGTTCTTAATTAAGACTGGAATAGAAAATCAAATAACTATCTGAATGAAAATGCAAATTTTCAATTTCAGATTTTTTCTTTTTTAATGCCAGCGTGGCTTTAGCCGGGGAAGTAGTTGTTTTCTGTTAGACATTCACAAAAAATAACTTCATTTTAATCGTGGATTTTTCAATTCACTGAAAAATCTTTCTATCAATATTCAATTGAGAATGTTCCCCTTTTCAACATGAATACCCCACAAGAGGTTATCTTGACGATGGAAGATAGTGACTAAAGTTTATCTTTCAGTCGCAGATGATTCCACATCTGATTTTATGAACATCCTGTTTATATTTTCAACAAATCAATAGATTGCATTTGTCAAAATTATAGAATTCTGTCAGATAATGTGCCAATTTCTCTTCTTGTTTGTGGTGATGATGATCCAATTTTGGATAAGATAGTGACTGTGTGTTGTGGATTGATTAATATCTGCCCACCAATAGTACCTTTGTCAAGCTAGATATTGAATATATAATCAAAAAATATTAGCATATCATTATGAAATTGTTTTTGTTAATTGTATGTACTTAGTCTAGTTTTGTTTCATAACTCATTATTCTGTATGATGTTCTGTGATCTCACTGGTTATTGTAACTTAGATTTGGTTGGGAGAAGGTCGATCTATTGCCGACGTTTTGACTTTTTTTGAATCATCCTCAGGGCAAAGAACAATAGGTTTCTTGTCGAAATAAAATATATATTGATAGGGACATTTACATATATTCTGAATTCCTCTTTCTTGTATAAATGCAATTTTTATGAGTTACTGACGGAAGGAAAGTTGGTTTCTCCTTCCGTCAGTAACTCAAAACACAAATAAGGTCATATTGTTCTGTTTATTCACCCTACCTTGAGAAAATAAGTTAACAATGAAAAATGATGGTTTGAATATTACTGCATATTCATATTGCGAACATTTAGCTAAAAATTACTCAATGTCAAATAAAAATAATATATAAAAAAACTTCCTCAAAAAATGTGGTCCAGTTTAGTACCATTGCATAATGCACATAAATGTTCTTGAACTATAGAATATAACTTTATTCACAATAACATTACATCAATTTATAAACAATACTTACACAAGACGAAAATTAACGATAATCAGATGTACTTGTTTTTAGTTGGAGATATACAATGGTACTCATAAAGTACACGTATTATTAATATTAACATTTGTATGAAGAAAAATATCAAAGTATTGAAATCGATATAATAATAAATATATACTAATTAAAATTGAGTGGATATATAAAATATGAAAAAGAGAAGTATTCAAAATATATACAATAATAATTGAAAATGAGTTTATATAAATATTTCAGAACTGTAAGTAGACGTATAGCAAAAAAATTAGTGAAAAATCATTACACTTTGGTTCACACGGAATAAAAAAACACTAGGGAATATAGGGTGAAATTTAGCATTGAATACATGTTATTAACAGAAAAGCCATATGTTTGTTAACTGGGCCAGCACTCTAGAATTTCACCTGTTCACTTATTCAGTTAACACATTCGTACAATAAATAGCTATATACAATGACAAGTGAAAAATAATTAGACAAAATAAAAAAGCAACAACTACATGAAAAGTTAAATAATGCCCTGCTGACACATCCATAAGCTTTTTGGAATATCAGATAGCCCTACGCATTCCAAATGAAACCACTGAATTTCACAGCTATCATTATAACATTGCAATATAATGCGGCCACCATCTACTTTATTGCAAAAACACCATATTTGGTTTAAATGTCTACCCTTGGTGAAGTACTTTCCGAGAAGTTCAGGAAGCACAACTCTTTTATGAAAGGCATACACTTTTGGGTAATTCACTATCCAAAAATTTTCATCTCGAAAAATTCTTTCATGAAAAAAACCTTTTGGTGACCAAATAACTAAGTCACAGTATTGTGAATTGGTCACTTTTTATTTACACCTGAGTTTGATAGTAATACGCATGTTCACGGCCTAAAAGAACTTCACTACCAACATATGTTAAGGCTGAGTTTTTCATGTCCAAATATTGTCCCATTTCCATATGTTTCAATAAATATGGACACTTCACCTCAACACACCCATTGCCACAGCAGTCACAGGATACCATAGCATCTGGAGAAGCCCCAAGGTAGTTCTCATTAGGATCAACGTAAAATCCAGCTTTTTCAACTTTCAAATTTGTTTCAAGTTTGTAGGCTTGTAATGCATCATCTTCATGGTGCAATCCCCATTCTGTAGCCTTCGATTTGAATTGATATGCCAAAGGATAACAAATAGTTTTGATGAGGAGCAATGAAGGTTTTGAAAGAGAAGTTTTGCAGGCCCTCATGAAATTTGAGATACTAATGCATCCAGCTCTGTGATTGATTGAACCATTTCTTCGATTTATTTTGTTTAACTGTGGCTAATAAAATATTTTGACATTGTTCTCTACTCAATTTTTTATTGATTTTGAGTGATAAATCACATAAATCTCCATAAGATAGGCCTTCATATTCTTCTTTATGAATAGAATCAGATATCTTTGAATGCCCTTACCTATTTCTGAAGCAAAGGGCTCAACCACACGCACAAGTGCTTATCACCACTATCTTTAATTTTCTGAAGGAAATTTATAAGTTCATCACCTTCTATGGCAGGAATCATCTTCTTTGCAGGAACTGAAAGTCTTGATGTTGGCCTACTCAGTTTCATTTCACTAACACTGATGATAGGAACATTCGATATCGATGAAACCAGCATGTACAAATCCAGCATCAAAATATTTGTAACCAGTCAAACTTTTGTAGGCCTTCACCTGCTGATTTGTATAGGAACTATAAGTTAGCACCAGATATGAATGGTGGAAAATATTCTATAGAATTTTCCATTTCTTCTGGAGTGAAAGTAAAAGGATCCATGCCCTGTATCACCCTGATTTTATTTATATACCGCACAGCAATGTCTTTGTTTTCACGTTCCAATGATAGTAAATAATCACTTTTATTGAAAACAGCCATCATAACTACTTCCACAGCTTCCAAAGATTAAAAAAACACGAAAAACAGCGAATTTGCAGGTTACTCTCATATGATTTATATGATTGTGTGCCTACAAGCTGCCATATTGTTCGAGAATTGGTCACGTATTCTGGACAACCTTATTTCTGTCCCAAAAATAACCTAAGAATCAGTAACTTCCATGAATACACGCTCACATGATCACAATGATAATATAATAACAAATCGTCAATTCAAACTTCAGGAAATACTTGATGTACGAACTCTTAACTCAGTCAATCGCGATCACTCATTATTACTGTGTAAAATAAGACTAAAATATAATTTACCACACAAAAATAACTGTACTAAGTACTCATATGAGAGAAGTTTAATAGAAAGAATTGAACGTAATCCGATACATACCATTGGAAATTTAAAGATCAAATAGCAGCAGAAGATAGTAGGTAGTAGGGAAAATGAGAAGATCCCTATCACGGAAGAATAAAAACAAAAGGCCATGATTCACAGAAAAAGAGAAAGAAAATAAAAGAAAGAAAGAAGTCTTCTCGAGAAGTAAAACAACTAAACGACTAGAAGACAAACATAAGCAAGATATATAGCAAACAGGAAAATGAGTAAACTGAAAGGAACATATTAAAAAAAGATTAGAAGTGATATAGAGAATGAGAGAATGACATGTATGGAAAATAAATTATGAATAATGCTTGAAAAGTTGATTTTAGCGAGACCCTCTAAGTTAATAAGGTATAAAATAATTAATAGAAAACCTTTTTAAAGACAATCTCTTATTCAAATGCACTAAAAAGTGAAAAATAATTGCTTTGGATGTGTGACGTGGTTATTCCATGAGTTATAGTTTCGAACTATATCAGATCAGAAATCCGCGTACGCACTGGAGAGTAAAGAAAATATAGTGTGTGCCTTTCTGGACCTAAAAGCGGCTTTTGACAACACACCACACGGGAGCTGTCAAAAGAGTACTAGAAGACAACTAGATGGATGTCGCAATTACTGTCTACCGGAAAAGCAGAGACTAAAATAGGACAAGACACTATCTCCATCCAAAGAGTGTAAACGTTATCTGAATAGGAGGTAGTAATAAGCTCTAGCCAATCAGAATCTTGTAGCATTAACCCATCATAGTGACGTACATGGACATGAGTACAGGTGGCCCACGTAACATACAGAGTGGTTCAATATACATTCGAAAGCCTGTAACTCTCAGATACCATAGTGCGGTCCAGAGTCCGCCACTGTCCAGAGAGAATGGTGCCATGACGTCACTATGACTCACAATTGATCTTTCATCTCTTTCTATTAGTGTCACCAGTGTCTTATGGGGAATAGACTCTTCTACTTAGATAACGTTTACTCCATTTGGTATAGTATCGTGTCAAGGCTATGCAGATGACATAGTCATATTGGGAGAGACAAATTTGAGAGTATTCTCTGCAATATAGTTCAAAGAGGTCAATGGTGTCCATCAATGGGACCCTAGTTGCCTTCACAAGGAAAAGTAACATTAACCTCAAAGCCATCGGATTAGATGGGAAAGTTATTGAATGGTCAACTAACTGGGACTTTCACTAGACAATAAACTCATCTGGAACAAGCACGAAAAAAAAGTAACCAACAAAGCCTCGAAAGCACTAATGGTGTGCAGAAACTTTGCGGAAAAGAACTGGGGATGTAATCCAAAGACCCTGAGGTAAATGTACACGTCAATAGTGAGACCAACCATCACTTACAGGGCGGTGGTCCGGGGTAGCAGAACCAAGCTGGCTAGTACAAGGGCAAATCTATCGAAAATCCAAAGACTAGCCTGTGTATGCAAAACAGGTGCAATTAGAACGTGCTCAACGGCTGCTATGGAAGTAATCCTAAGCCTTACACCCCTCCACATAGTAGTGGAGTACATAGCGATAAGGAAAACATACAGAATGACCAGAGAGGGAACCACCAAACGCAAGATTCGACTCCTTCCTGGAAATCACCAAATCTGAGATATGCCGCAGGATGAGATGACAAAAAAAATTAGCTTTGTGAAAAAATTCAACAGAATGCTAAGTAGCAAAAGTGAATGAGACAAAGATACCATCTCAACATTCAAGAGAAGTGCCATTACACAGATGGATCCAGAACAGCAGAAGTAACTGGAATTGGAGTATATGGGCCTGGAACCAAATACTCCGAAAGTCTAGGCAAATCCCCGAGCATTTTCCAAGCACGCCGTCGGAAAATGTGTCCAGTTCAATATAGAAAGAAATTTTCGCAGACAAGAGATTATCATCATGTCGGACCACCAAGCAGCCTTTAATGCTCTGAACTCCGATGTAATCAACTCCAAAATGGTTTGGGATTGCCCAGAGAAACTAAATGAACTAGGCAAGAACAACACTGTTACCCTCCAATGGGTTCCGGGACACACTGGAGTGGAATGTAATGAAATAGTAGACGTACTTGCAAAAAAGGTGCTGAAACACCATTTTTGGGACCTGAACCCTCCTGCGGAATAAGTACCAGCACAATACTTGATGAATTGAAAAAGAAGTACAAAACAAAAGATTCCAATACTGGATAGAATCACAAGGAATAATACAGGCCAAGATACTACTGGGAAACTACAACCAGAAGAGATCAAATGGCTGCACTATTAAGAGTAAAAACAAACTAACGGGAATTCTAATAGGGCACTGCCGGTTGAGAGGGCACCTTGAGAAACTCGGATTGATACAGGAAGAAGAATGCAGATTTTGCGAGGAATAGGACGAAATCTATATCCACATTCTCTCAGAATGAACTGCCCTGCAAAATCCGAGGGCACGATATATCAGAGAACATCGAATAGAGGGAGATCTACCTAACCCGAAGCGACCCGATATCCTAAACTTTTTAAAAGCCATAGAACTGGAGGAACTGTTTTAGTCGTTGAGACATCCTAAACGGCTGGGCAGCAGAAGAGGACACAATAGACAGTATATTGACACCAAATAGAATAGAAGAAATAGAGACATCAGATAACAATTGGGTTAAAGAATGTAGTCAAATTTATAACGAAACAAAATAAGTTCTGGAAATAATATGTAAATAGAACAGATAGTGACAGAATCATTGAAATAGCCAGAGATCTACAACTTGACGGGACACGTAGCACTGGCAGACTTAAGAGGAGGTGAAAAAATATCTATTGCCTAAATTCAATTCAATTTATTGAAGAAATATATCGGCAATAACAAGGTTTATGGTAGTATGAGTGATTATTGTAATGACATTAATATTCTCCATCTCATCTGTGAGGGTTCACCTAAGCAAAGCTGCTTGTGATTTGTTCCTCGTGACAGTTGAGATGGGTTACGCAATATATGTTCCCAACTAAATAATCAGTGTAGGTTTCTACAATATCCAGTTTTGTTACCATTCAGGGAATTCGTTGGTGTGTCAGGAGTAAGATGTCTGGAAACCCTGGTGTATGCACTCATATCTGAAAATGTGTGGGATCAAACGTACGACAATATGGCCTGCTTGATTTCTTAGATGGCGACCTGATTCGAATGATTGTTGAGTAGATGTCAACACCAAAGAGCAACTCTCCTAAGAAATTTATTCGGACAATGTTCGGTCCGCTCCGAAAACGTCAAAGATGTGGAAGACGTAGATTTCCGCAATTCGGTCATTGTTGTCATTGTCTTCAATCATTCGGCAGACAGCGACAAACAGTTCAGTTTTCTTTACTTTATTACTACATCCATTGTCTAAGCTTCGGCTTTTCGCTCCTCGGTGTCGCCGCCGTTACAACGAATCAAGATTTTATTTTAGGTTATATTTAATATTTATCTTTGATTACGACGAAAATGGCATAAAAAGACACTGTCGGCCTAGAATTTGATTCTTGTTTGCTTTTGGCGTTTGGCTTGTTCAATTGTGGCGTTAGAAAATCGAGAATTCCGTTTTCATTTCGAATTATACATTTATTCAAAATGAAGTGCATGGTTCCATCTTGTGAAACTGAAATGACATTTTATGTAAGTAAAATATGGTATATAATACCATTGTCTCTTTAGACAATGATCACTTTTATTCCTTGTATCATGTTGCTCGCTAGATTTTCCAACTTACGAATGGTCACTTAAATTCAACTCTCTCAAACTACTAAGGAATATCATTTAAAATTTCTGAGAAAGTGCTATGAATGCTAATTTATTATTTTCCACTTGGAAATCATGGTGACACGCAGTCGTGGATAGTCATAAAGTACATTTTCCTCCTATAATCAATGAATCTTCTTCATTTAGTATCTCTCTTGAAAGGGTATTGTGAGATTTTGTTAATTAATCGAGGAATTTATAAGCTTTATTACATGAAAAGTTGATCTATTCAGCAATTGTAAATGATAATATTTTTTGGTTAAATACATTGAACTGTGATAATTTTTCTTTTGAACTTCAATGAGTGCATATATTTCACAACAACGAATAACTCAACTGTTCATTTTGAATATCAATTTCGTTTTCAGACTTTAATAGAATATAATCAATATGGGTTGCTTTTTTGGGGGCTAATATTTCGATCATTTTTCACACGGTATTTTCGTACGTTTAAGTTATTATTCATAACCTCCATAAGTTGGAAGACACATCGTATTGGTGTCCAGAATCCTATGACTTTGAACGTTAAATTTGAGTTAAAAAAATACCTTTATTGACATAGGAAAGGTCGTCGTATCTCCTGAAGTAATTGGGAGCACAAAGTTTGTGCTCAGTGAGAGATTGTGCAAGTAGGTAACCCAAAATTGTGAAAATCGTTGGAGACTATAAATTTACCCAAAAATCAAACTATATATATATATATATATTATATATATACATATATATATATATATATATTTTTTTTATGTATATATATCACAATCGAAACTTTTAGGACCAGGCTTCGATTTGAACTCCAAAGAGTACTTCGGAAATGGAATAAATTATGCGTCAACACATTTTAAGCTCTGTCGTTAATTCATATGAAGTGCAAACAAAATCCTTAAAATTATCGGAGAAAAAGTCCCACTTATTGATTCCATAAACTTTTAAAATGTGTTATATTAGCAATTTCACTCACCTGCTTTGGTGCGGCAAAAAATTGACAGCCTGTGACTGACCACTGACCACACAACATACAAACACGATTATTTTCAATGAATACAAAACATTGGTAATTATAACTGAGTTTTGCAGAAATAACAATTCACAAATCATAACCTCAATCGGATTGAAAAGCATTCAAATTTTCCAATTAGTTGGAAGTTTCATAAGTTACATGTCCGTATTCCGCAGCAGTGTGCAGGTTGTCTAAGGTTGGTGAATGCATTTTGTAATGGCCAAACAGATCCAATTCGTTGAACTATGTCAAGTTGTCACCATCTATTGTGAAAAATTTGAAGTAGGACGCGAGAATCTCTACTAAAAAGTCTAAACAAAATCGAATCAGTACATACACCAGGGTTTCTAGGCATCTTAGTCAGGAGTATTTGTGTCAGAGAGAAGTTATATGAGTAAAGGTGAGAAAAATAATTGAAGGAATAGAGAAAGAAAACAGTATTGGAAGTGGAACAACTTGGGGTTACTCAGGATATATTCTTTCATTTTGGTTTTGTATTTTCTTATGTTGGATATTTCCCTCAGTTGAAGTGGTAATGAATAATACAACTTTGGTCCATAATAAAAAACATATCTTTGTGTGTGAGTCTTCTTGAAAAGTGGTGTGTCTAGTTTTTGGTCAAACGTGTTTCTAGTAGGTAATCCTAAATTTATCCGATCTACAACACGTCTGTAAATACGAAAGCTCTTTCAAATGACATGGAAGATTGGGATTTTTTTCAATCTCTGTACAGCCTCTATTTTGAAACTACCTGGCAGATTTGGCCCATCTTTGAACTAAGCCGAAATATTTATAAAATTTCGTTATATCTCATATATATATATATATATATATATATATATATATATATATATATATTGTTATGATTTGTTGTATTTGTTAATATCATTATTAATATTATTATTTTTATTTATCTTTTTAACAAATACTCATCACAACAATAAACTCCGGCTATGATGCTCTTACCCCTTCTCAATACACTATTAACGTCTTTTATTACCTCTTTTATTACCTTTCTCCAGTAGAGATGATTGTCTCTATCTCAGGAGGATTCCAGTTGCGCCATCTAGTTATTTTTCTTGAAGTCAATGTACTGTTTTTATGGAAATATAACTTGCCATATGGTCGAATGATAAATAATGAGTCCAGAATATAGTTGAATGATTGTTCTTTCATTCAGGTTAATTCTTAAAATAAGCTACCTTATTAGTAAATATGATTTAACCAATCAAATTGATATCAATTAAACTTGCTCATGCGCAATCAAGGAACAATGCAAAATACATATTTAGAGGTTATATTAATATCATAATAATGGATAAGAAAGAATGTTCACCACTGTGAATAGGTGTTATTAAAAATAAACCAAAAAGTGTCTGACCCGAATATTATAACTTTATTTAGTTTTTGGTGATAAAGTACCTGTTGTAAGTTCTGGATTATTCTGTGGCTATTGGAAGTGAAGTTTGCTAACGTTGAGCCCCCTCGCTGCTGGTTACGTCATATACAAGCAATCTAATCTGAATTGGAGGTAAGTGGTTTCTTGGTCGAATCTGTGCCTAGTTGTTTCTTGATTTGGTTTTGGGTGTCCAATTGCAGCTATACTTCTGTTGTCAGCTTATTTGCGTTGATTTTTTCCATAAATTTTTCTCCAGTACAAATTTTCACTCTTTACACTCTTTTTAATAACACATGTTCTAATTCTAACCGATGATACATATTTTATTTACAATTTATATATCTACACATGATATTATTTATATAAAACTGTTGAAAATTCACATCTACCAATTTTCTGTTCTCAAATTTGATATTTTTATCATTTCCAATGAAAATAGTTTGACATTTCCTTTCATGTTTCCTTGTGATTCAAAATTAGCAGCTTGTAGATTATTTTTGTCTATTTGAATTCTAAAATTGTATTTGTGGATTTTAATTTCTATACTTTTATAGGTTGTGCAAATTAAATTGATTATTGGAATCATAATGATGACAATATAAAAGCTCCACTACTAAACTCTTTGATCATCTGGATTGACTATAAGATGGCCAAAGGTTTCAGAGATGCGAAGTACACAGAAAAATTGTAAAAACAATCATAGCAGGTATTCATTATATCAAATTTTTATTATTTTTATATTTAACATTTTTTAAAAAATATATATATATATATATATATATATATATATATATATATATATATATATATATATATATATATGTGAATGGAAAGAATATCGAGGGGACTGGTAAACAAAATGGAAGAAATTTAATGGACATAGCCCTCAAAGAGAAGTGTTAACCGTAGACACGTGTTTCGGGCTCTCGGCCCTCATCAGTACGGTGAAGAAGAGCAAGGATGAACAACACTTGGTAGAAAACAACAAATCAACGGAGTCAACAACAGAAGCCAGCCGCACATTTGTGGTTTCGGTTAGCAGACCCTGTATCCAGGGTAACAACCAACGTCACCACGGAGGCAGCTATAGCTACCTGCGTGACATCCGAGTCCAGGATTATAGATATGAATGGAAAGAATATCGAGGGGACTGGTAAACAAAATGGAAGAAATTTAATGGACATAGCCCTCAAAGAGAAGTGTTAACCGTAGACACGTGTTTCGGGCTCTCGGCCCTCATCAGTACGGTGAAGAAGTGCAAGGATGAACAACACTTGGTAGAAAACAACAAATCAACGGAGTCAACAACAGAAGCCAGCCGCACATTTGTGGTTTCGGTTAGCAGACCCTGTATCCAGGGTAACAACCAACGTCACCACGGAGGCAGCTATAGCTACCTGCGTGACATCCGAGTCCAGGATTATAGATATGAATGGAAAGAATATCGAGGGGACTGGTAAACAAAATGGAAGAAATTTAATGGACATAGCCCTCAAAGAGAAGTGTTAACCGTAGACACGTGTTTCGGGCTCTCGGCCCTCATCAGTACGGTGAAGAAGTGCAAGGATGAACAACACTTGGTAGAAAACAACAAATCAACGGAGTCAACAACAGAAGCCAGCCGCACGAAACACGTGTCTACGGTTAACACTTCTCTTTGAGGGCTATGTCCATTAAATTTCTTCCATTTTGTTTACCAGTCCCCTCGATATTCTTTCCATTCATATCTATAATCCTGACTCGGATGTCACGCAGGTAGCTATAGCTGCCTCCGTGGTGACGTTGGTTGTTACCCTGGATACAGGGTCTGCTAACCGAAACCACAAATGTGCGGCTGGCTTCTGTTGTTGACTCCGTTGATTTGTTGTTTTCTACCAAGTGTTGTTCATCCTTGCGCTTCTTCACCGTACTGATGAGGGCCGAGAGCCCGAAACACGTGTCTACGGTTAACACTTCTCTTTGAGGGCTATGTCCATTAAATTTCTTCCATTTTATATATATATATATATATATATATATATCTTTCGAAATGTTTTTTTTTTTAAGTCGTAAAGTGCTGAAATATACCTAAAACTCAATCGAAGAGTTTCAATATCCCGTATATTGAATCTACGAAGATAGAGGGGAATTTTTTCCAAAATTTCCCGAATTTGCTTCCTTGATGAATTTCTGGTGGTGTTTTATGAGAAGTTATTTGAAGGTTTTAGTGGGAGGAAAGGTAGGACTTGAAATTCTACCCTGAGGGAGTTGTAACATCGTAATGTGCCTAAAATTGGTAATGCTTCAGAGTTTCTAAATCCTTTTAAGAAATGCTACGAAAACGTAGATTTGAAATATATTTATTTTTGCACATTTCATTTCACTCCCTTCGCAGGGTGTATGAGAAATAAAAATAAACTTTTCTGAGCATAAGGAGATGATACTTTTCTTCATCAAATCTGAATAACTTATGAGAATAACTCAGATTTATATAATATAAACGAAATTGGTGGCCATTCTGCGTCTTCGTATTCTCATATCGGGCTCACATAAACTTTTTTATTTGACTCGATACAGTAGCAGCAGTAGCTAATTTGTTTATTCAGAAAGAACACAATCACTTAATTTTTATCAAAGAATTTCAAGGCTTTATTTACAATATTTACCGACCTTATCATAATATGTGTAAATAATTTGAAACAGCTGTTTGTCGTCCTTATTGAGCAGTGATATGGGAAATTATTCTAAAATTTCGATAGGTAGTTCATTGTTAGCCACATGAATAAAAATCACAATCATAAAATATTCATATTTTAGCAGCAATTGAATTTCCGGTAAAAAATCCCTGTTGAAATGACAAATTCGAATGTATTAATAAATAAATGAAAATAATATGATCGGATCTGATTAAATTGTTCAAATCGTTTTCTGAGTGGATTCCAATGGTTCTCGTTATGTTTATATGCTATTATGAGAATGTGAATTATATTCACTTTCAGTTTATAAATGACAGAAAACGTAAATTCACCAACATAATCACATAACTTATAGATAGATAGATATATTTATTGGACAACTTTACATTTACATGTTTGCTGCAAGTCATGCGTAGGTACTAACAAAAATAATGATAAAATAAAAATTGAAAACACACCAACAAAAATTTAAAAATACAATTAAAATGATTAAAACTATATAACATCGTTTACAAAGTAGAAAACATTCTCTGCATAAAATTAGTAACACAAAATGCCTACTATTGTATCAACCCTGGCAAGGTGACGAGAATTACATTAATGAGAAATCTGAGTAAAGGTATTCCTCAGTGTTATAAAAACTGTTTTCCAACAAAAATGATTTTATTTTGAGTTTAAACGATTTGTGGTTGAGTGATTTAATAACTTCAGGTATATGATTGTGAAGATTTATATTCAGGGAGTTTTTCTGAGACTTTGACAATCTGTAACGAGGTTGATGGTGAACATCCAGATGTTTAGAAAAATGTGATATGTTTTTATGGATTTCAAGAACAGTGTGGTAGATGAGAAGAGAAGGTAAAGGTAGAATTCCCATGTCTTTGAAAAGTGGTTTACAGTGTGCTCTGTACTCAGCGTTCCCCCTAATTCTCAGAGCCTTTTATTGTTGTCCCATAGAATTATGCCGTAATTTATAAGAGAGTGGAACATGGCGAAATATGCACTTTTTAAGGCATCGAGGTCCACTGCTTTTTTAATTGTCTTAGAGCAAAAATGTTCTTAGATAGTTTCCTATTCAAAACATTAATATGAGTTGACCAGGATAAGTTCGCATCAAGAATTACGCCAAGTAACTTCCCATTATTGACCTTTATTTCCATGGTTGTACTGGTGCCAGTGGATTCTTGCACGTGTGAAGGGTAACTTGTGTGTTACTATTAATTCACAGATGAGAAAAGATTTCTGCCTTCCAACTTTTAATACCGCTTATATCCGTGCATAGTTTTACTGGCGCCAGTGGATAATATTTCCGCTACGCGAACGAACTTTCCGTTGTTGACGAAAACAGTCACCAATGACCCAAATTCTCCAAGTTTTTTCAAAACTAAAATATGGAATCATGTTTGTTTTTTGGAAATACAATCTGAACCCACTATTTATTCAGGTTCTATCGGACGTTGAAAACTACTTTCTTGCGAGTGAAATTCAAAATACTCCTAAAGTTTCTGCTGAAGATCATGCTTAGGTCCTTGATGATCGATTATGGATCGGAAAGGGATAAGTTTCATCCACAGAAAGAATGTGTTTTTATGCAATATTGTATAAATCCCAATTTCATTTTCCAATAAAAAAGAGATGCTATACCAGCCAACTTAAAACTGGAAGTAACATGAAATATCCTTCACCCTGTAATAACTTTGCAACACTATGATATTCATATGGAATTCCTAGATACACAATAGGTTCTGTATATTACCTCGCATTTCCATTTCTATTATATATTGATAAATCAAAAATACGCATCATTCACGAAACATGCAACACTACCACCATACCATAAATGATAAAGAAGCCCCCAGGGATCACTCAAGTGGACTAAAGGTATATTATATCCACTATAGCACCGTACAGAAGTAAACATTCTCTACGGTGATTACAGGTACTGGTGCGTTTGTTTCCCTGGTTCGCAGCGGTATCCTTGGGTCACAGTTCCCAATTCCCACTATCGATTGGGTTGTTAACAAAAACGTACGTGACTTAGGTTAATCACAGAGTGTGAATGCACTGTCCTCTGATCACGACCCAGTTGTGGTTCTGTTGCCGAGCAAATGTGACCCCCAGGGTTACGAAAAAGAGGACTTATGAACTTGAAGACCGAAGTCAACTCACGTGTGATTAAGAGAGATATAGACAGATACATTATTGAGAACATACAAGCAGCCAGAGATTAAACAATGTGGTTTCAACGATAGTGGTTACAAGTTGAGCGAAATCCTCTTGCACCGCCTATCGGTAACATTATCAAGCTTAAGAAAAGTGAAAGGACAAAATGGCCACAGACATATACCCCCATATACAGGGAAATAGGGCAAATATTGTTAGGCATGAAATAAAACGGTTCAACAACGAAACGTGGAAGAGGAAACTCGAACAGCTTGATGTGAGGGATGTGAGCTTGATGTGAGGGACAACTCTATATGGAGGATGGTAAAGCGTATCAAGAAAAGATACGAACCCAAGCCTACCATAGAAAGCGGTCCAACACGGCCGGCGACTGGCTCGGAAAAAGTGGAATTGTTCGCTAAATATTTTCACAATGTCAGGCAAAACAGAAGAACATAAGCCACCATTACCTACTACTACTACCATTATAAGCCAATCAATAGTGATTTTCTGCTCTAATGATTCTGTGACAATAATACTACCAGAAAACCGATTGTGCCATCATACGAAAGACAATTCGTAGTTATATCCTGTTATGTTTCCTACTCCTAACTCTCATTGCTTAATTTGTTATAAACATTTGAAAGCATTTTTTAATTTTTTTATTGTTTTTGACTTGTAACTTGAACTCGACGAATTGTAGAGAATTAAAATGCAAAAAAATGAGCACTAACGCGACTCGATCGGATTATTAGTAACGGAGAGAAGCCCGAATAAACGGAAAAAATCAGTTTTTTTTAATCCATAACTCCGCCACTTTTCAAGTTGTAATGCGGGCTTTTCGCGATATAGTAGTGATTGATATGTACTTTATGTGTGAAAAACTCAGGTACTGTCACATTATTAGTTTTGGCATAATTGCAATCTGATTTTTTCAATGCAGTTTATTGCAGCAGACCAGGATGCGTCATAGGTAGTCCGATTTAAATTTTCCAAAAAGATTTCGAGAGAAGAAGTATAGCACTACAAAATGTATATTCTCATTTTGTGTTAAAATGCTACAAACAAAACAGGTGAAAAATACTTGCAAAAATGGGCGAGCGCGTGAAAGCGGCTGAGTAGTGGGGGTAGAGCAGCAGACGCAGGGAAGCGTATGTATAGTAATACAAGTGCGCTGCGCACGTTATGAATCTGCTGCTCTACTCCCACTCCTGAGCAGCTTTCATGCACTCGCCGGTTTTCGGTCATGTTTGCAAGTATTTCTCACCTATTTCGCAGCATTTTAACGCAAAATGAGAAAAGTCATTACTATATTCAACTCTCAGAATCTTTCTGAACTATTGAAATCGGACCACCTATGACGCATCCAATAAAGTGCATTGAAAAAAACAAATTGCAATTATGCCAAAACTAATAATCCAACAGAGCCTGAGTTTTTCACACATAAAGTACATATCAATCACTACTATGTCGTGCTTCAAAACTTGAAAAATGGCGGTGTTATGAATTTTATAAACGCAGATTTTTTCTGTTTTTTTCCGGGCTCATTTTTTTGCAATTTGATTCTCTACAATTCGTCCATTGAGATAATCGAGATTGCTTCATTAGTTTTCAAGTTATAAGTCAAAAACGATTAAAAATTAAAAAATGCTTTTAAATAATTATAACAAATTAAGCAATGACAGTTGGGAGTAGGAAATATAATAGGATATAACTATCCGTTCCGTATGATGGCACAGTCGGTTTCCTAGTAGTATTTTTGTCTCGAAAAAATCTCTATTGATTGGTCTATTAGGGAAATGTAAAAATGAATCCTAGAACTTTTTCCAAATTAATAACAAATTTTTAAGCACTTACGGACGTTATCAAAAGACTCCCCTACTATAGAACACCAGGACCCGACATAATAGACGCACTTACGGACGTTATCAAAAGACTCCCCTACTATAGAACACCAGGACCCGACAGAATAGACGCAGTTCTGCTCAGGAACCTCCCCAAAAAGTCGGCGATTCAATTTATCTATTTGATAAACACAATATTGAAATATCAATATCATCCGGAAAGTTTAAAACTATATATACTAGTCGTATATATTAGGTTGAGTTAACATGTTATTACAAAGGAAGAACAATAAATATTTTTGAATTTGAAAGTTTAAAACAAGCTGAAATTGTCCCTATTCTTGAACAGGGTGAGGATACAACCAAAATAGATGCTACAGACCCATTTCTTCCATTGAGTACTGTCGCCAAGGTATAGACAGAATCCTCCTTAGGTTTTGTTCGAGAAAAAGATGGAACTCATTCCGGAGAGACAGTTCGTATTCAGAAAGGGGCGATCAAACCTCACAGGTAGCCCGAATTGTCTACGGAGTTGAACATGAAGAAAGCCTTCGATACAGTTTGGACCGAAGAATTTATCGCGAATATGGTGATGGCAAACATGCCTTCAATACATGGTGAAAATCCAAGACACCTATCTCAGACAACATAATGGTAAGAATCTATAATACAATATTTAGTGTTTATCCGGTCGGAGCAGGTGTCCCACAGGGATCCTGCTTATCCCTACATCTATACTCTCTATTTGCTCTCACAAATGTAGCTATATACGCATACGACACTGCCGTATATGCACTTTCGTTTGCGTAGGAAGGTCGTTCCGTATCTAGAGATAAATAAAATCCCTATTAATGCAGAGAAAACAGAATTAATCAACAAAGAGTAAAAATTCCCAAAGTCTTCTCCATGACAGTTTAATATAAATTAAACTAAAGGTTGATAGATGAAGAGCAGAAAACAACTACTTTCCTGGCTAATAACACGCAGAATGTTGAATGATATCTGCTCGACATCTATGCAATAATTCATATAAATGAATACTAAATTGCAAATGTTTCTTTCTAAAAGACAAGATTGTGTTTAGTTTAAATCAGTCTCGCCTGACACCTATATATATACAAAAATTATTATTTCTGCAGTTTGCCGACTTTCCATTGTAATTGTCCCATTTTTTTTCCTGAAAACATTTCCATAACGAACAAAACAAATAAAGAATTATGCATATCTATCGTACGAATTCTGAATTATGTTCTTGAGTTCATACAAAAATCCCATAGAATAAAGAATTTTCCCGATTTTTCCAATTTTCCGGCAAGTTTTCCAATTTTTAAAAAAACCCTACTCGGACCATTACTAAAATTTGAAAAAATTTGCCAAATCGGTCCAGCCGTTCTCAAGATATTTGCTTACCACCGAACAGAGCAATTCATTTTTATTTTTATAGATCTGGTGTACCCGACTAATTTGTTCGGTGTTCAGTTCAGTTTCTGTGATGAAGTATGGGTTCAAGCTGAAGTACAGTTGCGAAGGAGCCTTCGGAATATTATTGATGACATCTTGAGATCTAATCATAGAAAATAGGTAACAGTTTCAACACTTTAGATTTCTATAAGGCTTTTGACATTATTCATCAATATTGCAATATTGAAGCACATTGGTTCTGGAGATATAGCCCTACAGTTTTTCGATTAATACTTTCACTCCAGAACCGAGGTACCCCGAGGGTCGATGTGAACCATCTACAGATTATTTACGAGTTGTCTAAAAATATGTAATGTTCATTTCTATGCAGTCGATACCCAGATGTACAATTCTTTCATGAGGTTTACGTGATCCATAATGTATTTCTCATTAATAATGATATTTTGAGCTGATCGCTGCAGCTAACGAGTATAATCTTATGATAAACCCTATGAAAAGTACCGTCCTAGTCTTCGGTCCTGATAAAAAACAACAAAAAAATGTATTCTTGTTGAACTAACATTTAATGGTGTGTCTATTCCTATAAAATAACATGGAAAGATCTCACTCTAGATCATAAAAATGTGCAAACAACTATTTAGGTGTGTCTTATGAGAATCTGAAAAAGCTGTATCACTTAAGTCAGAGTCTTTCCAAGGAATACAAAATCCTAGTCTATATGGGCCATCCTTGGAACATAATGATGCCCGGAGAATATAAGTTGTTCAAAATGCTTGCTTGAGATTGCTATTTGGCATTCGAAGAAGACACCGTATATTTTACATAAATTTGGTGGCTCAACAAGGCAAATAGGAGGAACTTTTGACCAGCTGCATTTTTCATAAAATATTAAAAAATACATGTCCACCTTACCTATATCGAAAAGTATGCTAATGTCTGATGTACCCAGTACAAGTAATTTGATACCCCTCCGCCCCCCCCCCAGTTTATTCAAATGAATCATTCCAACAATAGTCTGCCGAAAAAATGAAAGATTAAACAAAAAATTAAAAAAAGGAAATACAAATATTACTCCAATCACAAATATGAACACTTCCAACATCCCTCCTGTGAATTGTTTATTGTATTTTCCCTCGAATGCTAAGTCTTTCTTTTCTTTATTTGTTACTATTGTATCGCATTATTTGTTTTATTGATAGTGTTTCTATGCCAATCGGAAATTCAAGGGATTAAGTTAGTTTAATGGAATATATTTTAGATTTCACAGTTCAATATGAAAAGCAGCAAGTGGTTGCAACTACTGGTAGGTGCTGCCATGTAGTTAAAGGCATTATTATTATTATTCTATAGAGACTACAATGCAGTAGTTCTGTTCCCGTCTGGAATAGTACTGGGTAAATCTCGTCCGGTCCCGGTGATTTTTACGGTTCAAATAAGTTGTTGCTTATTGTATTTTTTCGCTGTTTTCTATTTTTCTCTGAAACCTCTTTTCGTAGTTTTCAGTCCCTCTTTATCAGCAGGTATCTGATCTATTTGAGCCCCAGGAAAGTAAACCCTGAAGAGTTATTGTTTCTATAATAATAAAAAGACCCCTGGCTACGATGATATCAAAGCAGAATATCTGAAACTAGTGTCTGATTATATATCGAAACCACTAACACATCTAGTGAATTTCATTGGAGCAGGGATGTTTCCCCTCAGATCTCAAAATGGCTGTTATAACGCCAATATATAAAAGCGAACAAAAAATTGATGTAGCAATTTCACTTATAACTAGTCTTGCCAAAATACTAGAGAAGGTCATTCAGAAGAGATTGAACACATTTCTTGAAAAAACACCAATTATTATCAGAATCTCAACACGGCTTCAGAATATGTCAACCCAAGACCCAATAAAAAAACTAACCCAGCAAATCTATACATGCTTGGATCAATCTAAACCATATATTGCTGTATTCATAGACCTCAGGAAAGTCTTCGATACCGTTGACCATTCTACCTTACTGAATCTTCTGGAGGATGTGGGAATAAGAGGCATAGCAAATAATCTCTTCAAAAGTTATCTTTACAATCGAAAACAAAAGGTAAAAGTGTGAAATCATATTATCATGTGGTGTTACATGTGGTGTTAGGACCAATCCTATTATAGGGGTTTTGAGAGCCTAAAGCTAGGACCTGTTACTCCCACTCCCGCCCTTTCGTTCATCTTGGATCCATCAGTATACCATACTGATGCATTCCTTTCTAGTTTGTTATGAATATATGGTAGTTGTTTATAACCTCTTCATAATTCACTTCAAAGTCTTGCCTAACTGACATAATATCTGATGACTTTTACCTGAATTCTAGAGAAATATTTTCCAATATACAGATGTTCAATCAGATTTCCGTGTTTCAAGTTTGATGCCTGGTGCAGTCTGTAACGATATATCTGTTACATTTCTTATTGATGTGCTCAGAAATTCATTCATTCACTTCAATCGACAATCCCTATTGAAAATCTTAGCGACATCTAACCGTGGGCAATGGAACAGTCATTACGGCTGAGAAGAATATGAGCGAACGCATTCATTCTGACAGCACGATGATATTAAAAGGAATGAAGATGCGATTCTCGTCCCTTATTGAGGGAGCAATAATAGCGATAACTTGTAAACTTGTGTTCTGAAACTTGTCAGCCATTATTCAATGAAGTAGAATCTGTTCATGTTAAATTAACAAATGAATTAGAGCATGTTCCTTTCTTCTACGAAAGTAATTTCAAATCAGTGAATTATAGTGACATCAGACAAGCTCTGTAGAGGTATTTTTGATCAAATAAAATGTAAGCCATCTTGGAATATATTTTTTAACGAGAACGTCAGATGGTTCTTCACAAAGAAAATGATATCCCAAGTCATCTATGTATGTTGTTCAGTAAACAGCGATTAGATTCATTTAGGTGAATCTCATAATCGATTACAGTGCCGTTCACTATTTATTTTTAAGGAGTTCAGTTAGAATCATGGATGCCACATGTGATATATCAGATTGAATTAAGATATCAATGTTCAATCTTATCTGATCAGATTGCTTTCTCTGACAAGGCTTCATTGGGACTTAGTGAGGGTTTCACAAATATATGATATCACTTACATTTGGTATGATTGTATTTTTGATTTATCTGACTGTGATTTTGATGTAGGTGAAGCGATCACGTATATATATTTATGTATATATTTAATCCTTGGAATTTGGGATCTTTTTTTATTTTATAGAAAACTTTCTGAAGAGGCATTTGACGATTGGTCAAACATAGTTCTCATATGCTTTCTCTTGAATATCATTGAAATTGAAGTCATTTTCGTATAATTCGGTTTTTTTATTCTTTGTAAAGTATAGTCTTGGCTGCTCAAGATCAGAATAAATTATCTCTTCTTTATATAGTAAAAAGATCAATTTTGATTAAATCATAAAATAATTCTTCAATTTCAGTATTGGATATTACTGACAAATCTCAGCACAAGCTGATTTGTATGCTCAATTAATTTCAAGCAATAATCTCTTGATGAGATTACACTCATTTGTAACAACTATTCGTTGAGGAGTGCATGGAAAAATTCCAAATTTCAAGAAGTTGAATTCTTGTATATCAAATTCTGACACAGGCAATATTGTTTTTCATGTTATATTGCTGACAACACATTCAATGGACCAGAAGCTGATGCTTGTGTCCACCTGATCGGTCGCCCAGCAGCTATAAGTACCCCCTGATTGCGAGCCAAACAACTACGTGAAGTCTAGCTACGAGCTACACAAACTACAATTGGAGGTACATCGTCATCGATAAAACCGACAGATTCAACAAATAAAAACAATATTTCTTTTCTTATTCTGGAAATGAATTTTTCATACAACAGATATATGATAAATATATTTTATACATATTTGTTAATAACTGGAAAATGATGTATATTTGTGAATAGATTAATATAAGTTTGATATTTGTTTTATTGTTGTAGTTATTTACAGAAGGAAACGTTATTTGATTTGCAATTATCATTGAACAGGAAATTTGAATTTTTATCCCAATGTAACAAAAAATTCTGGCGTCCATTCAAATTCACAATTTCTTAAAACTTTGCTTGAAACATAAATAAATTTGAAACTAGCAAGGCGGTCCAAAGAACTCCACACCGCTCTTCACTGAATAGTCTGGGCATACTATTACAACAATTAACTTGTTTTTCATCACAAGTCTGAAGGCCGCTTCCTCCATTACACACAAGTGCAGTGGCGGAAGGTTCAGCATTACCTCTAATGTTGCAGTGGGGCAGTGCAGTGATTTATGCCGAGTACTGTTGGGTTTTTGGTCACCATAGTAATGAGGCATAGGCAAACACGTACCCAGAATTTTTTGTTGGGGGAGGGGGGTCCAGGTTCCGGCAAATTATTGAAGTATCGCCTAAACGGATATGTAAAAAAAGTGGAGTGGATAGACAAATAGAATCAATGAATCAATATTATGTCTCAATTTGTGTACAATAATGAAAAAGTGAAAATTGTACGGGGTCTTATCCCCTTTAATCAAACCCTGGCGTATTCTATCTATTTCGGATTTGCCTCGGGCGCCACCTTCTCTTTTAGTGGGAAGGCCACTTGTGCCGGGCAGCCTCAGTGAAGAAAGAAAACACTCCAGGGATTACAAAGCTTAGCGGGGCCAGAAGAGCAACTTTTACTTGCCTTTACTGCATTTCGAAACCTGGGTGTTGGTTGCGGAATGAATGGTTTTATGCAAAGCTTCGTGACTGAGTAGATACGATGAATAAAATACTCGATTCAAATCCAGAACCAATATTTTATTTTACTCAAATAAAAGGAAATCACAACTATACAGGGCGGCTGTCGGAAGCCTCAAACATTATACATACCAAAGCAATCCTTACCAAAAGTGGGGAGGGTGTATCGAATTGTACAGGTAGCAAAACGACCCGAAGCACATGCGGAGGGCCATTTAAGTAGCATTATCTAAGCTCAAAAGCGGGTTGCAAGCGGTTACTCTCAAAAAGGGGGTTGACGACAAAGCAGGGTGCGTGTAAGTTCAAAGCTTGGCCGTGATTACTATAATGGTAGGCAGTTCGCAGTCGTCCGCAGTTTTGTATTTTCACAACAGTTCGCAATAAGCACTACGCCACGGAATTCTCAGGCTTTTATATTTAACGCTACGCCATTGTTGAGGAGCAAGGTCACACGGACGCTCCACTTCAGACAGAAAATATAATATGGTTCTAACGCAAGAAAAGAAAATAATACGGGGCACTGGGAATTTCAATTACAGTAACGTTACGTCACTGTCGAGGAGAAAGGTCACACGCACTCTCTACTCCAGACAGATCATTCCAAAGAAAGAAAATCATAGTGAGCTACGGGAAATTTTAATAACAGTCACGTTACGCCACTGTCGAGAAGAAAGGTCACATGGACTCTCTACTCCAGACAGATTCTTCCAAAGAAAGAAAAGACTACTGGGCTACAAGGAATATTATTTCCAGTTACGTTACGCCACTGTCGAGGATGAAGGTCACACGGACTCTACTCCAGACAGATCATTCCAAAGAAAAAAGATAAAAAAATAAGGGGTTTCGGGGAATTTTAATTACAGTTACGTTACGCCACTGTCGAGGAGGAAGGTCACACGGACTCTCTACTCCAGCAAATATTCATAAATGAAAACAAAAGCCAGAGGGGGTTCTTGATTAAATAATAAAGCGCCAAGCCCGCGAGAATATTCGGAACATTTCAAGCAACTATCAAAATATATCCGATTCAACATTGGACTGCCTACCTCTTCAATGTATATCGCTTACTGCTTTCAGCACTCTAGACGGAGACTACTAACTTACAATTGTATTCGCCCTCTGACCATGGCTTGGGTAACATGTGGCGTTCCCAGGTTGGAGGTCAAGTAGATGTAAATTGTTAGTGTATAAACCAGTCCCTTTCTTCTCTACGCCGGTAACCAGGCCAGATTACAACGGATTTGTCGGAAGAAAGGGCACAGGGGTGTGATATTGCCTAGAGCAAAACCCATCGCACCCCCATGATTTGCAATTGGAAGCAAAGTCCATTGATTTAATGAGAGAGAGAACTTACAATTCTTAACGTGGTTACTGGTTGTTGACTTGTCACTCAACTGCCGTTCTATATTGCTTCGGAGTGGCTTTCAGCTCGGTTTCCCCTTCCACTGATTGCTCCTGCGCGGACTGGTCTCGTGTGGACCTCACGATTTTTCAGCGATTCAATTTGCCGTTATTGAATGCTTCCCCTGCTTCAGCCTTCAACTGCGTTCTCGGTCGGCCGGACTGCAACTGAAATTCGATTCGTACCCTCGGCGGTTCGTCGTAGGTTGTTTTGATTTTGTCGCAAGGCCAAGCAGGGAGGGCCGACGCGTATCGTTCTCGTTGTTTATTATTATTATTGTGATGATTATTTGGAATAATTTTAGGGAGTTCATGGCTTTCTAGATCGAAAAATAAAATGGGTGTTCTGACAAATGAAATATCAACTGTAAGGTATTATATATTGGATTCAGATAATTACGAAGATTTCAAAAATGTAATAATATATACAGGGTGTCCCATTTGAAAATGGAAAGTTGATGTCATTTCCGGAAAGCTGTTTTTTTTCCAAATATGTCAAAAAGTGCCGTCTAATGAGCATATTCAATGCTCCAAATTTCAGAAATATAGATAAAGAAACAAACGAGAAAAGTGGGGTGTACCATGAGTCTGTGTCACACAGAGTAAGTCAAAAATCAACGGCAATGGTTTAATTTTCAAAACACATAAAAAAAATTGTCAGGGTTTTGCCACAAATACTCCACTATGCGCCTCTGCGATGACCGTCGAGATGCCCCGCCACCCGCTTGCCCTGCAGATCGGAAATGTCTCAGTCAGAAAGGAATTTTTGGCGCTGTATTTAGGAATTTTGAGTGTTGTACCTAATCTCTATAACATTTTTGGGAGGGGGGGCTGGACCCTCTGCCCCCCCTTCCCCCCGGTACGTCCTTGGGCATAGGTGACCATGGGTTTGATATAACCCAGTAAGTATATTACTTTCGACTTCAAACCGCATGTCTTGCCAGAAACACGTCCAGGTTGCCGCTGTAGCATTGGAAACTAATATGACTGTTCCATGTTAGTCTTTGGTTGATAACGCACGAGTATTTGACTTCCTTGGAAAAAGTTAACTGAATTCCATTCAGAGTTGGGGTTTTCAGTTCGTACTTTCGCCCAATTATAAATGGAACCAGCACTGTTTTCAGAATAGAAATTTGTATTTATACTGAGCAACAAAAATAATAATTTCCACTAACATGAAGCGCAGTTTTTTGAAGTTCCTTAAAACATAATATCCATTGAAACAATAATAATACAGTTAAAAATAATAAATAATTCACAGTTTTTCGAAGTAACTTAACACATAATATTCATTATATACAATGATACAGTTAAAAACAATCTAATAAAAATATAGGACAATATAGTAAATACATTTAGTACCTCTGTGCACCAGCTTCTGATTATATTTAGGGTTGTCTGCATGTGATTGGATATCATGTCGTCGTGTTTGCCCCTAATAGTGACGACCAGGTCATCGACGTAACCTTAAGTCATAGTTCCAGATTCATGTAGCTTCACTATCAGATTATCAATGGTCAGTGACCACAGCAAAGGCGATGGAATCCTGCCTTTTTCCGCCGTCATTCTGCTCTCCGAGAGCAGTTACAATGTTTTTGCTTTAGAGCATTGCATATATCCATCTGATCAGTGAGGTGTTTATATTCCTTTCCTCTAGTGATCTGATGATGGAGTCATGTGAGATGTTATCGAAAGCACCCGGCCTCTATATCTATGAATGCTTTCAACTAAGCATTGTAGAGCATTAATCAATTATTTGCCTGCTTGATAGGCGAAATGTCCTTTTTGAAGCGGTCTGTCCAAGAGGATTTCACTTCATATACATCAGTCTATAATTTTCTCCAATATTTTCAGGAGAAAGGCGATAAAACTATGGTTAATAAGCTGAACGTCTTTGGTATGAACACCACTGCAGCCTCCCTTCGGTATGACCGAAAATGAAACTGTCCTGGAACAGCCTTCACAAGAAGGGCTCTATTATCTCAAGACCATTTCGTTGTAAGGCGGGAAATGTTCCGTCCTTTCAGGACGATTGAAAGGTTTGAAGCTCTCGATCTTTTGGGTGGTGAAGAGATTTTCCCCACTAGACTCCTGCTGGAGTACTTTGCAGTTCGTCTTCAACAACCTCGGACCCAGAAAAGTGTCTCTGGATAAGAACACTTCAATAATATAAATAAAAGGATAAAACTTTTCAAAAATTAATGATATCTCACTAAGAACATAAATGTGAAAAGGAAGCCAAGATCGGTACAATTGACGTTCGGGGTTGTCGGCGTCGCCGAGGAAAGAGTTGAGATCTGTATAGGTGCCAAGTACCATATCAGTTCCTTGAATCATAGCTTGGAGCATGGGGAAGGAGTTTAACGTGCAGCGCCGCATTGGCGGATTCGGACAAACTGATCCAGACAGTATCGCTGTGATGAAAAGGGTGTCTACAAAGTGTGGCAGTTTGAATTTTTCGGGCGCAAACATCAAAACAGAATTTGTGTTGTGACTCGGCAGGTAAAAGCTAGGTGTATACTAAATGAATGACAATGAACGAGTCGGCCGCAAATAACCTCGAATCAAATGTAAATGACGTGACCATCGGGAAGAAGTGAGTGAAAACTTCGTTATTATTGTATACTAATTAACAACTAGTATTACTTTTTTCTTGTAAATTATTAACAAATTGCAATAAATGCAGTATTTATATTTACTTTGTACGGTATATAGGTACTTGGAAATTTTCAAAGTCAATTCATAATTTCTTTGTGCATATTTGAGTTGAAAAACTCGGTGACATGAATGTATCAGACTGTATTTTCACATTGATATGAACAATTAAATTTTTTCATGCTAATGATTACACTAATCCAATAAACATGGATGAAAAACATATCTTTATTTATGTAATACACATTCAATTTTTTTTTGTCAATTTTTCGACAGTAAATGAACAATATGTAAGTAAAAAAGAAAACAATATTTTCAATATATTAATTTATATTTCTTTCATATCTATTCATATTTCTTCAGTAGTTATTTTATTAGTATAATTTACTGCAACATTAGACAATACATTTTATCAATTGTTTGTGAAAATATTTATTTACCTCTAATTCGATAGAGTACTGATTTGTTGTCGCTGCTGCTTGGCTAATCACTTTTGCATGTATGCTGGAATAATATTTTTTTTTTTACTTCCCGCACCTGACACACGTGACCCAATCGCACCAATGCTGCTGCATTTTTTACAGACTGATTCTCGAAAACAATGTGGCTTGTAATGGGTAAAAACCCAGTTGCTTGCTCCATCACGAATAACACTTTTCAACTTGACAATAAATTACATGTAAACACTACGACGACAGGCGAATCACGTATCACGTGTTCACCACTTTGATGTAGCCTTGCGCGCTCCGCAGACGACTCGTCTAAATCTGCTTTTCATTCATTACTGGCGCAATTTCCGGTTATACCCGCCGAATCACAATGCAACCGCAGTTTTCATGTTTGTAACAAAAACATTCAAACTATTGAACTTTAAAAACACTCTATCAAAGGGGCAAATACAGAAAAATTACACTATGTGGACTAATTCGCCATATTCCGCCACTTCGGCGCCACTTACAAAGGTGCTCCGACTCCATAGCAATGTACAGCATTCTCAATTGATTACAAAAAGATTGTTAAGTTCTTGGATATTTGAATTACACTCATACATTTCTGAAAAAAATATCTCAAGAAGCATTTTCCGTTTTTCAACATCTGAATACACAATTAGAAGTAAAAAATAAGTACACGTGTTCAAAGATATATATTACTCTTATTATAACATGAATATTCCTTTTGATATCCACATGCTCATTTCGCATGTTTATATCTTCCGCCTAAATCAAAACTACCAGTGTGGGGAAGATCAAGTTCTCCAAGAAATATTGTCACCTGCAGAAAAATAAAATGAAAAACCAACGAACAAATAATGAAATTAAGAAATATCCAAAAGATTCTGCCTACCTGTCCTAATAATTCATTTTTTATCATCTTCTCTTCTATCACAGTTACTTCCAAATTTTTGGAATTAAGCTCGTCTTGAGAGACTAGAAATTCGAACCTTTTGTCGAAAGTGGGGTCTCTGCATCCTTTCATAACCTAGAATATTCATATATTTATATATAGTTTTTTTTTCCATATAAAAAAGATGAAGGATTACCTTGGTTTTCCTTTTAGTTGATTTACTTCTTTCTGGTAACAGGTACAGCTTAACGTATATGTCTTTTTCTTCAGTGGGTTCCTCATAATAAAGATTACTGAAAAAGTTTACTTCATTATAGATTCCATTTGATGTTTCTCACCTACTTTACTCGATGCACAACAACGATTAGTCTTTGTCGTTGTAAACTGTACCTCAACGTCAAATCGATTTCTCCCATATATTCACGGAAATACCTTAAAAAAAAAACTTTTTTTCAAACAAGAAAATTTAAATCTACAAAATTCCAACATGATTGCCTATGTAAAACAATTTTTATAGAAACACATCCCTGAGTACTAAAATTTTTATTTATAAAATAAATGGATGGATCAATACTATTGAAGATGAGGTATCATTTAATGATTTCTCCATCATCACAAGGGTTTCCTAGAGTACTGAAAAACTTAAGGGGGATATCACCAATACCTTGAGCTACCCAATATAGAAAAAGAATTATCATATAAAAAAATACATACACAGCTTCTCTCAATTAGATCGACAGAATTTGTCAATTGGTAAATAGGTTGGCACACATACAGAATGCTGAAATATTTGCATTTTGATTTCATAGAATTACTCAAAGAGAACTCCACCAAAAAACGTTGAGAACGTTTTCCAGATATTTTGTGCACACTGAATTCAACGATATTATCAATACTGAACTATATGCTCAAAACATAGAGGGTGACGGACTATCAATTGTAAGCGGTAGTGTAGAAAGTTAGTTCACATAAAAGTTGAGGCATATTTTCTAGAACTCGTCAAATTATGTGAAATTACAAAAAGAAACGGCTATATGAAAGTTGCGAAATAGGAAAGGTACAAAGTCACCTATTACGGTGACCGTATATATCACGCTGGAAATGAAATATTTGTCCAAAAATAACTTCACACGCATTCTCTTCCACTTGAGTCACCAACAATTATTCAAATACTACTGTAACAAAATCGAAGAAGTCACCCTGTAAGAATATATCACCGATTTTCCATAGCAGATTTTCTCACTCGGGTCCTAAAAATTTCTTTTTTTAAGGGTAGAAAATCTGATGCCATGAACAGTTGGATTTGAATGAGTTAAACAATCACAGTTTTGGGAAACCTTGACATCTGGAACGCAGATTAGCTGTGCAAGAAGTCGAAAATGAAATTATTCAAAACAAATTTCTACATCTGCTAACCGGTTGTTCGTCAACAACCTCGAACGATAAATAAAAATTACAAGTGGCCTAGCGGGTGGCACATCTGCAGAGCTATATGTATCTGGTATTGTCTCCATCACGTACGGAATAAAACCTTCGAGATATGGGAATTTTGCTAGGAAATATAGGTTCACTGGCCAATAGCGGGAAATTGTAACAATTTTTTAGGGCACCGGAGAATTTGTTTGTTTTTGTTGGCGAAATCAATTGGCACCCACATGAAAAATTATTTGTATTTAGAATAACGGCTTATTAGGCTGCAACTAGTCGTGGGTGAAAGTTTTTCTGATAATTTTCTTTCGAATGAAAACCCAAAAACTCTAGCTGTACAGAATGATCACTTTTAGCAGTCTAAAGGAGAGAGATAATTGTTAAAAACCACTGCAGTAGTACCGCTCAAATAACAGGAAGACGGCACCTCTCGGATGATAAAAATCAAGCAATGGCTCCACCCACGACTAGAATCGCAATTGGTCGACGGGGGCATTACAAATTGGTTTATAGTTTTTCAAAATCTCACCCCATTGGTTAGGTAATTACTCCCAGTACGAATTAGTTGGAATAGGGGTTGAATTTATTTTTAAAACCGGTCAAAATTTGATTTAAGTGGGGGTTCTCAAAAAACTTAGTAGGAGAAATTTCACGTAGGAAATTCTCTCAGAAAAATAATCAGTTGATATTTCATCGTGGCCCGGGTTAAACTAACTTACCAGAAATTTTATTCAAGTCAGTAGTGCCTTTTCCTTTTCGGTTGGGCTGAAGAAAAGTCAAAAATTCATTTAGTTCCGTATCGTGCTTACGTGCGAGTTAGTGTTCCGGTTATTTAAACTAGTTGGTTTCGCGGGGGCCTCCTTCCAGATAATTACCAAATTTTGTTCACCAGAAACCGTGGAATTATTTGTTCTAAGTAGAATTTTCCAACTGTCGAAAGTCGCTGAGTTGTGTGGTTTAAGTTCACTCAATTTATTTTCCAGTGTTATTTTTGTTATCTAGTCTTGATTCACTAAGTTTCATTCAATTTATTTTCTTTACGTATTTATTTCATCCACATAATTAATCTCTCCAATAAAAGCCATCTATAAAATCAGTTCGTTTGTTTGAGAAATACTGGGGAATTGGGAAAGTCTTGACCAAAGTTACGGGCGACTTTTGGTGATAAGTGAACGCTGAAAACACACCGGGGGAGAGAGGTTTGTAATTATATCTGTAATGTAATGTCTTCGGGTATACGCTGAGATAAAAACCGACCATTCACCCAAATTATCGAGATTAGTAATGAGTAAGTAAGGAATATCGACTAAGATTTCAATGCCAAGTCGTGTCCACCTATTGTAGGGAGTATTCGGTAATTCGCTGATATTCTTCAAAAATTTAACTCACGCCAACCGATATATGGTGAGTTATATGGTAAAGTCAATGAAAACAACAGTGTGTTATACTACCCAAACATGTATATATATATATATATATATATATATATATATATATATATAGGAGAGGGTAGTCGTTGCTGACTACTTAGGTGTAAGACTTAAATATTGGGGTGTGCTGCACATCCCAATATTTATATATATATATATATATATATATATATATGTTTTATTGACATAATATGGTACAGTTACAAGTCAAAATTTAAAACATTTCAATAAACACATATAAACCACAGAAACTAGCTGGGCGACAGTTTGTACGTGGTGGGTTATTAAAAATAAATAATTAAAATGTATAAAATAAATTTAGTACTCAAACCTAAATTTATCTAACGAATTTCCATCGAAAAAATTCAGCAGATGATATAATGATTCAACATGCAACAAAAAATAAAAAAGTGATTTTACTTAAACCTAAACTTATTTAACGAATATCCATCGAAAAAATTCAGTAGATGATATAATGATTCAACATGTAACAAAAAATTAAAAAGTGATTTCACATATCAATAAAAATCATCATTGTATAACTATGGCATCACAATCAAAACACGTAATCAGTTAATTTTCAATCAAGGATTGTCAATTAATTCATGTACCTCTCTACTTCGCCTACTCATTATATAACTTGTTACTTCAGTCTTAAATCTTTTGACTGTATTTTCCTTTTTGGTATTATCTGGCAAGGTGTTGTATAATTAAGTCACTAAGTACAAATAACTTCTTTGTCCGATGCATTTGTTCATAATGGGTGTAACATACTTTTGTTTATTTCTAGTTTCATAGACATGTGTACGACTGTGTAATCCACCTCTGTTTAAGTATTGTCTTATATTGACGTGCAAATAATATATCTGTCGGATATCTAATACTTTCGCTTCGGCAAAAAGTTGATCAGTAGGATACCTATGGTGTTTGTTCAATAGTAATTTCAAAAAATTTTTTTGCGAAACCTGTATTGCATTATATTGTGCTCTTGAAACACCTCCCCAACCTACGCTTCCATAAATCAAATGTGATTCCACCAAACTCTGATAAACTATTATTCTTTCTTTTTTATTCAAGAATTCAACAATTTTTTTATATCTATATAAAATACACCTTAATTTTTTTGATAGGTAGTCCACATGAGTTTTCCATCTGAAAGTACGATCCAACATTATTCCCAAATATTTAATTTCATTTGCTGGTCTTATTGTGAAAGAATTTTGTATGGTTATATCATAGTTTGGAAGAGCTGTCTCAAGGCTACCGAAAGGTAAATAAACCGTTTTTTTGAAATTCACCGATAATAATCTGTAGTCCAGCCAGGTTTTAGTTTGGGCAAAATCCCTTTCAATTTTAATTTTCAAATTGTACCAGTTTGTGTCCTTATAGATAACCACAGTATCATCGGCAAAGCTGATGATTTGACCCTCTTTCTCCAATAAAAATATGTTATTCATATAAATAGTGAATAACAAAGAACCCCGTTCCTTGACGCACACCACATGATATTTCCTTTGTTTCGCTAATTTTATCATTCATTTTGACCTGTTGTTTTCAGTTTTTCAAATAACTTTCAAAAAAACTACGTGCTGGACCTCTCATTCCTATGTCACCTGAGGTTTCCATTAGAATGGAATGGTTGACGGTGTCGAAAGCCTTTGCCAAGTCAAGAAATATACCGATTACTGGTTCACATTCACCTATGCATCCGTAAATAGTGTTTGCTAATAGATGTATTGCATCTTGAGTTGACTTGTGGTTTCTAAATCCGAATTGAGAGTTTGAAAGTAAATGATGTTTTTCCAGGAATTTGTTTACTCTAGCTTTCCCCTAGGGCATGTTTCGATATTCCCGAACAGTACTACCCAGTAAATTTAATCGTTCCGATTTTACTGAAATTTACTGGCAATGTTTTCGCGCCACTTTTACGGACACCTGTTAGGGGCTAAACATTTACTGGTGCTACTGTTACAGAAAAGATCATGTAGTCATAGTATCCCCTCTCCAATTGAAAAACGGTAGGTTATATTACGATTTAAAATCAAAACACTATCCACAGTAATGGGACATAATCTAAAATCAGTTATTATCAGATTATCACTGCAGAATTAATATTCTGATCTACATATACAACAGGAAATAGTAGTTATACAGTGCAGCTTTTCATAGTCCCCCTCCCCCTTTTAACTTATGAACGGTTCGAGGTAGAACAATGGGACGAAAACCGTTTCGAATGATACCACCGACACTACTTTTTTATTGCGATTGCTGTGTAGTGTATGTAGTGTTGAGTTCCGTTGTGATTCCTCTACTCATTTCGAATATATCTTCATTATATTCTTGCAAGTGTGTATAATTTGTAGGACATTTGTATGGCACGCCGTTCTACTTTTTATTCGACTTGACCGTAAACTCCCATTTAAATGTCACTTCTTTTTTATGCGACTTGCGATAATATAAACGGAATAGATATTATTTTCGTTGAGTGTAATTTCATTGCTAATAACAATTCGATTGTATTTTCCTATTGGAAATAGTAATTACTAAGACATCCGGTCTATCAATTTGCCAGGAAATTCATTTGTATCCAATTATCAAAAATTCATTTTTATTATGTTAACCGGTATTTAAATTACAAATAACAATTGGAATTGATTCTGTTTGTTCAACAAAAAAGTTTGATATGTTTTCGATGGCACATGTAGTACTATGAATGTTATGTACAAATTCAAAATAAATGAATTACTGTCATTAGCAGCAATTGGCAGAATACATGAAACATCCTTCAATTCGAAATGGAAATATCGTTTTCATTTGAAATTACAAGGAAAACGAGACTCACCGAAATTATCTTGGGAGCCATTATATTGAAAACCAATTGAAATAGCATTTCGATAGCTAGGTCGAATTAATATTCAGGCGCCGGTGTTCCTCTTATTATATATTACATTTTTATGCAATATTCAAACATGGCACTTGAAGGTATGTGGCCTCAAATAATGCCATATTACCTTTTCATTTCCATTCTACATGCATTATTACGGTACTTGATTTTCGTTACATACCATCGCCAATAATCCTTAATGTGCAATAAAAATTAAAGTGTCAAGAGAACTCGTCTAAGGGCACATCTCCTCATATGTAATATGAATTCATGTGCCATCTAAATTCCACTTGAATTTGATTGTGACTTTGATGTGCATGACAACAGAGTCCCATAGATATGTAATCGACAAAAGAAAGAAACAACATTCATATTAGACTTCGATACCTGCGTCATCGTGTTAATAAGTCGAACAGAAAAGAAACGGCATTCAATTAATTTTTTGTCAATTCAACATTCACTGTATATCACAGTCGCAGGCCTCCAAGTGCCATTCAAATGCAACTCGCATTTAATTGTCACATTGATGTCCGCGACATCGAAGTGTAATGGAAACGCAAGTGACAAATAAATAGAGTATCATTTAAATTCGACTTGGATACCTATGACATCAATGTGGACCATATAATAATGTTGAATAATAAATGTATTCAAATTTCTATTACCAATAGAAAGATACCATACGTCCAAGTCGCATAAAAATGCTTGTCTCATTTAAATTGGTATCCCAAAGGCGTGCGTTACATTCATTTCGGGTTCAAAAGACACCGTAAGTTGATGTCGCATAAAAATACATGTCCCATTTAAATTGGTATCCCAATGGCGTACATTACATTTTAATTCGTCCTCAAAAATAAAATGCTGAGCGATATGATGGAGTAAATAATTGAATTTGTTTATCTTTTTAGTTTTGAGAAAGGGCCAAGCCTACCACACACTATTTGAAAAGATATACAAAAGTAAATTACTACCTTCCTTCGGTGAAGTAAGAAAAAAATTACAATTTTAGAGCAATAGGGGTAAAAAAGCAAAATACCATATCATTTTGAATGTTTCAAAAATATAGTTTGATTGATTGATTTTCCTAGGAGAAGAAAAACGATTCAATTAGTTAGAAACTTATCGTAGGTATTCCTTTTCTGTTCAGTACTACTTTTCACCATAGTGTTCTTACAGAACCAAGGTAGGTTTTCAGCACAAACAGTTTATGGTATGTATGTTGCGTTTTCTATCCTACTTTTTGTGTAATGTTCCTACAGTCCCAATGACAGTTTGCTTACTTTTTTGTATACAGATTAAGTCTGAAGTAGGTATGTTGGCATTTTCTATTCAACCAACAAGCTTATAATAGGACCGACAACTCCGTGTATTGAATCTTTATTCCGTAAATAATCCATGAACATTTTCTTATAATCCTCAATGAACACAAGACGTTGAAAATTCGATGAAAAAAGTCAATTTCAATTGATTATTCGACAACCGCTAGATGGAAAGAATGAATTTAGCAGGAAAGTTAGGAACTGACGAATCATGAGCACGGACGTTCAAAAATAATTTCAGTCACTAGCCCTATGGAAATTTTCAGAATCTCTCAATGACTGGTCAGCTTCCAAATCGAAGAATCAATTGAAATTGAGTTTCAAACGAATTTTCAATGCCCGTTATCTGATTCTGAAATAACGTATGTAACTGCATGTAGACTCCCACATGGAGTTGGTCGGTATTATTTCTTATTATGACACTCATCTGAATGTCAGAAAGCGCTGGCAATAGTTTAGTGCTACAAGGATCAGTACGCTCAATTGTCGTCGGCATTTTGATCTTTTTACAAGCTTTTCTTTAGTTTCACTCGTTAGTTCGTTCGTTAGGGTCAAATTTTACAAGTGAATTTTGACCGACGTCTAGTCGTCCGATTTATTTGAAATTTGGAAGGTGTTCATGATTCCGGTGACATTTCCTTATAGAATTGTTATAGAGAAAAAACAAAATAACGACTCTAAAATGTTGACAATAAATTCATAAATTTAAGATGGTAGCTCCAAGATGTCGGACGAGTTTTGTGATTATGGTCCGATTCGATTCAAAATTGGTACCATGTGGGGGTATTTGGGGTCGGAAATATTGAAATTTTTGTCAAAATTCATAAATTTGGATTGGGGACGAGTTTTGTGATTATGGTCCCATTCGATTCAAAATTGGTACGCGACGGTTTTCGCGGTCGGAGATTTTGAATTTTTTGTCAAAATTTATAAATTCAAGATGGCGGCCCCAAGATGGAGAAAGAGTTTTCTGATGATGGTCATATTTTATTCAAAATTGGAATTTAAGGTTTTCAGGTTCGGAGATTATGAATTTTTTGTCAGAATCTATAAATTTAAGATGGCGACTTCAGGATGGCGGACGAGTTTTGTGATTATGGTCAGATTATATTCAAAATTGGTATGTGGGAGTTTTTGGGGTCAGATATCATTATTTCTTTCAGCTCAAAACTTACAGGGAAGAGCCCTTGTAATAACGATGCTCTATTAGAAATGAACAGATCAAGGCGAACTAACTAAAAAGAAAAAAAGGAACAATTTTTTAAAGGCAAGCCTTCATTCAAGCCGTGTACTAAAACGTATAAAATAAATAAGTTCAAGTCATCGCTGACAATGATTTAATTATTTTTTGTTAAATTATTTGGTTTCAAAAAGCTTGTCGCGCAAATTGTAATAAAATTAATACTTCGACAAGTTGGTACTCACCAACCAATCATTGTCCAATGAAATTAATTGGTACCTACTTCCATGAATACTTCGTAAAAATTAAATACTTTGACAAGTTCTTACTTACCCACCAATCACTGCCCAATCAAATTAATTGGTACCTACTTTTATGAACACAGGCAAAGGCAATTCTTAGAAAGCTCAACATAAATATGTATAGGTACACTACTAGAACAAAAAATGGGTACCCAAAAGTTTACAAAAAATTGTGCAGGTTGATAATGAGTTGAATATAATCATACTTGTTTTTCGAAATAAATGATTCTATTGTTTTTTCACAATTCAATAGCTTAACATAACGGATGATTTATCTGATTGATAGGCTGAATTTTTTGAGAATTTGTACCTAATTGTGTTTTGGGGTGGAAGGTTGCGAATTTTTTCTCAGAATTCAAGAATTCAAAATGAATGTGTTGTTGAGGTGGAAGATGGAAACCCATCAGTCAGTTTGTTTTTGCCAAATTCCTAACATGTACCTATATCTGAAGTATTCTTCATGAAATATTTCGCTACATGAACAAAACCATTTTTATGTAATATTTAAGTTGGTGTTGTCTTGTATTTTTTCTATTCTGATAGAGTTAAATTATGATCGCAGTAATATTGAAATCAATTCCAATTTCCATTCATTCTGGTGTAAACATGGATAGAATTTAATCAAACCCAGACAAACAGACTGTTTGTTCTTTCGAAATTATCTACACAACTTTTTGCAAACATTTTCTTGAATGCCTCCTGAAATTGAATGGGTGTCTAGACCAATCAACAGAGATTTTTTCGCGACAAAAATACTACCAGGAAACCGACTGTGCCATCATACGGAAGACGGTCCGTAGTTATATCGTGTTATGTTTCCTACTCCCAACTGTCATTGCTCCAATTTGTTATAAACATTTAAAATAATTTTTTTATCGTTTTTGACTTGTAACTTGAAAACTAATGAAGTAATTTCGATATTTCGTATTGTAGAGAATAAAAATTTAAATAAAATGAGTCCGAGCACAACTTTATCGGATTATTAGTATCGGAGAAAAACCGGAAAAAATCTGCGTTTTTTTAAAAACTCATAACACCACCATTTTTCAGGTTTTTAAGCAGTGCATGAGAGCAGCTAAGGAGTGGGGGTAGAGCAGCAGATTCATAACGGGCGCAGCGCGCTTGTATTACTATACATACGCTTCCCCGCGACTGCTGCTCTACCCCCACTACTCAGCCGCTTTCACGCACTCGCCTATTTTCGGTCATTGGACAATTGGAATCGGACCACCTATGAGGCATCCAGGTCAGCTGCAATAAAGTTCAGTAAAAAATTCCGATTGCAATTATGTCAAAACTAATGATCCGACAGTGCCTTGGTTTTTCACTACAACTTAAAAAATGGCGGAATTATGAATTTTTTAAAAAAAGCTTATTTTTTTCGGTTTTTCTCTGTTACTAATAATCCGATCGAGTTGTGCTAGTGCTCATTTTCTTCGCATTCAGATTCTCCACAATTCGTCCACTGAGAGTATCGAGATTTCTTCATTAGTTTTCAAGTAACAAGTCAAAAACGTTAAAAAAAAATAAAAATGCTTTTAAATGTTTATAACAAATTGAGCAATGACATTTGAGAGTAGGAAACATAACAGGATATAACTATACGGAACGTCTTCCGTATGATGGCACAGTCGATTTCCTGGTAGTATTTTTGTCACAGAATCAATATAACAGAAATTCTCTATTGACTGGCCTAGTCCTACAATTTCAAGTCAAAAGCGAGGAAATGTTTCAAATAAAAAAAAAGGAAGGTAGTAATAAATACAGATTAATAAAGATCGGTTGTGGACATACTTATGGATCAGATCAGATTTACAAATTTTCAGAAAAATATATGGTACAGTAGGTACCTACAGGAGAACAGTTTGTGGTGCAGACATAACAATTATGAATTCTTTACACTTTTTTTGGGATTATAACCTTCCACAATATGTTTTCAGATTGTGGAATAAACAAAATCGGCAGTATTCCAAAACGAGTGGCAGAATAGGTATCTGGGCTCAGCGGATCCCAAACAATACACAATTCTTGTGCTGGTGGCGATATGCTAACATTAAAGGGACACGGTGGTTGGCGGTCATCAGCAGTGGCCGAGAGCTATGTAAATAATTCTATGAAAAACATGACTGCCAACTCATCAAAAATTACATGTACCATTAATAATACTGCTACAATAAGAGAAAACACTAGTATTATTTTTGAAAATACAAAAAATCAGACAACCAACCTGCCCTCTCTTGTTTTTAATAACTTTACAGTTACAATTAATAATTATTACAATCAAAAGTAGTATAGTAACTTATTATAGTTGAATTATCTTTGTAGTTATTTAATTGATTGATTGAAAATATTTTCATTCAATAGAATCATAATTTTTGATGGTAATGAATGCGGTCGTAGAAAAAGTATAGTACACAACTCGAGTTGAATGGAACGAAAACACAAAACCTATGGAATATATAACCTTAGATAATATATGCTACGCTAGATATGGCATTCTGTGTTGTTTGTTTGGTCTTAGAGGGGTACAGATGTGAGGGGGTGAAGAGGGGACGTTGGCGTACTATACGTAATATCTGGGGTGCTATTCTCGAATCATATTCGTATATGAATTGCTTTGTGTCTTCCACTTACATATTCTTCATCGGAACATCCTTTTCTATTCGTATGAAAATTCCCACTTATGGTTCGAGAATAGTAGCCCTGTCGATAGCTTGAGTTCGCCTATCCCCCCCGAACCTACCAAAACAATAACCTAGGTGCCGTATCTCGCGTAGCATATATGATCTAAGTATATAACAGTCCTGAAAAAACGCTTCTGTTACACTGCACATGCTCCTGATAGTTTCGGACCGTTTAACCTCTAATCTTTGCCGTTTATTTTGTGAACGCGAACAAATCTATGATTATCGAGTTCTGTGCACTGTGCAGTCAAATTTGAAAGACTACAAATTTGTCATTGACCTCGAGATCGATCGTTCCAGGGGCGTACACGCTCGCGAACATCTGTTTCATTTTGTGACATGTGAATAATGTATTTCCTTCGCACTTTTCGTTCTCAAAAGTATACGCTCCGGGGATATATCGATCTCGAGAATTCACGAAAGACTAATTCACCCAAACCACAGTTTATAGCTGAAGAAGCAGTTAGCTCACTTGGCCCAAATGCATGTTCCAAGGTAACATCCACTCCAGGGAAAGAATTCAGGATGCGCAGAAGACTGTACGCGATTATCGCTCTTCGAAGTATCCGGAAAATATCAGTATTAGGGTGGGTATTATAAAACAATTTCGACAGATAACTAGAAGTTAACTTGTGGATGACGTCACATGTTATAGTTAACTTCAAAATGTAGCAGTTAACTTTATCGGGTGGAACGGGTGTCGGTTAAAGTTAACTTTGTAGAAATTGGTGGTTTTCGATCGTCGACAATTCTCCTGCTCCTGTCAATATTGCATATGAGTCATATAACCTCAATTTTATCGTTTTGATTTTTCGTTTTCGCAAAATGTTAGCAAACGATATCCACGTTATTTTTGAGGAACTTTTAACCGATGATGAAGAAGGTGCTGTGAATATTGTTGAAGCCGCTCGGCGACAAATGATATTTAGGAATCGGTTAGACCATTTCACCTTGTGGAACGAAACAGAATTTAAAAACCGATTTCGACCATCAAGAGAGTCTGTACACTTGTTAATGGGGCACATTGAAGCAAATTTACAAAGACCAACTAATAGGTCAGCATTTCTAGTACCTATTTTAATTATTGTAGAATTATAAATATTTTTATTTTTAGAAATCATTCTCTATCGCCAGAAACACAAGTGTTGATTACACTCAGATTTTATGCAACTGGTTCATTCTTGGTAGTTGCTGGAGATTTTGGGGGGTATTCACAAGTCAACTGCTAGCAGTGTTATTAGAAAGGTCACAGGGGAAATTGCATTGTTATCGTCGAATGTTCGAATTAAAAATAAAACTAACAAAAACAGTTTTTTTTTTTTCATTTAAAACAAACAAGATGGTGTGAAAATGTGTCCTTATCACCTAGATAAACATAAAGTCTTTTTCCATACTGTATGAATAATCTTCGGTATGTCGAATAATATCTCTTTTTTCTCTTCTCAAGTCTCTTGTTTTTTCTTCTCAACTCTCTTCGAAGGTTCTCTTTTTCACTTTTTTTCTTGGCCACACACACAATAGTCAACAGAATATTCACCAGGTAAACCAGAATTTCATTGAATGTCAACAATCACAAGAGATTCGACAAGTTTTAAGTGTACAATGGCTAAAATCATATAAACATTAATGTTTCGAAAAGTGTCATCACCTAGATATACATTTATAGCCACCCTTTTTCCATACTGTATGAAAATTTTTCGGTATGTTGAATAATCTCTCTTTTTTCTCTTTTTAACTCTATTTTCTTTCCTCACAACTCTCTTTGAAGGTTCTCTTTTTCACTTTTATCTTGCCCACAGACGATACATTGGGAAGGGACTGGATTCTTCTTCAAGAGCCCATCGTCTGTCTAAAAACTCGCTCAATCCTAGATTAGTCTGCACCAGAACGTTACGTTAATTTTCTCATGGAAAATGATGAAAACTTATTCCAGTTCAACGGGTTCGTTTTGCCAAGAGAATAATTGTAGGTTACCTTTTTGCCTTCTTCTTCTTCTTTTTATTTAAAAAATGGTACCTTTATAAAACTGACATTTTGAAGCTCAAGTTAACTTGACTGATAAAATTAAAGTTAACTCCAAAACATATTTATAATACCGGCCCTTAATAACACAGTAACACGCGGTATGGCGCGAGGGATAAAAATCAGAGTTGCGCAGTGTACAAACGGGAACATAAAGATCAAAGTGCCGACGCCAAGTGAGCGAACTGTTTCTTTAGCTATAAACTGTGCCCAAACCTTACCAACGTTGCCATATTGTAGATGGATAAGATTTTTGGCGCGAAATTTGAAATACAACAATGAACTATAAAAGATTTAATGAGTCCAGGCCTTGGTTAGTGTTAAGGTTTTCCGGGGGAAGAAAGGGCCAGGGAAGGGAAGGGTTATTGAAATCTAATCTTTATTGTTATTTCAACATGTTTGGAGCAATGGCAAAAGTTCATTTTAACAAACCTATAAGGAATATGTGTGATAATGTTCCCAATGAATTCATGAATTCATGACTTATTTTGGAAATGGAATAAAAATTCTGCAGCAGCACCATACTCACCAAAGAAAGTAAATTTGAATGTCAAAAAGAAACTAACAACAGGTCCATCAATCCCCAGCTTAGATTTGTTTCTACAAAAAAACAACGCGTTTCTGATAATAAAAGTATTAAAAGGGGTTCAAGACATGCTCCAGAAGAATATTTCATTGTACACAGTACATCAGCACTAAATGATCATCAAATTGATTCTTTTTAAAGTTTTATAAGATTTCGTTATTGTTATACATTAAATTTTAGGTATTAACGTTATGAACTATAGGCAATTCGATTTTTGTTAAGACGAATACAAATTGTTTCAAAACATAAAAAACCGATGTTTTTGTGTCACAGTCTAGGTATACACTTTTGAGGCCAAATAAAGTGGTTTGGCAGAGTACATTTAAAAAAACGAAAACGTAAAGGGGAAATACTAACCAAGGCCCCGACGTTTATTTCAAATTTCGCGCCAAAAATCTCATCCATCTACAATATGGCAACGTTTGGTATGGTCTGGGCGAATTAGCCTTTCGTGAGAATTCCCCATATCATATCTGGTCTGCAGCTGTCAGAAGAATCTCCTAAAAATCAACTATAACCCAAAAAAAATTACTTTCATCTGATATATAACAAGGGTTGGTTGTGGTACTGAAAATATCAAAAAGGGGCCTGGGCGAATTAGCCTTTCGTGAGAATTCCCCATATCATATCTGGTCTGCAGCTGTCAGAAGAATCTCCTAAAAATCAACTATAACCCAAAAAAAATTACTTTCATCTGATATATAACAAGGGTTGGTTGTGGTATTGAAAATATCAAAAAAAGGGGCCCGTATGGCTAACTGCGTGAAAATTCAATATCAAATTCTATTCTTTTGAACTTTTCTGTTGTTAAATAAGTTAATGTGTTTTTTCATGAATTCAGATAGAATCAAGACTGCTTATCGTGGCTGCCTAGTTTTGAAATAACACCGTGCACTGTGCACTTTATCGATCTCCTGGGCTGCTAGGAATGCAGAAATGCAAATTGAAATTTTCATGCTAATCACAATTGCTGAAGATTCGAAATGATAGTATTAGCATTAACTTTTGAAGAAATGACGAAGACAATTCGGTATCTGATTTTCACTAAAATGGGTTATCTAAACCACTACCTCAGGTGGAGTTAGTGAAACACGTGTAGTGGTTTAGTGAACACATTTTATTGAAAATCAGAGACCGAAGGTCTCTGTCATTTTGTTGAGAACGGATTTTCATCAAGTATTGGCCGCATCCATTCAAAAAAATTAATTTAGACAATTTCTTCTTCAGTGGTAATGGAGCCATAAAGATTATCCGCGCACTTCTGTCACGTCCCTGACATTCGGTCTGTACTGGTTCAGTCAGACGAAAAGGCAATTTGAGAACTTGAATACTACTAAAGTAATCATTAACGACAAATGATGAATACCACAGACGTCTGTGATGAATACGCATGAACAGACATTCAAAATAATGCCACCTGAGTCACAGTTTATAGTTAGCTATCAACTGTGCCTGAGTATTCAGTACATCGTGCCAATGGATAATAGACTGGACTCAGTCGTAGGTCGTAGCAGGCCACGTCATAGAATTATATTTGCGCGCCGGAAATACAAATGCTTAAAATGAATTGACAAGTTCATATGACCTCTATGTCTTCTACGTTCTTATGAAAAAATGTATTTATTGGAATTGAATTTCAAATAAAGAAAAATTCGTCAGAGTCGTAATGACGAATTTATATATTTTTTGTTTTATTTATATCAATTTCTGCACAAGTACGAAATCAGTTGATAATATTTGTATTATTTCCATATTTCTTCTTGAGACTCATTTCTATCTTCTGTTCTCTTTGGACTAGAACGGGGGTGAATTTATTTTTTATTTTATTCCAATGTATATGCGTTGTAATAAATACTGTTAACAACTGCAGCAACTTGTTCCTCCAGCAGCGGTTATATAAGAAATTGCCGACAACTCATGTTCATTCACATAAACAAATACATACATGCAATTTGCCCACAAATAAACTGTGCATTTCCACAGAAGTTGATTCAAAGGGTCAGCTTGAACGTGTTACTTACAGTAGAGTTTGAACATTGAAGAATATTAAATTAAAAACTCATGTTGGCATGATTTTCCTGTAAAATTAATGCTTTTATAGGGGGTTTTGGGAGTAATGGTCTAAATATATTGGAAATTGTTGGCGGGGGGTTTTAAACGTGCGTATTACAAATTTTCCATGGATGATTAAAAAAATTAATAAACATAAATAAAAAACTTCTTCAAAAACAAGCTTTGATCTAAATGCACTAATACGAAAAACGTTATATCTGTAGATGTGTGACGCAGGTTATTTCATGACTGAGGATATTCAAAAGCTTGCCTTGCAATGCTTTCACTTTGAATACAAAATATGTATTCATACGCATCAAACTTTGAGTCTGTTACTCACAGAATAACCTAACTAACAAATTTGTTTTTCTATTCGGTGCATTTTAATAAAAGCTTGTTTTCAAAAATGATTTTCATTTATACTTATTTTGAATACGAACATGGAGTTTTTAATTTCATTCTGCAGTTCTTTCTTTTCTGAACACTGTAGTGTATAATAATTTTCAAAATAACGTTTGTCGGTTTTGAACCCTTCTTAGTGTTTAAAAAAATGTATGTGATGGAGGTCCTGAAGAGATAAAAAGTCATATTCCAAGTTTATCGCAATTGGGCTCTGGATCCCATGGAATTCAACAGAATATCCCAATTCAGTTTTCCACCATTTTGAAAATATGGTTGGTGGAGTAAAAAAATAGAAATATATCCAAATATCTCGGAAACCCAATAAGATATTTTAGATTTCTTCATACCATTCAACTGATTGGAACACACAACTTTTTAACGATAAAATCAAATCAATAATTTTTCAAAAAATCTGCAGTTGATTCACGCTGGAGTGAATTTTTGCACACCCTGTCAATATTTTGTAATAGTGATTTGAAATTACAATAACTCGTCAAACAGAATAATTATTAAATAAAAAATATTTTTAATATACCATGTTTTTAAAGCGGACTAAAAAGTATTAAATAATTTTTCCTAGCCCCATAGAGACTTATAACCACATAGATTCCTTAAACGAAAAACATGGGGTGCATGCGCGTGGTATATCATCTATTGCATGGGCTCCACGTTTTTCGTTTTAGGAATCTGTACGTGGCTAGGAGAAATTATTTTATACTTTTTGGTCCGCTTTAAAAACGTGGTGTATGAATATTTTTTTTATTCCATACCTATTTTCTGCTTTTTAGTTTTGTACGTATGAAACCTTGCAATAATCTCCGACCCCGAAAAACCAAATATATTAATTTTTAATCGAATCTGATCATAATCTCAAAACTCGTCCGCCATCTTGAATTGATGAATTTTGAAAACATTCACAATCTTCAGAGCCGAATACCCCCATATACCAATATTGGACCATAATCACAAAAGTCGTCCGTCATCTAGGAGCCGCCATCTTGAATTTGTGAATTTTAAAAACCCCAAAATTTAAAAAACATGATAATAAAAAATCATATCCCCTTAAAATGTAATGTACGCCATTGGGATACCAATTTAAATGGGACATGTATTTTTATGCGACTTGGACTTGTCGTGTGCATTTCGATTGATTATAGCAATTTAAATTCATTTTTGAACCCGAAATGAATGTAACGCACCCTTTGGAATACCAATTTGAATGAGACATGCATTTTTATGCGTCTTGCGACATATGGAGTCTCGTGAATTTCCATTGGTAATAGCAATTTGAATACATTTAATATTCAACATTATTATATGGTCCACATTGATGTCATAGGTATCCAAGTCGAATTTACATGATACTCTATTTTTTTGTTATTTGCGTTTTCATTACACTTCGATGTCGCGGACATCAATGTGACAATAAAATGCGAGTTGCATTTGAATGGCACTTGGAGGTCGAAGTCTAATATAAATGTTGTTTCATTCTTTTGTCGATTGAATATCTATTGCACTCTACTGTCATGCACATCAAAGTCACAATTTAATTCAAGAAGAATTTAAATGTCACTTGAATTTCTTTTTCATATGAGGAGATGTGACATTACACGAGTTCTCTTGTCATATGTATTTTTATTGCTCATGAAGAGTTAGTTGCGATGGTATGCAATGGAAATAAAAGTACCAAAATAATGCATGTGGAATGGAAATAGAAATATTGAGTGCCATTGGATATGTCGATGATGCGTGATGTAAGTGATAAAATGTAAGACAATCGGACACAGACATCAAAACAAAAAATAACAATATCGCAAACGAAGAAAATTATACAATTGAAATTTAAATGAAATCGATAGGCGCATGTGACATGAAAATGAGAGTTCACATCGCTATTAGCAATGAAATTCCACTTTACGACAATAATATCTATTCCGTTTATATTATCGCAAGTCGCATAAAAATTAAGTTACATTTAAATGGAAGTTTACGGTCAAGTCGAATAAAAAGTAGAACGGCGTGCCATACATTTGTCATTAAAAATTTCAAACAAAAAATATATTGCAGATCCAGGTAGATATTTTGATTATTGTATATATTAGTTTTTTTTTAAATGTATCTTAAACTCGTTTACGAATGAATGGGCGCCGAAAGATTTCCATTGAGGAATCACAGTTTTTGATAGTTCAAATGTGTGATTGGGGTATTTGAAATGGCAACAAAGAGGACATTCGGGAACGGCTGTACTAACTGAAATGGATGGAATTGAAAAAAAAAACATATTGGAAATTGGGAACGAAATTGTCGAGAAACGATCCAACAACGACATTGCTAGTCAAATTGGAGTGGCACACAGTAAAATATGGAAGACGATGAGACAGCAACAGTTTTATCTATACCATTATACGGAAGGTAATGAGCGTTATAATCTCAATATTGAATATTATCAGTGGTCTCTGAATCAACATCAAAACGACAATTTAAAAAAACTAATTTTGGCTACCGATTATTTTCAAAATTCACATGTTTGGTAGCAGGAACATATTTTCAGTCAATAACGTGAATGAACTTAGAAAGAAAGTGGAAAACGCGTGTGGAGTTGTTCGTGGACATATTTTATTTCCAACGAGTGTTGTTAACTCATGGTTGGACCGTAGAAGACGATGACAACTATAAACAATTATTGAAAACATACCAGGACTAATAAAACCAATTTCATTGGTAATATTTGTACCTTCGTTATTTTGCAACTTTTATTATATCATTATTCCACCCACACACAATCAGAAGGTATATTCATGTATACCGCATACTTATTTCTTCAAAAAACATCAGAATTGTTCGCCAAAACAGATGGTAGCTGTCTCAAAGTCCCACATTTTTAATATTTTAAGATGTTTTTTGTTCTGCTGGGAGTTCAACCCCAGGATTTCTCGTTTTTCATCTATTCCAACTAAGTGAAAATATACGAAGAAAGAAATTTCATGGTATAAACCTATGGTTGATTTATTTTGTGTTTCCGATCTAGTGCGCCCCGTCAGCATAAACTATAGTCCGTAAAATAAAGGCGTGGAGTAATAAACCCCTCATTTAGTATGCAAAATCCAAAGATTATGGGTTTTTCCTATAGCAGTTCGTACTTTTATACCTACCTGGATTTAATACGATAAGCGGTTTATTACTCCATGCCTTTATTTTACGGTCTATAACCCGTCAATGATGACTCAATTCGCGTTTGTGATGAGTTTTTTTTGTAAACATGATGTTTTCGTAAGAATTATAGGGAACTATTCCCCATATGAATATCCAATAACATTACTGGTAGATGCGTAACTATTGTGCTACATTTTTTTAAATTGTGAATGCTTTTGCCTGGATGCCCAGACCAACCCGGAATCTTTTTTACTATTGAGCTTCATTTGGTTGAGAGTAATAATCGAATTTCAGTATTCAGGCTAGAATTATTTTAAAGGGCGAACTAATAATTCATCAACAACAAATACATTATTTTTGAAGATTCCAAAGCAATAAACATTTCACCTGGATCCGGATGAACTCCTATTAGATCTCAATGAAGATCTAGCAAAGTCTGTGTATCTATCGAATACGTCATTACTGAGGTGGGAACTATCGCTGGAAACTGAGCTTGAGCGTTGTCTTTCTAACGTGTCGGCACCTGAATAATAGAAAATAGGATATCTCCAAGTGAAAAATATGAATGTTGATACATACTCGAAGTTGATATTAGTGAAGGTCTCCGCTCCAAATATTCTTCAAAATTTTCATTGTGAAAAACCTGAAAAGGTTGATTATTACAGAAAGGCACTCATCAATGAAACACTGGCTATGTTATTTGTGAATATGAATATGGATTGATTTCTCCCTTCCATATTCATACTCGTCATCATCACTCTCTATTCACATGAAATGAAAAAACTTTTGTCTAGAATTAATACCTGAAATTGGAGAGTATATTAATGAAGAAACAGTAGGAGATATATGCTTTATATTCAAAGAATTCACATGATATTGGTAGGATATACACTATAGAAAAAACAATAAAAATTTTTGAACAACTCTAATTGATTCACTTTCACTTATGAGAAAAATAATGTAAATGATGTAACTTATCGATTCTAACTAAATTGTTTGCCCTTTTATGTTTTTTTAATGTTACATTCATGATTTTTTAAAGTTTATCAGAACCCATATAATAATAATGATAATTCTATAATATAAGAAAAGAAAGAGGAGAAATTGTCTACCAAAAGGCAGTGTTAGCTACTGTTTGAGGCAAAAGGAAACAAACAACTGCTTTCTTTCACCCAACCCCTCAATATAACTGGTTTCAATTCAGTGTTAGGTCAAACTCTAAATATATTAATACAACAGTTTTTCATTGCATTTCTGGATGAATATAATCACAGAAAATGCATTAAGTCATATGCGTAAAAATATTATATCGACAACTTTGGAGGAACAGTGAAACTGGTCGATGAAATGATCTGAAAGCTCTGTACTGAAAAGATGGCGTGTCCCAAACTCTACCAAAATTCCCCCAAAAAAAATACATAAAACACATATTTTCTTAATATGTGTATAACTTTTTCTTGGGCGTTCTTTCACGAAAATCTATTGCTTCAGATAATACCACATACAAGCCAAAATAGCGATTTTCTTGATTATAAGGATAGAACCAGATATAACTAGGTTTTCGGGAGCTGCAACTCTCCACAACCTGAAAAATAAGTGAATTATTCTGGAAAGCTATACAAGAAGTATAACTTAGTGGTTTCTGCGTCACCAAATAATTTATCTTCAAATGAATTGAAATATAGAGTAACTTATGTAGGAATCATTTATGCAAAGATTCGAAAAAACAAAATTCCTGCTGGAGTCATAGAGATGCATCATATAAAGTAATAGGCAATTTTTTTTAATGTTAAGGTGCTGAACACACTTTGTTAAATACTTTTAAATATCAACCATATTTGATGTTTAAAATTGCTTTCTGAAACATTCCATTGCGGGATGATTTGAGGGCCTTACTTTGTTCGGATCATTAAAATTTCGAGGGTTATTATCGGATTACGAATCCTTATTCCCATCTATTACCTGACAAATTACCCTGTTTAGTGTTTCTAAATGAGCACCCAAGGATTATTAGTCATTGCCTTCCATATTTTGAGTTTTCTTTTCCCTGTAAGTGAAAAATGTTAGTTATATGTTATATACTAAATAATTTGCCAGTAACGTAGAGATTGAAAATGATTTACTTAAAATATTTCCCAACAAATGTTATATGGGAAATTCTTAATACAAAATATACTTCCTTCAATGACAATTCTGGAAATACCTCTGTTCCCGTTCTCAAATCCAAGTTTTTGGAGAATAATCACAATTTTGAAGCGGTTTGAAAGATTTCTTGTTTTGTTGACAATTACCTGCCAAAAATATCTTTTCGTTTTTTGATTGTTGTATATTTTTGCATACAGATTTGAATTGTGGGACTTAATTATCAATATGGGGATATTTGCGAATTCTATAAATTTCAGAACCTTATTATATTCAAAACCAGTTCGGCACTTGGAACTTTGCATTTTTGCAGATTTAGAATTCTACATTAGAAAGAAATAAAACAGTTTCAGACCGATTTTAGATTACAGGAGATAGAAAAGTAAAATTCTGGAAAATTTCGAATTTTTGTTTTCTGTCACGTCTACAGGTGGATGGAAAGTTTCATTTAAGAGCTTATATTTCCTTATGAAATTTAATCCTCTGCGGAGCAGAGAAATTCTCAAGACGTAAGTGATAATAATAACAATTACAGTTGAGAAAATATGTAATGAACTCCTGGAAAATTGTATTTTATCTACAAGTGATGATAACGATGACAAACAAGAGTTTTAGTCAAATATCACAGAACCACCCGCAAAAAAAAAGATTCTAATAAAAAATTAGTACGTACAATATATAAATGAATTGTTGAAAATATATTTTCAATTTGTAGAAGTTAGATCTGTGTTATCATCATCCGTTGGAATAAAATGTAATTATGAATGTTAAAAAACCTTTGCACGCGTTCGTTCGATTTCGAATTGATTTCCATTAGAAATGTGCAACTAATCAACTTGGATAATTACTTACCGATTTTACAAGGTTCAATTCATGTCAATATGTTGAATAATACATTCATAATAGATACTGACGCATAACGTTAAATATCTCAGGATCTAAGCATCGAGGCATGTTTTTTTAAATGCGTGTTTTTTCGCCTTCTAATCAAACCCTATAGAATAATTCCAAATAAAAACACTAACGTATCGAAAAACAAATTATTTATAAACACAAAAGAATATGAGGTCACCCTAACTGAAAAAAATTAACGCATTCGAATTCTACAAATAATGTAGGATTTCTTATGACTTACACTGTATATATTGTAACGAAGCTTTTGAAGTTTGAAGTAACTTTGGTACGTTCCTGACCATTGGGGTTTAATTTTAATCGCGGTCTGGCAAAAAATTATATTCCTAGTTCAGAAAATGGTTGTACATGCCCAAAGCTACTGGAAAGAGCACCAAACCAAGTAAAAGACAGGGCTGATTCCTTTTTGCACAGTACAAAAAGGAAGGAAGACTTTTTGGCCTGTTAAAATCACGAGAGTAAAAAACGTAGTATTATTTTTAACCAGGAGATAAAAAGCAAACATGCTTTTTATCAAGTTCTTATGGCAATCGGACTAAAAAGAGCACCTTTCTCGTCAAGGTTTTTATCGGAGTTTTTGTATAACTCCAATAGATACAAAACGCGAGATTGAATTAGAATTGGGGATTGTTCCTGCTGTGTGTCTGTGGGGCTTGTTCCCGCTTTGTGTCCACGGGGCTTGTTCCTGCTTCCAGAGAGTTTTCTGATTAGAAGTACCAGAGTAAGAACTTGTTAGTTATACGTGAAGCCGTTCTAAGTTGAATAAATTGTCGATTTATTGAGAAAGTGGTTCCAGTACTTGTGAGGTATAAGTAAGTTAAGCTTTCCGTATCATTGGTGAAATGAGCTTGGTTTTCTCGTGCTAGTGATGCACCCGTAAAATCATATTTTCTGTTTTGTTCATATTTCCCGTTCTCTGCATACAAGTTTAAGTTTATAGTGCTATTGAAGCACTCGTTTTGATTTCGTTTGGATACGAATAATAGACCAGTGCTGAAGCCTTTGAAAATTGTAAAAAGTGAAAAAAAAATAATAGTAGGATGAAACCCATTGAAAGAGGGAGAGAATATAACAAATATGAAAGGAAAAATAATTTACGGGTGATCTGAAGTTTTTGGTTTTTTATTATTATCTTCTACAACAATTTTTTTTTCACGAAATTTCGTGAAAACCTCTTTTTTTATGTTCCAAACACACTGTAATTTTTTTGATTTAAAATATTTATTTTTTCACCTTATTTTGTCTTAATATCGAAAAAGCACCATAATTTTCAATCGAAAATTCTTCCGTCAAAATATCAGCTTTTTTAAAAAAGTCGGTGGGCTTTTCGTTTGTTGAAATCTACGAAGGCGTAGAAGTGCCACACTTTTTTTTATTTTACAATTCCGACTTACAAGTCGGAATTCCGACTTGTATCTCGGAATTCCGACTTGTATCTCGGAATTCCGACTTGTAAGTCGGAATTCCGACTTGTATGTCGGAATTCCGACTTGTAAGTCGGAATTCCGACTTGTAAGTCGGAATTCCGACTTGTAAGTCGGAATTCCGACTTGTAAGTCGGAATTCCGACTTGTATCTCGGAATTCCGACTTGTAAGTCGGAATTCCGACTTGTATCTCGGAATTCCGACTTATAAGTAGGAATTCCGACTTGTATCTCGGAATTCCGACTTATAAGAGACTTATAAGATACAAGTCGGAATTCCGACTTATAAGTCGGAATTCCGACTTGTATGTCGGAATTCCGACTTATAAGTCGGAATTCCGACTTGTATCTCGGAATTCCGACTTATAAGTCGGAATTCCGACTTGTATCTCGGAATCCGACTTATAAGACTTATAAGTCGGAATTCCGACTTATAAGTCGGAATTCCGACATAGAGGTCATAACAATGGAAAAACATAAAACAAATGAGATTATTATTACATATATATATATATATATATATATATATATATATATATATATATATAAATATATGAATATTGAAAGTTCGGGTTGAACCGCGTCTAGATTTTTTTTATCAAAACTGGCAGAGTGTTAGGGAAACGCGACATTAAAACCTATTTCACCTCAAATAATAGAATCTCTGATATTCTCAGGTCTCCTAAAGATAACATGCCTAATGAGTCTCGAGGAATATATGAAATATTGTATTCCGAATGCCCTAGGACTTATATAGGACAAACTAACAGGCGAGTCACCAGTCGAGTTAACGACCCTGCGGGAGGCCATTGTTCAGTTTCTTAGTACTGCTCTTAGCATCGTTAACAAAGACTTGGAATAGTCTGTTTGTTAATAGGTTGTTAATTAAATGGCACATTTTCAGGCATGGTATGACTCTGAGTAATTTGTATATTAGGCTTTCCCTCCATACGGTGTCATATGCGCCAGTAAGATCAATGAACGCTACGGATGTTCTCAGTCCCCTTTCAAACCCAGCTTCGATGTGGGTTGTCAGGGATAAGACTTGGTCAGTACAGCTACTGCCACTCCTAAGCCCAGCCTGTTCTACGGGGATCAGTACATCAACTGTTATGGAGTAGTCTTTCTAACAGCTTATAGCAGCAGCTGAGGAGAGCTATAGGTCGGTAGCTCTCGGGTAGCTCCTGTGGTTTCCCAGGTTTTAGAATAGCAACAATCTTTGTTCTCTTAAATTCTGGTGGTAGGCTGCCTGTGTTAAGGATGTCATTGAAAAATTTCACAAGCCACAGTCGGGTTGCCCTACCACAGTTAACCAGGAATTCGGGGTAGATGCCGTCGAAGCCTGCTGCTTTCCCAATTTTTGTATCCTTGAGGCCCTGTTCTAATTCTTCGGCAGAGAAGTCGTGCGAGAACTCGTGGAACGTTTGAGATCTCTTAGGGATTTTTTGACGTCTCTGTGTGGTTTTCATCGGTTGGTGGACGAGAAACGTCAACTATGCGGTTGGCTATTTGGTTTGGGTTTATTGAGGCATTTCCCACGACATTTCGGTTACATTCTCCAAGCTTCCGCAGTAGACCCCATGCTTTCCTACTGGAACGTGCAAAGTTCATGCGTTCCACAGCAGAAGTCCATTTGTCCATTCTGCTGGCGTCAAGGGATCTTAGTAGATGGTCAGCAGTTTCCGGGTTTCCTGAGTCCTCGAATTCCTCGTATAGAGACTGGCTTTCCTCGCTCCATCCAGGGATATACTTCTTGCGGAAACCTCGGAGGATATGTTTTTTGGCTACCGCTATCATTAGGCCTATAAATTTGTGGTAGTTTTTAGCCTTTGGTTGGATGACGCGGATGCACATATCGAGTTCCGCTGCATAGGTAGTCCATTTCGCCTTGCCGAAGTTCCATCGTGGCCTGGGAACTGAGTCGACCATTGGTATTTCGATTCCCACTGTAATCACAACGGGGCGATGCTGACTATGTGGGAAGTCCGCTAGTACAGTGCGTGAGTTAGCTAAAGGTTGTGATTGTGAATTACTTGATATAAAACAGAGATCCGGATTGTAGCCCTTACGCCACCTTCTTGAGAAAAACGTTGGCTTATCTTTGGCACTGAAAACTAAATGGAGGTTGTTGGTTTCGGCCCAGTCTACAAGCTCTTCTCCATTGTCATCATTATTCTCATATCCCCATAGATTATGGTGACTATTGAAATCTCCTACATAGAGGACATTCACAGGCCATAAGAAGTAAATTAAATTGCACCAAAAGAAGAAATTGAATTAGCGGCGATGCTTTCAACCGATGAGAATCCTCATGTTAGTACGAGGAACATTGCAAAAGAACCAAATGTGAGTCACACTTCCGTGAACAGAATATTGATAAAAAGAATTCACAGATATTTTCTCCGAAATGATTCACCAAATTTGTTGGGGAATGTACCGATTGACACCAGACAGAGGTTATATTACCATGATAGCGCGCCTCCCCACAATCAAAATCGGATAAGAAGATTTTTAAACAGATGGCGCAGAAATAAATGGATACCAAAAAACAGACCCATTCAGTGATCAGCAAGGTCCCCACACCTCACTTCCCTAGATTCCTATCTCTGGGGATATGATAAAGGAGAGGTCTAACGCGAGAAACCAACGACACCAGAAGATATAAAGAATAGAAATAGAGAAATTTTTCGCTCTATTACAAGATCAACTTCAGTTGATGTCCGAAGATAGCTCAAAATGGGAGATTGTTCGAACATCTCCTGTGAATTTTCGCTTTTTTAAATTATTTGAGTTTACTTTGTTACCTCTTTTGTCCTGCATTGAATAAAAAATCGTTATTACTGTTATGATGACTTTTTCATACTTTCCTTGAGAATTAGATACATTTGGGATGGAAATTAAGTAGGCAAACACTACTTTTTCTGCAAACACATAGTGGTATTCTGGTCTGGCCTTATTTATAGGCGGATCTATTTGAAAAAAGTGATCCCGAGTTTGGTTACCCCTGTATGGTGGAAGAGCTATTCGGCAAAAGTATGAATAGGAAATGAAAATACATTATTTTCAAGAATATTGTGTGGAAAAATTATCTTATCGCAAATTATTGATTTTTATATATTTGGTGTCGAATGAATCCATTTTGTAACAAAAATTACAACATAACTCCCGAATCACCTGGTATAAACTCATACCACCTTTTTTGAGAAACTCTCTTCCAAAGGGATTCAATCGAGTGAAAATGTATAGGATATTTCATTTGAAAAAACACAACTTTGATGAGTCACACGTTTATCGAACATCCTGTATGTTGGAAGTTATTTTTGAAACATAGCTTCCATTGCTTTCTACAACTTTTATTTGAGTAATTTTTTCTTGTAAGTCGGAATTCCGACTTGTATCTCGGAATTCCGACTTGTATGTCGGAATTCCGACTTTTATGTCGGAATTCCGACTTGTAAGTCGGAATTCCGACTTGTATCTCGGAATTCCGACTTGTATGTCGGAATTCCGACTTGTATCTCGGAATTCCGACTTGTAAGTCGGAATTCCGACTTGTAAGTCGGAATTCCGACTTGAAGTCGGAATTCCGACTTGTACTCGGAATTCCGACTTGTAAGTCGGAATTCCGAGATACTAGTCGAAATTCCGAGATACAAGTCGGAATTCCGACTTGTAAGTCAGAATTGTAAAATAAAAAAAAGTGTGGCACTTCTACGCCTTTGTAGAAATCTCTACTTTCTGATGGTATAAAAAAAGTCCATTACTATGACAGAAAATGCAAAGAAACGAAAAAAACTCGAATCCGAATTTAATAAGACATCTACAATATTTTGAGAAAGTTGTAGAATCTTCTTTAAATTATATGCGTAGATGCCTATTTATTGCTATTTTAAGATAACTTATATACCTGAGTGACCTACGGAAAATTTTAGCCCATCAAAAGGTATTTCATAGAGAAGTGGGGAAGGGGCTAGGAGGGTGTGGGCTTTATTACCTGTTATTTCTTTGCATTTTCTGAGAACATTTACCATAGTAATGTATATTTTTTTTACACTATCAGAAAGTAGAGATTTCAACGAACAAAAAGACCAACGACTTTTTTAAAAAACCTGATATTTTGACGGGAGAATTTCTGATTGAAAATTAGGGTGCTTTTTCGATATTAACTCAAAATAAGGTGGAAAAATAAATATTTTAAATAAAAAAAATTACAGTGTGTTTGGGACATAACAAAAAAGTTTTCACCAAATTTCGTGAAAATTTTTTTTTTTTGTGAAAGCTAAAAATAAAAAAACAAAAACTTGGTTATTTGAATTTTTCACATAAATTTTGGCATTATGTGAAAAAAGTGTGGATGACAAAGTTGTACATCTTTTTATTACCTACAACTTTGCCATTTAACTTTTTTCCATAGGACTTGTAGTTTTGCCGGAAATCGAGATAAACCGTTTTTTACCCTTAAAAACTCACTCCTTTCCACTTCCCGACCTCAGATCACCCGTAAATTATTTTTCCTTTCATTTTTGTTATATTCTCTTCCTTTTCCAATGAGTTTCATTCTACTATAATTTTTTTTGTTTCAAAAATTATCGACCCTGGTCTATAAATCCTTTTCGATGTCTTTCAATTGTGATTAAGCTTCGGCGGTGAATCAGAGGTAGAGTGTAAATACTGGGTACATATAACACATTTATATGTAGGTATTGAGGGTTGCGTGGATATCGATTCTATTAAGGTGGTCGTACCTCACTTATTAAATCATAGAAAAATGATATCGGGGCGTTAACGTGCTGACTCACCGTTAAGCAGTCGGAAAACTTTTCTTTCGTAATTGATAATAATATCGGGATCGGTAATTATGCCCTAAACTGTTGTTACAATTTTTACTCTTGCAGGTGTTTTACAGTTCGGAATCATTCAAAGTATATTGGTAGATTATTGCGCATATAATTTATACGGACATAGTGTCCCCAACTTTCTGTTTTCGTGTCAGAAGGCCCGTCGACAGGAGATTGAGGAATCACATGATAAATCACAGCCCTGTGTGAAAATCCCGGTTGAAATAGGGGATATTACACCATTTCGAATTATATCAGTTTTCACAGGTACTTGAGTTCAGGATAAATACCGAATTATAGAGCAACTGTCGCGTAATATTACATTTCGAATTGTTACATTATGTCAGGTTTCACAGGTGGTTGAGTTTAGGAAAAATACCAAATTAGAGCAACTGTCGCGATATAAGAGCAGTTTATAATTGTCCTTAAAATATTTACAGAGCAAAGTTTTACGTCACAAAGTAAACATAGACCTGATATACGGATATTAGGAGTATTATTCATTTCGGTTTTGAAGGTGATTTTGTAAATATAAGATTTTATCAGTTAAAGCAGATCTGTTTAGTTTTTATGGAAATAACTTTGATGCCTTGTAGTTCGAATCCTAGCCATATATTTATGCCTCCCTCCAGCTGAGTTTATGCTCAGTTAGACGGAGAAACTATCGGGTTGTTGAAAAAGAAAACTTTTTCAATTCACAGAAAAATATTTCTATTCAATATTTATTTGAGAATGTTTTTCTTTTCAACATGAATACCACCAAGAAGTTATCTTGAATGGTGAAAGATAGTGACTAAAGTTTATCTTTGAGTGGCAGATGATTCCACATCTGTTTTTATGAACACCCCGTTCATATTTCCAAATCAACCAATCAATCAATCTATCGACGGGTTGGCCTAGACTAAGGGGCGGTGCGACGTATCAAAGTTGAGGGTAGTTTGCACACGTGAAACTCACGACACCTAACCGAGTAGAACGTACATGTTTGAGAGTTTTATGGTTGTTATTTGAAAGGGGGAAATTGAATTACCAGAGAATAGAAAAATTCATATACGAAAGATATCGAATTTTTTTTAATAGAATCATATATTCAGTTACAGAGAATCGAGTTACTTGATTAATTTTTTAACCGACGAAACCAAAAAAGAGGAGGTTCTCTATTCGACGCGTATATTTTTTTTTAATGTATGATCACGCATAACTTTTCACAGAGCGGTTCGATTTCGATGATTCTTTTTTCATTGGATAGGGTGTACTTCGAAATTGGTCCCATTCCTATTTGAACAAACAAAATCCATCCCTAAGGGTAGCAAAATGAAGGATATTGATCGTTCACCCTCTGAATTTTGGTCCGTTAACCGATTTTATCAGGCATAACTTTGTAGTGGGTTTTTCGATTTGGTTAATTCTCCTTTATTAGAAAGGGTATACCTCCTAATTGTTCATATTCCAATTTGGAATGAAATGATCCACTCCTATTGGTAGGAACATAGGGGATGATTGATTTTTCACTTGTGAACTTTGGCACACATATGTAGTTGACATTGACAGACCCTCATAAATCCGTCAAAATGATTACATTCTATGAAAGGATGGAATTATATACAAAGTGATGAAATCAACCAACCAGAACTTTCAAAATTAATTTATATTATATAACAATAGTTAAAATTAAAAATCATATTATTCAATAGTCAATAGTTGAAGTAAGTATTTTGGAAGTAATCAAAAATTAAATAGCTAGTAATTAGTAGATTTCAGCAACAAAAAATTGAATAATAAAAACTTTTTAACAAAAAATTAAACCGACGAAAAAATCAACTGAAAAGCAAAAAATAAAATAAACCTTCTTAGTCTAAATGATAATTGAGCTCCTAAACTAATGTGAGTAACTGATTTTGGAGTCGGCGCCAAACAAACTAGCAATTGAATTAGGTGAAGCGTAAAATGATGGCAGCGAGATGCTGCGTTTTGATTACTTCTTTCAAAGTAATATTATGATCTTCGGTAATTGTTTGTTTGGCGCCGACTCAAAATCAGTTACTCACGTTAGTTTAGGAGCTCAATTATCATTTAGACTAGGAAGGTTTATTTAATTTTCTGCATTTCAGTTGATTTTTTCGTCGGTTTAATTTTTTGTTAAAAAGTTTTTTGTAATAAGGTGGTAATAAGGTGGTAATACATTTACGAGCAATGTAACGTTTCAATTATAAGCGTAATTTAGGATGCCATATCGCTAGTATTATTTTATTTGAAAAAATATACAATCATTTTGAAAAATTGCCCTAGTTCGTTGTTTAAGTAAACCAGTTAATTTGTATTTCCCCTCTGAATTTTCTGTGGAAAGTACCTTCCGGTTTCAGGTAAATAATGTGTGGAATCAGACGAGTTACTATAGAGCTTTGTCTGTCTGTTTAAATAATAGCAACCGGTGTCCAGTACCAAGTACTGTAATTAAAGCCTACAGTCATTTGGAGATTTCAACAAGTATACAACCGTATCTCCATCTGGTGCTACCCTGGTAAGTGGAGTAAACCACTATAAAATCTGGCGTCCTAGATTCATAGTTGCGTTAGGAAAATATTTTCTGTATATAACTTTGGCGTCATAAGTAACGAACCTAGAAAAACACGTTACAATATAAATAGTTGTGACAGTATGCGAAGCTTCAAACAGCCCTTGGAGTATGTCAAAGTTTTAGGAGCAGTAGATGTATATAACCTTATTTAATCAAAAAGTTTTGCATATCTGAGAATCGAGTTTCGTATAATGATTGAACATAATTTTCTGCGAAGCGGCAAAGTCTCCAGGGGAGATACGGGATTCCGCTTCCCGGTTCAGCAAGTTGTGAGCTTAACTCCTACAATAGTCTCGCCAGCATAGTTTTCCAGTGGGAAGCAGTTTTTAGGCAAGTGCCGAAATCCCCAATAAAAATGTTTCGTGATTGTCTAGATTAAATCGGTTACCACAACGTACAAGGTCACAAAACACACAAATGGTATACCTTATCAAATCTAATAAGAAAACTATTTAGGTATGTTATCATCATGTGCACGAATTTTTAAACTGGAAAATCCATGTTTATACTTCGATACACCACGTAAAAATAATAGCAAGAATGCACGACGGTGGTGTATGGAAACAAAAAATTACAATATTTTTCATTTTTGAATTCAAAGATTACATTTCTTTTTCTAGGATATTTTCTTCCACCTATATATTTTTATACACAGCTGAAATGTTAAAATCATAATGCTTCTGTTTACAAACGTCTCATGAGGTCAATAAAACTGCGTTTTATGATTCATTAGACACTAGTGTCCTATGAGCCATAAAACACTTATAATAAAATAGAAACCAGCATTCTAGTTATTATTGACCCTTACCTTGTCGATTAGTACTATTCTATCTCGCTGTAATAGGGAGCTCCTGAACGAAAAAATTCAAAATAGCCTGCAATTGGTAGGCTAAGTAAGTCGATACGAAGTGAAATTCGACTACTCAACGAACGGTCCTGCATCTTCTCAGTATTGTTAGATTTTTGGTTGTTGATTTTTGGGGTGGATTTCCTTAACGATTGACTCGGTGGCGTGGTATAGAGGAAGACATATAGGGAAATGAATAAAAGTACTCCCTTATTAGGAGCATATATCTCAAAGCCGGGTGTTCTTAGTATAGTACTTCTCGTGGTGGAATTCGATACACTCTTTCGCAACATGAACGACAACTTGATGAGATTTGTAATTTGTTTCAATTTATTTCTGAAAATTCTTTCTTTCCCATACAGTTGCGTTGAATAAACGAAAATATATTTCTCTAGATTTTTTCTATTGAGTGAATTGAGTAATCATCAATTACAAATATTCACTGTGTGGCGGGTTATTACCCAAGAAAACTCATAATTTTTGCACAAAATAATATTACCTTCAATCAATATAGCTAAAACGTTTTGGAATAGCAGACATTTGGAATTTATATTATGGCCAATGAAGAAAACATAGATTACTTTAATTATCTTTTTTGGATGTGATAATGACAGCCTGTCTACATGATGATCAGTGAATAGAGAGGAACTATTTCACAATTTTGACCTCACCTTCAAATGAAGCGACAAAATCAATTTGCAGTCATTTCTCCCATTTTCCAATCGCACCATTTCTTTCTCAACCTTCAAATTCTCCTTACTGGAGAGAGTACTGAGATTGTAGTTGATTTCATTGAGCTCTGTTTCAGTTTTTGAGTCTATTATCTTCAGGTTGAGGTAATCTGAATCTGGATTGCCTACCAAGAAAATGAAGCTTTCTTCCCAAACTGGATTTGTCGTCCTCATGATGGTGTTGGTGTGTTTGAATTGTCGACCAAGTTGAAGTTGAATATAGGAGTCTGGTTTCGAGGATACTCTCACTTGCTTAAAATGATCAAAAGCTTATCAAATCACTGAAATGGCATTTCCAACTGAAGAGCAATATTAATTTTCCAAATGATCAGTATTATCTTCCAATTAATTAATCGCTTTTTCATGATTTTTATAAGAATATTGCGTTTTTACTAAAACTAATCAAAGGTGAAGCCAAACATAAGTCCGAATAGCATGAAATGTATTCTCCAATGGATCTGGGATAAAACAAAGAATTGGAATAAATGATGAGTCAAATATAGTCAAATATGAACAATAAAATGTTAATATTTCAATTTGGTGAACGCGCAATAGTTTTTCTCGAATATCAAGGAAGTAGCTACTGTGAGATATCAACGAAACTTTTTTTATAGAATATAAAATTTTCTATCGAAATGTCGAATTCATTATTGAGCATTATATTAAAAACTGGTATTTTCAGGTTTTGGATAGTTTGATTACTATTATTATAAGATACAAATCCTAAGTTTTTCCCATAACCGATTTTTTCAACTGTTTGCTTCATTTTGCATGTATTTTAATTGAGTAATGTTTTGTAACTTGTTACTCTCGTTCATTGAAGATTTAGGTAATCGAAAATGAATCAAAAGTCAATGATATGAAGAAATTACCGAAGTATATGGTATATGGTAACAGTCCACTATTTCGTTTTTGGTAATCACAATATGGCGTTGAAAATTTCAATATTTGTGTTGAATATTTCATAACACTCCGTATAATGCAGTGAATAAGTCGATATCAAATATGAAACTTTTATCTTCACTAAAGACGAATAAGACTGCTCCGATATATTGTTGTGGCCTGGTATTTTGACCTTGTTCAACATTGTTTGCTAATGTTGATTATTATCGATATCAATTTTAAAAAACTAATCCATTTATAAATAATGACACTATTATAACGCCAATATTATCGTTTTTCCACGCTGACTGTGAATTTCAATTCAGCGAAACGAACAAATAATCAGCATTTTTCCTGTTGAAAAATCAAAAGTGGTTTTCTGTAAGATATTATAATAATTTCATTATTGTCGTAGATTTTCAAATTTTAATAAAAATTATTCTATTCAATTGAGAATGTTTTCCTTTTCAATAAAAGTAATAACTTCTATTAGAAATTTCGAAAAGAACAATTTCTATTTCACCATCTCCAATGAACAAGATACAAGAAATCCTTTGTTAGTGCGAATTTACACGATCCAATAAAATTGATCAATAAATTGAACAATAAAATTGACCAATATGGGTTATATTTACACCTGACAATTTATTGGTCAATTTTGGAAACAGTTTTGACTCAGGAATACCAACATACTGACAAGAAATGGTTCAACTATGGGAAAAGTTCCGAATATTATTCAATAGCTTATTGAATTGACTCTGATCCATTCTTAAATATTGTTTAAATTGTTTAGGATCTGCATTCTGTAATTTTTCGTGACCTAAGTTAAGTTTCCTTTCTCTCTTTTCTCAATCCAAGATCTAATCCACCAACTCTACATTCTGTCTTTTATATCAGCAATGCACATTGCTGCGAATTTAATGCAAAGTAAATTATGTTTTTTTTTCGCACTATCATTTTTGTCGCGGTTGTATGTGAAATCGCGTAAATAATAACATATAACCTGAAAATCTCTGTTCTAGCAGGCATCCAATTCATGGCCGAAAGTAACTGCAAATTGTCACTAAAAATTGATGAAAAATTAGAACCGATTCTAAACTCATCAATTTATTGTCCAAGTTCAAATTGACGACAATTTTCTGTTTACACCTATCAATAAAATTGAAGGTCACAAAATTGACCAATTTATTGGATCGTGTAAATTCGCACTTAGGATTTCCAGGTAATTTGTAATTTTTGCAATATGTTATTAATTTTTGGTACCTTGAAAAACTATGTTTTCAATACTACCCCAAAAAGTCCATTGATATTTGCAGCTATTTTGAGGGTATTTGAGGAAACTCGCTAAAATACCTGTTTAGCAAAAAATTGTTAAATTTTATCGTTTAGAAATATTTAGATATAGTTTTTTCTATATACCCATTCCTACATTAAAGTATTGGTTTCAACCTGTCTGGACTTGAGTCGGAAGTGCATCAGTCCGACACACGTGATATGGACATCGACAGGTGTCATGTCATACCCAAACATCGCGTAAGCGCGCTTATAAATGAGTGTTTGGACGGGAAAACATAATTTCTGTGGTAATGAACAAGAAATCATTGTTCCATTACGTTTTGTAGAAATTCCCACAAAAATAATGAATATAGTTTCAACTCCTAGATATTAAAGAAATATTTCTACAAAAATATTTCTTAGTAATTCATAGGACAATCTTATCCTATTCTGATTTAATTATCACGAAATGTGGAAATGTCTACTTCAAAACTCACCCTTAGGTTTGTTGCAGAATCAATGAATACAATCAGTAAGGCCGAGCTCATATAAGTAAGTTGTAGTTGTTGACTTTCATATAAGGCCTATGAATGGAAAAAATCAGATATATTAATTGATGGATTATTGAAATGAATATATTACCGCCTTCAAGTTATTATAGTTGGTAGTTAGAGTCAACCAGGTGGTCCTCAAATGTATTTTCCCATGTTTGACGTCTTCTAGAACTAACCACTAAAAAGAGAGAACATGAGTTTGAGAAACCTCACAGAATATATAACATACCATATCACTCTGTTCTGCCTTGATAAGATTTGCAATGTCTACAGAAATCCTGAAAATGTCTTTGAGATCAGTGTTCAAGGTTCGGGAAATTTACTGACCTACCTTCCCAAGAATTCATCGTCTGTGGGATCCTCATCCCAGACCTCAATGTTAAGTTTCTGGCCGGTAGGTTCCAGGATAATGAACTGTAATATATAATTATTGTGGACATTGTAATGATATTGAAAATAAAATTTGGTTGTATATTAATGTAACTACTGTTAAATGTCGACTGATTTCGATAACGACACCTAAACAATAATACCAACATTCTGAAAATTGTTCAATGCCTGATTTTTTAGGAGTAGGGATCCTGGATTCAGCAATATGAACTTTAACTTATACAGAGTGGCCACTTTTTTAATGGGATTGTATTGGTAACTTTTAAACCATAAGAGTTAGAAGGTCGGTCAAATGGAGAAAAAGTTTCATTCATAGAAGCATTGTCAAGCAGTTCAAACGAATCGAGATTAGCGGGGCCGGTTATTGAGATATCATAAGAAAAGTAAATTCTGTCATTTTGATTTTTCTTTTTTTCCCACTTTATTTCGAATATTATCAGAAAATGTCACAGTAGTTTTTTATTCGACAGTAAATTATCCTCAATTTGACATAATCAGATTTCGTATCCAACGTTTCGTACGCTCTGGGCCACCCTCAACCTCATTTTTTTCAATACGGACATGCATATTTTATGACACTTTTCGTAATAACTTTCAACGCTGAACTCAACGATATATCATACAATGTCATTCAAAGTTGATTTTCAGGTGATTTTGACCCTTATCCAAATTTCTTTGGGTCGGATCTGTATTACATTTAGGTACCTTTAGTTTAATTAACAACATGCAATACATTTCGATAATAAAATCAACTTACTCATCTTCAACTGAATGGAATGTACCCAGAATCAAAGCAAGAAACAAGTAATAATTATTTACAAATTTCAAGAGGTGAAAAACCGAATTCATAATAATTAAACGAAACTATCATTTAATGAAAGAAAAATCAAATGATTATTCGAAAGTAAATGATGAACATTATTGAAGTAAGTGTTCGGAATGTCCACCATTTTGTAAAATGCACTTTGCGGTTCTGGAACCCATGCTTCTTATACATTTGCTTATTTCGTCTCCTTGAATACCTTCCAATACATTCTCAATCTTCTCGCGAAGAATCTCTATTGTCGAGTTCGTAGTATCATAAATTTTATTTTTGAGATATCCCCACAAATAAAAATCCAGCGGATTCAAATCCGGAGATCTGGCAGGCCATGCTACTGGACCTCTTGTTCCAATCCATGAATCGGGAAAAGTTCGATTTAGATAGTCTGTGACTATTCTTGAGTTGTGTGGACCACATCCGTCTTGTTGGAACCATGGACTATTACGCCGATACCGTATAGGAAGATCATTCAACATTTCTTCTATAATTTCTACATATTTTGCTCCGGTTAGGTTGCCGTCAATAAAATAGGGTCCCAGTAATTTATTATTCAACAAACCGCACCATATGTTCAAAGAAAAACGATATTGATGTCTAACTTCATGAATTAAGTAAGGATTTTCTGTGGCATAAAAATGTTTGTTCCTTCGATTGAACATGCCAGAATTTGTGAATGTCGTTTCGTCTCCCCAAATGATATTGTGCGCAAAATTGTTGTTATTCCGCACCTTCCGTTGAAACCAATTACAGAATTGCAACCTTCTCTCAGGATCATTGCGATATAGTTTTTGCACGGCTTGGTATTTATAGTCATGGTATCCGTGTCTCTTGAGTATTCTATTAACAGCACTTTTTGATAAATTGTATTCACTGGTCATAGTTCTCGATCCTATTCCTGGATTCATTCGAATTTGGGCCAGAACATTGATGTCATTGATAGGCTCGTTTCGTCGTACATAAGGACCTCTAGGTTTGATGAATGAATTATGTGCAAGTAACGTTGTAGATAAACGTCGAAACATTTTAATATTTGGTGTTGTTCTTTCAGGATATAATTCACCATACCTTTGTTGTGCTTTGAACGAATTTCTATTTAGTTTTATGTACACTTCGTACATATCTCTCTTCTCTTCATTTGTGTATCTTACCATATCGAATAAGTTCAATTGAAATTGCTCAGAAAAGTATTTAATGACAAGTTCTTGTGACACAATAATAAACGAAGTGACAAATAATATGACATTTCTTGTTATGTTCTTTTTTATCCACGGCCTACTACTTGAAAATAATACATTCAATAAACCTAGAGTTGTGTGTATGTAAGAAAAAACAAGTCTATCAACGATATCAATGTTCTGTCCCAAATTCAATTGAACCCAGAAAAAAAATCGAGAACTGTGGCCAGTGAATGCAATTTATAAAAAACTGCTGTTAATAAAATAGTCAAGAGACGCGAATACATGATTTTAAATTTGAATACCAAGCCATGCAAAAATTATATCGTAATGATCTCAAAATAAAGTTCGATTCTGTAATTTGTTTCAACGGAACAAATGACAAATCCAACAATAATGATTCCTCGCGAGAAGATTGAGAATGTATTGGAAGGTATTCAAGGAGACGAAATAAGCAAATGTATAAGAAGTATGGGTTCCAGAACCGCAAAGTGCATTTTACAAAATGGTGGACATTTCGAACACTTACTTCATTAATGTTCATCATTTACTTTCGAATAATCATTTGATTTTTCTTTCATTAAATGATAGTTTCGTTTAATTATTATGAATTAGGTTTTTCACCTCTTGAAATTTGTAAATAATTATTACTTTTTCTTGCTTTGATTCTGTTACGTTCCATTCAGTTAAGATAGAAAGTTTTTTTTAAATTATATTAAATGTAACACAGATCCGACCCAAAGAAATTTGGATAAGGGTCAAAATCACCTGAAAATCAACTTTGAATGACATTGTATGATATATCGTTGAATTTAGCGTTAAAAGTTATTTCGAAAAGTGTCATAAAATATGCAGGTCCGTATTGAGAAAAATGAGGTTGAGGGTGGCCCAGAGCGTACGAAACGTTGGATACGAAATCTGATTATGTCAAAATGAGGATAATTTACTGTCGAATGAAAAACTCCCGTTACATTTTTTGGTAATATTCGAAATAAAGTGGGAAAAAAAGAAAAATCAAAATGACAGAATTTACTTTTCTTATGATATCTCAATAACCGGCCCTGATAATTACGATTTGTTTGAACTGCTTGACACTGCTCCTATGAATGCAACTTTTTCTCCATTTGACCGACCTTCTAACTCTTATGGTTTAAAAGTTACCAATACAATCCCATTAAAAAAGTGGCCACTCTGTATAATACCAAATATTTGATTGCTTAGTCCAAGCTAGTATCGAAAAATAGGTGACTTCCGCATGTTCGGAAGGTTTCCCAAATCAGGATTGTTTTGAATGCTCAAAATTGGGATTGTAGCGCATCTAGTGAAAAAAATCTTTTTTGGGAACCAAAGTGATAAAGTATAGAAATGACGTATTATCATGCAATAAACAGGTTGGGGCTAAATTATAAAGTGGAAAATATTCTTGCCATTCCTTCTTTCGGGCTCTTCCTTTCTTGTAGAAAATGGTAATAATTTACAATTGTTAACATTTCCAAAATAGAGTGACATTTTTAGAGCTAGTTGATACTAAGGTCGCCGCTACACTTAATGTTAAAGAAAATTAAAAATAAACTAGTCTATGATTTTTAACATGTGCAACAAGTGGATTCAGTAGTTTTAAATGAGTTATTATAGTAAACAATAACAAACATTCCTGTTTTAGGTATTTAAAAATATATATTCAAGACTGCTCTAGAGATATTGCTGCTAGTGTGTCAAAAATATTTTTCTGAAATTTCCAAAAATGAAATTACAAGAGAAAAAACAGGATAATAAAATATCAAACAACCATGGTGATGATTTCAGGTCAGCGAGTGAGTCACTCTCACTCTTTTATTTGTAACCCCACCACCACCCTAATATATCAACACAGGAGAAACATAATGATGTTACTTTTACATAAATAATATGGAAGGGTATTCACTTTGTGGACACCCCTAGGTAGGGTGGGAGTCCCTCTGCCTCAGATGTACCCACTAAAAATTCCAGCCCGTAAGCTCGTCGGGCGGTAGGCTCTAATAGTATTTGAACTTTTTTGCCCATTAGATCATATATGCTACGCTAGATACGGCATTCTGTATTGTTTGTTTGGTATTAGAGGGGTCAGATGAGAGAGGGTGAAGGGGACGTCGGTGTACTATACGGAATAGCCAGTGTACCACGTGTAACTGTCAATAGCTTGAGTACGCTGATCCCCCTCGGACCTATCAAAACAATAACCTAGGTGCCGTATCTAGCGTGGCATATAGATAGATAGATAAGCTTTATTGCCTAATGGAAAAAAAATGTCGACAATTAATATAAAATGTACATAGATATTTTAATACATTACGATAAAAACATTAATTCCAATAGTAATTGTAAAATTACAAAGAGCACATGAACAAAGTAAAATGTAAGATATATTTCAGAATATAGAACGACTAGAATGCGTATGCAAGATATTCCTCCAAATTGTAGAAGCATTTCCCCATGAGAAGTGTTTTAAGTGACTTTCGGAAACCTTTCATATCGTTAATTTCTCTGATTTGATTCGGTAAATGATTATAAATCTGCTTGCTTCTTAAATCAAAGACTGTTTCGTAAGAGTAAAGTGGGAAGTGGTAAAGCAAGTTTTTTTTTGACGTGTATATCGGTTAGAGTTGAGTTAGTGAATTTTTCCCTGTATTTGAGTATCAAGCAAGCTGTCTCTAAAATGAAAATTTCATATAACGTCAGTAATTTGTTGTTTGAAAAAAACATATGATCTAAGATGTCACCTGTTGCTTACGCTTACAGTACCCATGTTGAAAAGAAAAACATTCCCAATTGAATATTGAATAGAAATATTTTTCTGTGATGAAAACGATGAAAATGAAGTATATTTTGTGAATATCTAACAGAAAACAACTACTTCCCTTACTAAAGCCATCTACATCTGACATATATTGTGAAAGGACCCTAACTCAGAATAGTCCGGGAAAGTAGTCGTTTTCTGTTATATATTCACAAAAAAACTTTTTTATCTTTCTATTAAATATTCAATTGAGAATATTTTACTTTTCAATATGAGGTTATTTTTAACGATGGAAGATAGTGAGTAAAGTTTATGTTTGAGTCGCAACTGATTCCATATCTGATTTTATGAACACCCTGTTCATATTTTCAAACAAATCAATTTACAGTACCCACTCCAGGAATTTGTACGAGTTTGTGCAAGTACTTTATTGAGTGTGTCCTGTAAAGTTTTGATTCGCCAATTGGTTGCTCAAAGATTGATTCTTTTCTGCGATCCAGAGCTCCGCAGTTGCAGTTTTTGGTTCCTTAGGTTAGGTTTTTTCCGAGTGGGGCGATAACCGCCCCTTCCACTGCGACCTTCTCAGATCTGTTGTGGCTCGTTCCTTATTAAATTAGAGTCACCTTCAAGTCCCGCGCTTCTAACGAAGTCATGATGACTCTTGGTGATACCTTTTCCAGGTATTTGGGCTCTAGCTGCCCGTGATCCATACGGTAGAATATTGTTCGTTCCAGACCCTTGCATCTGCACAAGATGTGCTCTGCTATTTCTTCTTCGTCTCTCTAAACTCTGCGCTTTCTGCAAGTCCGATTCTTTGACCTGTCAGTAGCCCTGTTATAATCCTCGGGTTTTTCCTATTCAGATCTAACAGGGTTGATGTTCTTCTTTTCGAAGGGTTTGGCATAAATGCCTTCGAATGGACTGTTTCATTCCAGTACACGCGTTTTTTCGCTCTGTCCAGTCTGAAAACACGTCTTTGGTTCCTTGATATTCCGAAGAAGGGTTCTGGTCCTATGAACTTCTTCATAGTGCCTTCTTTTGCCAGAAGGTCGGCTTTTCAATTTCCTGCATAGCCTTCATATCCAGGGACCCATATCAGAGTTATTCTGTTGTCCCTGTCTACGCTTTGAAGGGGTTTCACGCAGTTCCATACTAATCTGGATTATATTCGACGTGATGCCAAAGTTTTCAGTGCTGCTTGGCTGTCCGATATGATTTTGATCCATTGATTGTTACTGTTTCTGTTCAGAATTTCTTGCAGGCAGAGTTCGATTGCATGGACTTCTGCCAGGAGTACTGTCCCAGGTTTACACTAAATTTAAATTCTGGTTGTACTCCATGTACTCCGGCCCCAACTCCGTCTTTCGTTTTGGAGCCGTCTGTGCCCGGAAGGAGAATCTCATAAGGTCTATCAAAGTTGTGACTGGTGGCATTGCTAGAATCGGATGGGATTTTACGTCGTTCTCGATCTTGAGACTACTTTCTCCCCTATTACTCGTTGACCTCGACAGGTTTCTGTATACACTCACTCTCGCCTCCTTCTCTAAGTAGATGTGCAAAGGAGGAATGTTGAGGAAGACTTCCATTGCTGCTATCGGGGTGGTTGAGCTTTTCTCGTGCACTCTTCTGTTCCCCTTTGCTCCACCAGACGACTGCTCCGTAGGTGATCATAGGTCTTACCACTGTGAGGTAAAGCCAGTACATTTGTTTGGGTTGATTCCCCATGTTTTCCCACAGATTCTTCTGCAAGTCCATAGGGCTTGCCTTGCTCTGTTGGATACTTTTTTCAGATGAGCATTCCACGTGAGTTTCTTATCTAGAATTATCCCTGGGTATTTGACTACTTCATTGTATGGATTGTTCACCATAGAGGACGGACTTTCTTAGTGAGTCTAGCTTCCTCCTTCTGGTGTTCTGTCTTGCCGGGTTTGACCAATAATTATTCTTTTTGGCCCCACCTAGTGATAGTTCTGAGAGCCGCTTGGAGTATGTCCGATATAACCTATCTAAACTTTTCTCTAACTGTTATAACTATGTCGTCAGCGTAGGCTTGAATCTCGATTCTCTCCACCGTAAGAGTCGTGATCAGATCGTATATGAGAAGTGTCCACAGTAGGGGTGATAAAACTCCTCCCTGTGGACAGCCTCTCACCACCCTGGCCACGATTTTCTCCTGGTGGAGGGAGTTTGAGATTATTATGTATCTTAGCATCGCCTCGATCCAGTTACAAACAGTTTCCGATACCCCTTTGTTGATTGCTGCTCTGTGTAGGGATATCGGTAGTGCACTGTTAAATGCAATGCCGAGAAAGGCAGCTACTGCGATTTCTCCACATCTCAGAGAGTCGTTTAGTTTCCCGACGAGGTTGTCTAATGCAGTTTCTGCTGATTTTACTGCCTGGTAAGCGTACTGGTGGGTGTTGAGAGGGGTTTCCTTCCTCTTCCCGTATGTGCCTATCCAGAATCTTATCTGTGGCTTTCAGCAGAAATTATGTCAAGCTGATCGGGCGAAAGGATTTAGGAAGGTTTTTATTGCTCCCGACTTTACGTATATACACAACCCAAATCGACGTCCAACTTGAGGGTATCCCCATGCCAGGCTAGCTCTAAAAAGTTTAGTGAGTATGGGCGTTAGTATCTCAGTCCCATTCTGTAGTAGTGCAGGAAAGATTCCAACCTCTCCTGGTGCCTTATGCGGCTCGAAGTAGTTGATAGCCCATTCTCGCTGCCCTCAGCTTTCGAGGCTTTCAGCCAGAGCTGCATCCTCCCGAAACTGAAGTATGCTTTTTGGCTCCTTGCCGCCTATTCTGCAGGTGAGGTCGCTATTGTTCAGTTCAATTTAATTGAGTTACGGTTTCAATGGCGTATGTCCCGTCGTGAGCCCCGTAATAATTTTATTTGATCCTTGTTTAGAGTTAACAAGTCTGTTTTTTCAGACACGATCTTTTGATGTATCCTTTTCTGTGTCTATTTGATGTGATACTTTAGCAGTAGATTTTGCGTTATTTCCTCATATAGTCTTCTAGAGACGCTCGTTCTGTTCGTTTTGGTACTCTCTATCCTGGTTCTGGTTCTTTCGTTTTAGCGAGCTCGTCGGCATTTTCGTTGCCTGCAATTCCCTGGTGTCCTGGAACCCATAAATCAGCTTAGCGTGGTTTGGTAATGCAAGTGTCCTCAGTTCTTCTTTGCACTTGGGTCGTCACTTCTAGCTATTCAATGCCTTTGATGCTGCCTGGCTGCCAACCTATTTTTTCCCTCCGCACGTTAGAGTATTGCATATTGATACACACAGATATGGTACCCGTCTGTGTACCAGATCTATTATGTAGAATAGTGTTGAGTTCAACAACTAGAGGTAGTCGGAGGTGAAAAAAGCAGTTCTCAAAATCATTATTAGAATCGAAGGAAAAATGTGTGTTTCTGGAGGAAAATAGGCAAGGATATTAATTCAGTGATCTCTTACCTCACACCAGTAATCCCACTTTGGATTCACTGTACAAGATATAGTATCAGTCTTAGAAGTCTGTTCTCCTACGACTAGCACAGCATAGGGATCGGATTTTCCCTTACCAGTAAAGGTTATGTCTTTCTTCAACAAATCTTTAGCTTGAACCACATGAACTCTCAGTACGCCCTAGAAGCAAATATGACATGTATTCTCAGAATTGTAGCCATTTTCAATAGAAAATGATAGGCTTTTGGACCGAATTGATCGAACTCCATACTTACGACTGGGTGTGGAGTATTCAGTGCCTCGTTGCTCACTTCTTTGGAAAATCGTACCGGAAACTTGTTTGGTAATACCATGAAGGATGCAACTGTATCACATACGCATTTTCTTAGGGATTCACTACAAAAAATGATTCGGAGATCTTTACTGTGTATTTGAGAATGAATTTGAAAAATACAAAAAACAAAATAACATGGAAAGGTTGAGAAACACAATATTTTGAATTGAGGAGAGGACTGGCACTATCAACAACACTCTTCAATCTGATACTGGAAGTAAAATAAATAAATAGTAAAATAAAATCATCAATAAAAAACCTTTTTAAAGACAAGCTTTTATTCAAATGCACTGAAAAGTAAAAAATAATTGCTTAGGATGTGTGACGTAGGTTATTCCGAGAGTTATAAATTCAAAAGCTTGTCGCGCAAAGTTTTCAGTTCGAATACAAAAGCAACATGCTTTTGAATCTATTACTCACGGACTAATCTGCGTCACACATCCTAAGCAATTATTTTTTACTTTTTAGTGCATTTGAATAAAAGCTTGTCTTTAAAGTCGTTTTTTATTAATTATTTTATTTTGTGCTTTTCAGTATTTAAATACGCCTTAATCTATGCGTTTTTGTTAAAGCATCGTTATTATGAGGCCTTTTTTTCCTGTAAGTTTTGAGCTATCTAGTCCTTCAATGAGAAGACCATCTAAAGATCAACTCATCCGCCATCTTGGAGTTGTCATCTTCAATTTATGAATTTTAACTTAAAATCAATAACCTTCGACTAAATTTATAATCTCCGACCCCAAAAACCCCGACATAGCAATTTTTTATCGAATCGGGCCATAATAAAAAAAACAATCTTCAACCCCCAAAACCCCCACATACCAATTTTGAATACAATCGGACCATAAACACAGATATCATCGGCCATCTTGGAGCCGAAATTTTAAATTTATGAATTTTGAAGAAAAATTCATAATCTTCGACCCTGAAAACCTTCACGTACCAATTTCGAATCGACTGAATCTCGTCCACCATTTTGTTTTTTTCTCTATAAAAAATTCCATGAGCCGCCATTTCAATCTCATAAATGTTGACAAAAAATTCATAATCTCCGACTCCAAAAACCCTCACGTACCAATTTTCAATAGAATCGGTCCATAATCACGAAACTCCTCCGCCATTTTGGAGCCGCCATCTTGAATTTATAAATTTTGACAAAAAGTTCTGAATCTCCGACTTCGAAAACCCCCATATACCAATTTTGAATCGAATCGAACCATAATCACATAACTTGTCCGCCATCTTGGAGACGCCATTCTGTTTTTTCTCTAACAAAAATTGTATTATGCTTTGTCACCGGAATTATTAACACCTGCCAAATTTCAGCCCAATCGGATGTCGGCAAGTGCTCCAAAATTGGATTTCAAATTTTGAACCGGAAAGAATGACAATGACACAATGATATACGAACGAAGCAAGTTAAATAAAAGCTTGTAATAAACGATGAAGGGATGATCTTCAACAAAGATTATCAATGCATGACCTGTGAACAAGGAATGAACTGACTGGAGATAAATCAAAATGAAACGAAATATACGATTATGGAAAAAACGCAGGAGACGCCTGATGATGAAGGTAACCAACAAAGAGAATACTTATTAAAGATCAAACAATTTCATATATCTGGGAGTATCGAAGAAAATGGTCATGGACAAGAAATACATGCAAGCATTGCGAAGGACAACTGGAAATATGGAAGTCTGAAAGAAATCAAAATGAGTATTAAACACAAAAAATATACCAGTTAGAGTATTTCCAATTTAAGTAAATAAGTTTATCTTCGACAAAAAAATATAGAGTTCTTTCAAAATAGTACCTACATGATATATGTCGAATAATAAAGGATAACGGAAAGATAAATGAATATGATTTCCCTTATAAAGTATATAGTAGACAAATCGAGTGGAAACCAATCGCCGCGTAAAAACCAGTCGATAATTTCGGTGACAGCTTGTTGCATAAATTACCATAAATCACCAGACATTCTTTTTATTGCGTTTGAGTTTAATAGTATATTATGCAACGATCATGTAATGATAGCTATTAATACATGGGAAAGGTAAGTTAAGAGCCAAAGGCGAGTGTCGTAAATCGTGTGCGCTCGTTGCATATACTATTTTTTCTACGACCAATGAATAATAAAATAAAAACAAGAATTTCTGGTGGTATACAAGATAATTCTTCACTGCTCGACATACGTATAGGTACTTTTGACGCGTTGTGATTGAATGTCAATTAAAATTAAATGTCAAACAAGTATATAGAAACATACCACTTGATTATCCCCAAGTGTGTGTTTCTATATGCCGAAAATTCGTTTCATAATGAAAATTAGGTGTTTTCATTGGCCAAAATCTGTTTCGGAATGGAAATCCGTGTTAAAATGGACAATATTAATAAATCGGTAGCAGATAAATAAATCATTAGTAGAACAGTGGTGTGGTGTGTCTGGGCAAAGATAAACTCAGCCGCTTTAGATATTTTAATTACAATTAAAGTTGACAAACCCTAACGTTGATACTTTCCCATTATTAAAATCACTAATTTTGTTTTGAAGGTATATACATATGCTTGCCTTTTCCGAGTGTTCGAATTCACAAACACTTTGCAACTTTCATATACTTCAATTTGAAAATCAATTAGGAAACCAACGAAGACAGATACAGATGGATATGGAGATTTTAAAGTTTTGCTGATATGCGAATGGAACGATTCGCACCACATCAAAAGATAAAAATAGCGTCAATAGTGACAAAAAAGAGGACATTTTGAAATGTATGGCATCTAAAAATTTTAATATTTCCCAAAAGGCCACAAAGGAGGTATTACTATAAATTATTGAATTTCAAAATTTCGAAAAAGGATATGTATTGACGAACTTTGTAAAAATGCTGGTCATACACTGCTGAGGTTACCTCCTTGTCATTGTGTTTTCAACCCCATAGAATTAGTTTGGGCATTTATTAAAAAAAAAGATATTCCAATCAATGTAGTAGAAAACGTTAGGATAATCTCAAGTGAGGAATATTATCTTTGGGCAGAATGCATTTCACATGTGATTTCAAAAGAATGTGAATATTCTCTTTTGCCATCATTTCAACCCGTAATCATAAACCTTAATGATTCGTCTGATTCGGAGGATTGTCCTTATGACGATTGAGAGTAGAAATGCTTTTCATTTTCCACGCATATTTGATTTTCCTGTTTTTGTTTCTCTCAAATGCTAAACTTCTTTTATACAAAGGCTTGATTGAGCTTAAACCAGTTCAAAAAGCTTTTGGGAAGATTTGTTTATAACTAAATACTAGCGTGATTGTCAACTTTCATTTTATTTTTATAATTCCATATCTAATTTAGATTTTATTTAATTAGGTTTAGGTTGAGTTTTCTATATATATTTTTATTTATACATTGTACAGTAGTTGTATGTTCATCATTAATATGTGTTCCATGTATTTACAAGTTTTGTCCGAAGTTAACCTCACTTTCGTAAGTAATTTTTTTAAGAAAATGTTCAAATTCTCACACATTTTAATTTATCATTGTAGAGTTCCTGATGAAGAGTCAATAAAGTCTCGAAAGCTCGAATAGAAAAAAGAGTATACTCACTTCATCCCTACGACTGCATACCCAAAATAAAGATCCCTTTTTCATTAATATAGACAGTCGACAAACCTCAACTTCTATATATATATATATATATATATATATATAGTAATTTTTATGTAGCACTGATGCTTATTATTTTTCTTCAGAACACTGAATAAACAGGGATGCTTGTAAATTTTTTTTATTCTATACTTCCCTGATACTTTTTATATCTTTGATCACCTAGTGATCTGCCGGCCCCAAGCTCAGAAAAATATTTTATGCGAAATCAAAACAACAAATTATTGAAAATTCATTTCCATTATATTTCTTTCGATTTTTTCGGTACATTCAACTGACTTCGAAAAAACATATTTAAACAAAAATAGGCAAAGTTACCTTTGAGGTGAAAAAAAAGTCCGTATATGGTCGGCATGTACGATCGAAGCGGCAAATCCTATTATGTTTCTCTAGAGTTTTTCAGCTGATTTAACTGACATTGGATGTACTATATAATACTACGAGATATGGGCAATCAATAAAACGGAAGAAAAAAAGTGGGAAATAAAAATATTACGCGCTATTTATGGAGGAATAATAACGAAGGAGGAATATAGGAGAACAAAACAGGAATTGAAAGAAATATATAAAACCGCAGTTTCTAAGACACAAAGGTAGATATTGATGGGGCATGTAGGAAGATTGACTGAAGTCAGTCCAAAACAAAAAAGTAGTAGGAAAAAGAAAAAGGGAAGATTAAGGAATATATTAATAAACAGTATGGCTGATAATTCGCAAATAATGCAAATGAGGAATATGATCAAAAAAGGTCCAAGGATTCAAATGGAATACAATAGTTAATATATGTATACCTATCAATTTGGTTTTAGCCCTATACGGCCTGTAGGGAAAATGAGTAAATAATACATTCATATAGTTTTTGTACTTCATAGTTCTATTGAATTGGGACATTGATTGGAAATAATGAACTGGATAGAAAGTAGCTGAACTGAACACAACATGGTCGTCATGGACAAAATACTCAAGAATAGTTCAGATATTGACTAAAAACTAGGAGTTCGGTATCAAAGTATCAGTTGCTGGCTGTTAAGTTATCTTATTTACGGGGAATGTTCGGATAGGGGATTTTCATTGCAATAATATAATTTTATTGGCGCATATATCATAATAGCGGTTAGTGGTTATTCCTTCGGGAGGCTACAGGTTCGTATCTCACCAACGTAATTTGTTATTATTACGGTTCTGGAACAAACGTTTTGAATATGAATGATGGCATACTCCTGATGAATTTTTTTCCTACCAAACAAATATTTTCAAAAAAATTCAAGAAAAGATCGTCTACAATTTCTCCTGTCTACCCGACTCTTTTGATGAGTTTAAATGTCTCGAAAAAGGTCGCTGCCCTTCAGGGGACGGCGAAAGTGGAGTTTTCTCATCGGTATTAACCACCGGTACCTTCCATTTCGAAACTTAAAAATAAATAAACTCTGCCTCGTCCTCCTGAGGTACCACCTGCCGAGTTGCAGGGATTTCGGTATTCGTGCGGGTCGTTTGATGAACGGCCCCGCGCGAAGGTGGACCACCATCGAACGCGGACCCGTTACTAGCTCGAGAGCGGTTGAGCTCTGATATAATAGAATTATTGTCAGGAGTGCGGGGCGGTTTGAATTCCGTTCATTCCCGAATTTGCAGAAAATTCGTGGCAAAAGTTGAGCAGGCTGGAGGCCCCTGAACTTAACGTATTACGTTCTAAACTTTGAAACATTTCCACAACTCGGCGTGAAGAACCATTATTTATCGGGGTATGAGTTACCCTGGCGGGTCTAACGCCAGAATTCTAATATTACTTGAGGCTTTCAAGGGCCTATCGAAAAAAAAAAATTAGCTGAAGTTTCCCTCGGACTCAGATCACGCAGTGTATTCTGGTCAACAGAAAAATTATTCGGTGAGTCATCATTGTCTTCATCAGGAACGTCCGCAGCGTGGTTTTTACTCAGATTCAAACAATCCATGCTACGTCTCATACGGTTTAGCCTAGGAGATGCAAGTTAATTTAAATGAACCGCTTTTTGCGAATCTACACCTATTCGACACACATGAACTAAACATTTAGTTTTATCAACACAATTTATTATTAATCCGTATTTACACCTATCATCGCAGTGTGACTGATGCGTTTTTAGTCGCAGAAAGACCCGTGCACTGAGGTTCACACACGTGTGTAATCTCTGGGTTCGATCTGGTTGACGTCTCGCTTCAATGTATCTTTCACGACTCGCGGGTCATGATGGATATCACGTCAGTGAGCTTCCGACGATGAGGGGGGCCCTCTCCAGCCTCAGAGAAGGCCGCAGTTAGGCTTAGACAACCCGACACACCGAAGCACACGTGTGCAGGATCCTGTAAGAGAAGGGTTAATTGGTAAATATAATTTTATGTAGAACGTCTGAGTAGGTTGGACGCTGAAAAAAATCACTATATCAGTAGCTGAAACAAAAAGGTTGATTAATCAAAAGACTGGAGGCAAGAGCTCTTGGAGTTGACGTCCAAAATCCATCAATCCGCTGCAGTCGGCTATCAACCCTCGTATGTAGTCCTCAGGACGGTGTATGATGCGAAGCGTCGATAAAAATTCCTTGAGGCAGAGAAGAAAAAAATATCGGAAGGCTTTGAGATCACCTATAAATCCAAATAATTGGTGAAAATTAAGCGGCTATTCGTAGGAAGCACTCGTATAATACCCACTGGCGCGGCTATATCAGTAGGAAATCGCATAAGAGCAGAACGTATTCGAAGAATAAAATAAAGAAACTCACTCACTGGAACCAGCAGATCGCAGAGCAAGGCTTGAGTGTTGTCGAGCACAGGGCCCAACAAAAAGTAACCTCTCCGTTCACGATAATGCTTTTCGGGGCCTTCGAAAAATTCAACACTCCTTTTCCACGGTCGGCACGATGCCGTTCGCTCATTGGTTGTCGACGCAACCCCGTTACGTCACCCTTAGTTTGTCACCTCATGAGAAAGTATGTTTGCAACTCAACATCTTGAGCACAATCCACATGCCAAAACAAAAACAAAAAACCAATATCTCGTTCAATTGTTTCCCGTCATCCCAGGCTGTTAATTTACGACTATTCAGCGGAATCGTCTAGCCAAAATCTCAAGTACGGTTTAATGGCTTTATTGCCCCAATTGAATGCACTTGTAAAATCCACTTGTCGTTCCGTAACCCCAATTACAAGCTGGTAATTTCAGTTTAAAACTTGAAAAATTAATTCGAATATTTTTTTTTGCATTAGCAGAACACCCAAATTCAAATCTCTATTATTGCAATTGAAATAAAATTGCTGTTCAAGATACCGTCGGCTTTGCACCGAGGTCATTAATGAATCTTTCAATGCGTATTTACTGCATCACTTTGTAGGCCGAAAAGGGTTTTGCCTCGCTAATCCGGATATGTGAAAATATAATCACTCTCATTAGACTTGCCAATATGCCGTTACTAAGTTTTAGATATCAATATACCAAGGGTAGTTCCATGTGAGATTTTACTAAAGCTCTAAGGCTTGCGGGAAATGCCAATCTCAGCGGTAACATGTGAAAGTTCCGCGGTATATCGCTTTCCACGCGACACAAAAACAGACACATGAATGAGTAATTTGTTCTTTGTTATGTATGCATGTACCAAAAAAGGCAAATAATAGGATAGAGATCACGTCTCACATTTACTAATTTTTTATATAATATAATGTGAATGAAAAAAATTTACTTCCCCCTTCCGCCGTATTTTGGATAAATTGACAATTTGGGAAATAAATGTCAAATGTATTTCGTACATTGAAAATATGGTTATTTCAATTGACATTCAATCACAACGCGTCAAAAAGTACCTATGAGTATGTCGAGCAGTGAAGAATTATCTTGTACACCACCAGAAATTATTGTTTTTATTTTATTATTTATTGGTCGTAGAAAAAAAAAGTGTATGCAACGATCATGTAATGGCTATTTATACACTCGCACAAGGTTTACGTAACTAACCTCGTGCTCATGTATTAATAGCTATTATTACATGATCGTTGCATAATATACCATTCTTGAACCGGAGATACAACCATAATGTTATTCTCAGATAATTCTTCGAATCGGTGTAGTAATATAAACCTTCAAAGTCTTTGATTTTTGAGATACAGGGTGTCAAAATTGAAAAATAAAAATATTTTTTACAGTAAATTCGAAAATGTTCAATTAATAAAAGCGATCGGAAGTTTCATTTATCCTTTCTGTACAAATTTTTAGCAACAGGCAATTTCACACATAGATAAAACTAAAAAACTGCCACTTACTGTAACATTTATTCAAAAAAATTGTAAAATACAATTACATATGTGATGTGAATTATCTTTTAAAAAAATCTAATATTGTCGTCTGCTTCATATTCCTTAGTTTGTTTTCGAAAAATTCACAATTTATCAAAATCTCTGATTAGTCTTCTATTGAGAAGCAATTGAATGTTTATGTAAATAATATCCAGTAACAAGTATTTTCATAAACATCTAACCTATCATGAAGAGGATTAGTGGGAAAACCAAACCCACCCTATCTTAAGCTCGAAACAAGAAACCAGTCAACCGGACAAATTTTTATACCTGACCTTTTGCAGGTATTCGTATACATAGGTATGTAACAAATTCTTAACTTTCGTTGAAAGTTGGAAAAGGTGTCCGTACATCCATACAGAGGTACTCAGACTGTTGCTGATGTCACACCATCCGTAATAATCCGCGGTAGGCCGCTCCCTGACTTGACGGTACGGCATCTGTATGCGGTATTTACTACTTTACCAAAAGCTTGGCTTTATCTCCTCACTTGTCGGTAGAAACTTGCAGAAACGGTTTAACCGTCGTGAGATTGTGTCGTCGTCAGACAAAGATACTATAGCGTGTTACATTCATTTGCGTTTGGGTGAAAAAAGAAAGAAGCACTGGCGACATAGATTGCCAAGAATATTAATAGTCGACTATTTGTTGCGGCCCAACAACTTCTACAAAATGATGCGAAATTTTAAGCGATGTATAAGGTATGGTTTCGCAGACGCGATTGGCCTCCTATCACTGTTCGTTTGCTTTTCTAATGGAAGCGGTATCTCTGATGTATCTTGCCCGTCTGCAATGCGGCCCACCGCGCGCGACTGCTACTAAGACAAGTCTAAACACGCGGCGAGGTTTTGCCATTCATATATTGTTGGTAAAAGTGTCAACATGTCTCAAAAGTGTTTACCAGTGATGACGAAATATTAGTAAACATAATAAGGACCAACACAATTTACAAAAATTATCAAATGAAGGATGATATATGGGAGATAATAGGAAAACAAACAAGAAAAGATGGTCAGCAAACGATTACAGTGTCAAATATTTTGTTTTATTTTATTATAATGCTTTTTATTATATTTTTGGAAATCTCCAAGTAAGTACCTGCGTAGTGAGGCAGTATCTGATCCCAATAATAAAGGACGGACATAAATAATCGAATGAACAATGTGTAAAAATTCGTTGCAATAGTATTTGCACTCTTCAATTTTTTTATTGTATTATTCTGAAAACATGACAATATTGCCATTGGATGACTCCTTCCTTGTTAAAAATGCAATAAAATTTTCTCGTATTTCAAAGCTTTTATCATTGGCAAAACCTCCAGGCCTTTTTAATGCTGTCAATCCCGTTGGAAGTTGTTGAGGTGACCATTAGCATTTTGAAGAAACCTTCCTCAGACCTTTAGCAAACATTTGGTGTGGGCAGACCTCGCTCCCATTTCTATAAAATTTCTAATTTCTTGCTAATCCTGTTTTTCTTCAAGAATAAAGCACATAAGCTTATTAATCATTCTACTCAAGGAGTAAAATCTAACTAAGGTCAATCTACATCTCAAGGTTGAACGTGACGGGCAAACAACCACCTCTGCGGGCCGTTTAATCGTCGCGACCAATCGTGGCAGCTGGCCGTGGCGGCCGATCACGTCTGCGAAACCATTCTTTAAGATATCAAAACAAACATATCCTTAGCTTCTGTGCCTTATTGCGCCCAGGATCACAATATGAGATATAGGGAATGGGTTAGTGCTGAAGAGAGAATCCTGATTACTTCGAGGTAATATAAACGAAAAAAATAAATGATATTAGTCATTATCTATTTTATTACATAACAGTCGAAATACCCATGACAATATAATTATCAATTTCTGAGACCAGAATCTCATGAATATCTCCGCTGCCATTTTTGCGCGACACCACCGCCTAACCATGCTCGACAAATCCCGCTCCCCTACTGCTTGTTTGTACCGAGATGCGGTATAGCAATATACCAATTCTTTCCCGCGCATATCGTGCAAGTCAAGGAGTACTCAATGAAATATAGGCGCTCGGTGAAGAATCTGTACCGAATCGCTACAGAGCGTACCGAGTAAAACGATACCGTACCACCCAGTCAGGGAGGGGCGTTACTTTATTTATGGGCAAGTCAGTATTCGTGTATTTCTCTTTACCGGCCAATTTACGATAACAATGCTAATCAATTTAGGTACAATATATTTGAGAATTGTGCTTTCTATTCTATTTTTCTTAGCATATAATTGCTCTCATTCAAATTATCCGATCACTGAAATTGTTTTCAAAATACAATTGGCCTTATCGAAAATTTCAATAACACAATGATTTTGCCTAGAATAAATAGCGTGGTGAAAACATAATAATAAATCATTCATTAAATGTTTATGGTACTATTGATGAACGACATTTACAATGAAACCAAACAAGAATAAAAATATTACCGTAATTGTGATTTTAAGATGATACATGGTAAATTGTTCTGCAGCATTGTGCACTTTTTCAACATGTGATTCAAAATTTTCTAAATGACCGAAGTGTTACAGTTATTGCATTCAAACTGGCAGTTTTTTTCCTTTAAAGGTGCTACTGCATTAGTTTTCTCTTCAAGATCTTCTTTTACATGCCATCTTGAGTCATAATAACACTTATATATCCGCTTGCATTCACTACACTCATGAGTAACGTTCACGTCCATTGTATTGTTTATTAAATGCTTGAACTGGAAAAATACCAAACACACTAAATGATAGAAGATTGTATTTGCATTTCCGGGTGCAAGCCGGAAATTAGCACGAGCCTATACACAGTGTAAGTAACACTTCCTACCTCTGCACGGAGAAGGACGTCAGGTTTTAACGACTAGTGATAGTGTGCGTGTCAAGGCAGTGGGAGATTGGAAGAGGCCGCGGTGGGGCATTATCATTAGTGTTTTTTATTTATCAGAACCGGTCATAATGAGAATCAGTGGCAGATAAAATGAAAAATACCAAATACCTTGGTAAAAGACCATGGACGGGTTTTCACCATATATTTATTAATTTCAAATATTGACAATTGGGAAAGTCTATGTGAAGCCAAAACAATTGAAATTCCATTTTCAAAATCGTGCGCTTATAAGTGAACACCCGTTTTTCATCAAAGGCGTGATTTTGTTCGTCTTTCTCGTTCTGGTATTCATTATTTCACGTGGAAAAATGTTGGAGTATGACGGGCTCATTTCATTATGGTAACATAACCACAAAATTATGACATTTCTTTTCCCGTGTCTTTTGGTATTCTCTTCTAAATGTCAAATGAATAACCTAAGCCTAGGCTAGACTGATTTTCGTGTTTCACTTTGTTTACTCAGAGTCTTATGGAGTGTTATCAATATTGGTAGTTATTAAATATATGGTTTTAGCTTCCTTTCTTCATGGAATGGTACTCACTTGATGCCAGGTATATCCAAAATCCCAGCTATCCCATCTAGATCGAATTCAATATCCGGATTATTGAGAAAGAAAGCTTGCAATCCTCCAACCAATGGAAAATGGCGAATCAAGGGTTTGAGTACTATTCGCAACTTCCCGTACAACTAAAAGTAAACACATTTAACTATTTTGTCAATAGATTGTAAGCAAAAATTTACCTGGAAGTTTTTGATTCCACCAAGAAGTCCTCTCAAACGAAATTTGATATCACAATCTCCAGCATATCTGAGAATATACAAAAGAAAATGTTAATTAATTGAAGGGAAGGAAATGTTTATCATTTCCTAACCTTAACTTAATACTACAGAATGGAATATTTCGTATCTTCCGAAGGAATAGACAGATACATGGAAATATTATTTTAATAACACTATTTCGTGGGACTCTTGGCGAGTCATTATAATCATGAATAAGATCGATATAATGGAGACTATTCATCGATATAAATTTTTTATTGTTTGAAGTGTTTAATGATTTCCATTGCTTTTATTGTTTCTCAGATAGGAAATAATTTTTGTTGATATATTTTCAACTTTCTACTTTTTTATATAAAATCAAGGAAGTTCCTTAAGATGTGAAAATTCCAAAGGAACATTTTCTGTTTCAAAATGTTTATTCAATAACATTTCGTTTCCATGAAAATATGGCCCAGTTCTTCACTCGAGAATGAAGCATGGTATAGTGTTATGATTTTCATTGGAAAACATAGTATATTTTTGTTTAGCTGTGGAACCAAAGTATGGCTTTGGATTATTCGTTAGACACATGTGGTGGGAAAGGTTTTTCAAACTCGTTTTTCATTAAGTTTCAGGAAGTTCCCAATCGCTCAGGTAAAAAACTTCAATAAAAGACAAAATATGATTGAAAAATGTCTTTTTGTAACTTTTTTTTTTATTTAGAGAAGAAAAGTTGCATCAACCGCTAGGGTTATTAGCAATGGCATAATACAGATGGTTAGATTAATATATGATATTTAAAATTAATTTATATATGTTGAGAAATGTGTGTATCGTTGAGGAAAACCATCAATTGTTCAGTGTCACAGTTTTCACCAAGAATGTCTTTCATCGTTTGTGGGATGTGATGAGTAAGTCTGTCGATGTGATAAAGGACATCACATCTTGGTTTGTCACCACCTGTTATGAGGTATCCATGTGTTATGCGGGTATGTCCCAGTCGCAGACGTGTCAGGATAACTTGGTGTCTTCTGTTTTTAGGAGAATTTTTCCAAGGGAGCACTGATGTTTTTACTTCTGCTAGCTTAGAGGTGGAACTATTCCATTGATGTTGCCAATTGTTGGTGATTTCTTGTTTGTAGAAAGAGTTCAGGTCAATGTGATCTTTTGTGAATCTTTTTGTAACTGAATTGTTTATTTTCTATAAGATCATGTGCAATATTTCTATCTATATTTACGCAAGCCCTGAAAATATTTGTGAAAATATTGTCTCAATTGATATATTCGATATAATTTGTATACATATCAGGAAGAGAAATGAAAAGTTTTCTATCCTTATAGGTGTGACTTCGTTGTCCTACTGTTTTCTTTAATTTTGTTGTTAGAACAAAATATTTTCCTTTACAACGTGTGTCATGGCGGTGCTGGATCATTTCTAGATTGTTTCAATTCAACAACAACAAAAATTAACGGTGTCAAAATCATCATACAGAAAACATAAAAAAATTGATTCTTTTGACTAAAATTTTATTTTACATATTGTGCCAAAAGTACTTATCTTTCTTCAGAGTTGGTGTTCACGCAATTCCACCCAGTAGAAGAGGGATGTTTGGATTTCAATGGAAGAAAACGTCACAATTATGTCAATCGATTTGAAGGCGATAAATTATTCAAAAACTTATACAGATTTCGAAGATATTTCTTTGAAAAAGAATGATTCAACATTTTGTGATATTTGTAACAGGAAATTCCAAACTTCCAGCGGTTTGAAAATTCACCATTCATCATTACCTTCTCAACCATCTACAAATTTTTCCCCAAATCACCAGAAAAAGCATGCTCTACTTCAAGTTCAACTGAAGCTATAATGCCCGTCTTGCTAATCTGAAGCAACGAACGAACCTTCAGAATCAAGAGAATGGGCTTGTTATCAATGAAATATTTTCTCGTTTTTTTTTACGTTATTTTGTAAAACTCAATCATTTAAATAACTGGTAAAATGTTTAGCTCTTGAACTTGCCCCACTACTTAGATATTAAAGGTTGAAAATAGAGCTCCGTTAAAAAGCGGCAGAACCGACTGTGACGTCACCGTGCATATTGTGGATTGATATTCGTCAGTACACCGTTGCGTTTCACATTAGAAAGTTGCTTCCAGCTGCAATATCTTTAAATTTTAAAAGTGTCAGTGGTTTTTGCTATTTAAGATGTATTCAGTAGATACTGGATTTATTAAAGCAGATTTTGCAAATTTACCTGAAGTCGACATCTTTATGGTGATGGACTATTTTAATAAAAACAAAGACTTTATAAGTGTGGAAATGCGAGGAATAAAATTGCAAAGGTAAGTAAAATAAATTCAATATTTAAACTTATGCTTTTTACGGTCACGCAATACCAGGGTCGAATGAAACATACTTATCACTTTTTTTTAAATTAAAATACACTGAAAAAACATGGCACTAAGTAATCTTATCGGAAAAACTCTCACTTAAATTGATTAATCCGTATTTTTATATCAACAAATTGTATAATTTTTTTTTTTAATTCAGTTACCTAACTATTACCCAAATATTTGTTCAAAATGGTCATTACTGGGCTTATTTTTATACAGGGTAAATAAAAAATAAAATAGAGTTATGTTGCGTTTGAATACAAGAGTGAAAATATTTAAAAGTGCCTACATTATTTTACATGGCAAAAATATAGTACATACAAATATATACATTTTGTATAAAGGGTGAATCAAAATTCATGCTAGGTATTTTTTTAAGTTGTGGGATAAACTTTATATAATTTTTGTAAAACGTTACTCTTCTCACAAGGCTTATAACACAGCAGTCAGTTTATATATAAAAATAAGAGCATTTTTTGTTATGGCCCGTATAAGTTTTATCCTGTATAAAAAAGCTGGTATAGGTTTGGTTATTATTAGTTTATTAGTACAACAATCCACTATTTTTTGGGCTAACCAACTAAATATTTTAAAATTAAATTAGAAACTTTCACCTCCTGCATATCAAACATTCGTCATTAGTTTTTAATTAATACTTACCTAAAGTATGTATTGAAAAATAATATACTAGAATTTAACAAAATCTATAAATAGTTTTTTATATAGGCATATAATAATACAATAAAATGTGTTAATTTTTTTCTATAAAATGGCATTCTTTATCTCAAACTGGTAATTAGTTCATAAACAGAGTTTGTCCAGTATTTCAGGAGAATGTGGAAAATTAATATAAAAAATTCAAAAGAACGACTTTTTACATATAAGGGCGTAACATTAAAAAAGGCATTTTCTATCAAAAATATAATCCATAGTCTAAAATTTGTTGGAAAAACGTTGCGAAATATGTGTAAACCTGTACTTCTTTAAATAGCCAAGACATTAAATTATTTTTTTTTTGAATTTTTTTAACAAGTAATTATTTTGTTTCAGAACTGGTAGACAGAGTTATGGTGATAACGCCATTGATTGCATTCAGTTAAGGAGCACTTTGTGAACTGAAAGCGAAAATCACGCCAGAACATAAAATAAAAAATTATTTTCTTATTTTAATGTCAGAGGGCACATTAATAAACCATTTTTCTGGGGCATTCTTGGATGTGTTAGGACAGTCGGGAACCAAACAATATTTATTTACCACTTTTTTCTCACTCATTATCTCAGATCAATAATTTATTGATCTGAGCTCATTATGCAATAAAATAATGAAGCAGTCCAGCGTTTTGCTTCTTACACGGCAACGCGGAGTTTCAAACGTTAGGTATCGCATATGCCGTGTAACGTCAACACCGTTTTAGTTCGCTCCAATTTCTTTAATTAATTTGAGGGTTTAAACGTTCGCGGAAAAATCTTAAATTTTGGGAATCCGTTTAAAATGAGTTTTAGTTTCGATTATTAAATTAATAATTTTTTCTTGAACAAGCCCATTCCGAAAGCTACAAGAACTTGTGCTGCAAGAGCGTTGAGCAAAGCAATATATGAGTGCATTCTGAATAATTCTCTGGAAAGCTGGGAGTTTTTGCTATCCTTCGCTTATAATTATTTCATTCTTCCACCATCGAATGAAAACCGTAAGGACTCTCTTTCCACATATATCAAAAGGAATATCAATAACACCGGAAAACCTGCAGCAAAATGAAATGTCACCGATTTTGAAATAATTTTCACTGACGCTTCAGAATACATTAATATTCGTTGAGCAACCAAAATTTTTTCGCGGAGAGTCGGAATTTTTTGTTGTTAAATTTTTCAACTTTATGGCATGTAGGTATTAATGAACTGTTGTAATCAATGGGGATTATTTCACAATTATTCACGAAACAAAGCACTCTGAACAGTAAGAACTATACTTTATAAATGCGATATTAGAAGATGTTTTAAATGTCCCGCAAAAAGTTAGGATAAAAACGTAATTTTCCTATTTGAAAGTAATTTTACTTGCTTATTAGTAAACAGGAAATATGATCTGAGATGGTTGTCAATAATGTCATACGGAATGTTAAAAATGCAATGTTGCCAAATGTAAAAAATGTCCGATAGACATCCAATTAATTCAGTGTGATAATTTATATTATGTGAATTAGATGTTTTATACAGTGTGTTGCTGAAAAAATGAAGAAATCAAGTGAGTGGAAATTATTATTGAAAATAGGCCTTTTTGAACCTTTCTGGGGCCATAAATCCGAAAATAACCGTTTGCACGGAAAGATTTTGGGTAAATATGCGGTAAGAGCACACCTGCTCTCCGAAAATAGCTGAAAGACTCCACTTACGTGTTTTGCCCCCTGAACACGAATCCGGATATATGAAGGTTTATCAAGAATTTAATAATTGGCAACAATGCAGAAAACAGATAAGATGTATAAAGTGGAACGTCAAGCGATTTTTAATTTTCTGAAAGTAAACTAACTATTATCCTAAACCCGAAAAATAAATTGTTACGAATTGCATAAAAGAAGGTATCGAATAGAAATTGAGGGTTCTATACAGTGTGTTGCTGTAAAAATGAATAAATTAAGCCGTCCCAAGTGAGTGGAAATTATGATCGAAAATAGACCTTTTAGAACCTTTATTATCGAGTTCTGAAGCATCTGTGAAAATTTCGTAAAAATCGGTGACATTTCACTTTGCTGCAGGTTTACCATAAAGTGGCCGATGGTGATCTTTCTTCCGCAATCAAAATATTAACTTCATCTTGATGGAACTCCAGACAAAACACAAGAAATTGAAAAAAAAAATTATAAAGTGTACTAATGATTCTAGATCATATGCTTTTCTGATTCAACGCATTAGTATGGCTTTTCAAAGAGGAAACGCCGCATCAGTTATGTTTGATAGAGAGTATTCATATGATGTCACCATTAGTGATATATGCAGTTATAACTACAACAACACATCAGTCCACTCGTGCATGAAAACACCCAAATTCTCGGACTTGGAATGGGTTGAAAAAAATTGGCAACACCTGCTTCATGAATAGCGTTATACAATGTTTATTGAATACCATGGTTGCTCGAGTATCTTGAAAAAGACGAGCATATGAAAGATATCAACCCAAGCACATCAAGTATAAAGGGTGCTTTGATAAAAGCAATTGCAGTAGTAATGAAAGAACTTTGGTCGGAAGATTCGACTGATAGGGTGATGAATAATGTTTATTTGAAAAGCCAGATACCAGATACCTCGTTTCATGGGGTACGCTCAACATGACGCCCAATAATTTCTCAGATATTTATTGGAAGGCCTTCATGAAGATGTAAACAGAGGGATATAAAAGCCCAAACCTACCCTGACAGAAATTTATGAGAAATTTAGCGACCATGAAAATGCACAGGAGTCTTAGTGAACATATCTAAGGACAACTCAAAAATTGGATTTGGATGGCGAACAGAAACCAACTTGTAGTAAATGTAAGTAAAGGATAAATGCACAAAGTCATCATCTATACATAAATTCCCCAAAATATTAGTATTTCACTTGATTTTCGCCGATGGATAGATTCAGGGGAAAATTGAATGTCACCATTGACTTTCCTTTCGAAAGATTAGACATGAGTAATTATGCAAGATATAACATAACTCCATGTCGCTACAACTTGTATGCTGTGTCCAATCATAGTGGAACATCCTATAGCGGACACTATACGGCTTGCTGTAGGCACCCTTATGCAGACACATGGCACGAGTACAATGACTCAAGAGTATCACCGATGTCACCTGAATCCTTCATAAGTCGTGAAACATTTGTCCTCTTCTATGAGCAAGTGGGCACCAAATCATTCATTTGATATTTTTTCTATTGTATTGTATTTTGTGCTCAAAAGTTGATAAACTTATATTTTTTTGTATAAATATGTGATTGAACTGTATATACAATGCTTCTCAAAAGTCCGCTCCCCCCCCCTCTTATTTTTGGAATGATTATACATAAACAAGTGAAATTTGGAAACTGAATATTAAAGGTTATAAACTTCCCTACTAGTGATGATAGATGACAAAATCGTCAAAGATGACGTCACAAGGCCATCGTGACCAATAATTTTGAATGGAACCCTACGGCAAGCGACACCTCTTTTAAAAGGTATCGAAGAAACCTATTCAATGATACTAATTTTGTTTGTGTTTATGGCAGTTTTAATGGCTCATTAGTAAACATTGAAATTTAAATTCCATTCAGTATGATATTAATTACAGATTCAAGAATCAGTATCTACTCAAAGAAATTGCTCGAAGTGACCTCCATTTACTTCCTGATAGTGAAATATACTATTTTCAAACTCTTCTCGTACTTTTGCAAATGTGTCTGCGGAAACAGCCTCACATTCTGCAACATTACGTTGTTTTAAAACGTCAATATTGTCAGGTTCAGTGGCGTGAACCTTCGATTTAAGGTACCCCCACAGAAAAAAATCCAAAGGTGGGAGGTCCGGTGATCGAGCTGGCCATTCCGTTGAACCTCGTCGTCCAATCCATCTACCACGATACTCCTCATACCGTCTTACTGCACCGTAATAGTGTGGAGGAGCACCATCCTGTTGGAATGTTATTTCCAAATTTCCGAATTCATCTGGATTATCTTCCAAAATTTCAAGGATTGACGGTTCTATTGCGTTTTGCAACAGCTCCAGATAAACCTCACCAGTTAAATTAGTATTTAAAAAAAGAGGCCCAACGATGTGGTCCCAGGATACCTGCCCAAACATTCACCTTCTGGGGAAATTGGGTATGTGTTTCAGGAAACAGGTGAGGATTTGCGTCACTCCAATATCTCACATTCTGTGTATTAACATTTCCATTTAGATAGAAAGTACTTTCGTCACAAAAACAAATTGTTTTGACAAAGTCTGGCTGTTGGTTAATTTTAGTTTCCATATTTTCACAAAATTCTAGTCTTCGGTCTGGGACTTCGGTCTGAGAGTTGATGAACCATTTTTAATTTGTATATATGAAATTTGTTTTTTTTTCAACACCCTGTGTACTGTTCTTCGACTGACTTCACAGGTAGATGCAACGTGAGTTGTTGAAGAAGTAGGATTAACTATTACTTCTGCCAGTATATCAATTTTTTTCTCATCAGAAATTTGTGGTCTGCCAGATCGTTTCGCATCATTAATACTACCCGTTGTTTCAAACTTACGAAGAAGCTCCCTTGAATAAGTCCTCGAAACGGGGCGATCGGGAAACCTCTAATTAAAAATGCGTTCTGCTGCACGAATATTTTGTCCAGTTTCACCAAGAATTAGGATCGCTGCTACTTTATCACCTAAAGCACGTACCATTTCGCTTCTTGAAGCACTTAAACGTTCGGCTCACAACAGTTTAACAAATTATTAAAATGTACAAAAATATTAAAAGTACCGAAAGCTGCTAAAACAGTTAAACGTTCGATCAACAATACACAAATTATTAAATGTACAAAAACTTGGACAATTACAAAAACGTCGAATTAGGGAGACTAACGAAAACGTCAGCTTATTTGACAACTATCCAGAGGCGGAGCATGAATTTGGAATTTTAGTATTAACTGATTTAATTCATCACAGCTTTGCGTTTTTTAAAAGCGAGTTGCCAAAACTGCCATAAACACAAATGAAATTAGTATCATTGAGTAGGTTTTTTCGATACCTTTCAAAAGAGGTGTCGCTTGCCGTAGGGTTCCATTTAAAATTATTGGTCACAATGTCCTCGTGACGTCATCTTTGACGATTTCGTCATCTATCATCCTTTACAACCTTTAATATTCAGTTTCCAAATTTCACTTGTTTATGTATAATCGTTCCAAAAATAAGAGCGGGGAGGGGACTTTTGAGAAGCACTGAATATGGTAGCATGATATCAAGAACTTTGGATTCTTTGAAGAGTAAATCTGAACCGTAAGTATATTTTGTGTTGTATAAGATTTTAAAAAAATCTGTAAATATTCTAATTTTTTCACATTTACTGCATTTTGAAGACGTGATTCAACCAACGAATGATACATGATTTTCAACTGACTCACATCTAATATACATTTCAGATATTTGAAGTTATATAGAACAAGAACATATCGTAATGTCTGTCTATGTACCCCTAAACATTTAAATTCGTTTGTTGATTTTATTTTAATATCAGTCCCGTGATTACTAATATGTACCTGATGTTTCAAAAATGGACAAGGAATTTTTATAACAGGAGAAGGAAACAAAGAAGGTCTTTTCAAAATGTATTGTGAGTATTTTTTTTATTAAACCAATCGATTATTTTACCATAATCGGATTCTGTTTTGTTTTTCAGATTGTTCCAAGTATTACTGGAATAAAAAATCACAGTATCATCTGCAAAACTAGTCATTTTACCAGGGGCCATATCTCCTAAAGTTACTTTTTCCGCTCAAAATTTTCGATTGCTGTGGAGATTTCATGCTAGTTTCATTGAAACCGGCTTGTATACATATTCCGTACCTTTACAAACATATTTTAAGGAAATTATTTTCTAACGGTACGTTTCTGACAAATTTGAAATATTCCTAGTATATTTTTGATTCCAGAATACCAAAAACGCAATAACGTCTCAGCATATCAGAGCACATATAGTAATTTGTCCTTCTTGAAACAGATAATTGTTTTTTTTTTACTTCCAGGACCGAAAACCCAATATATGGAAAGCAATATCTTGATATATTTCACTAATATCCTTGCTACTGGACATTACTACTCTCCATGCTAAGAAAAATCCACCCAGCTTTATAGATATCTTCCTGAAAACTGTGAAACTATTATTTGCATACTCGGAGATATTAAAAGACTGAAATACATTGCTGATATCAGTTATGAATATTTAGTATAAACTTTCAAATACAAGTGCATGGAATTATTATTTCCTTTTATTGAGTTGTTACGGAATTTTTTCACAAGAGAATGAACTATTAAGAAATATACACTGATTGACAAAAATTAGTAAAACACGAAATAATAGTTTACATTCTCGTTTACTTATTCCAACTGATTAAAGAAGTTGACATTAAGGCCAAGAAAACTAGGTATTTCTTCTTCCCTAGATAAATATGGGCAAGACTTGACCGAAAAGGTTTGGAAATCGAGAGCTAGATAATATATTCAAAAAAATGGATACATAAATATCTTATCCCACCATTTGTTTATAAACCGAAACAACGTTTACATTGTAATAAATCTGGCTTGCTGAAACATATATATTTACGTTTTTATCCTAATCTCAATAAATAACCAATAGTCTAGACATGTAAGAACAGAAAATAGAATTCTTGGATTTGAGCTGATTGAATTATGTGAGAACTTAGTCGTTAGTTATCAATAAAAAAAATTATGGTGTTAGTACCGTATTGTTTAAATTATTTATGATTTTCATGTATTAGTATCATATGGAACGTAGAGATCATTGCATTTTTCAGAATAACTAAGACAAATTTGCAGCATTGAAAAATGGTAACAAGGGGATTTTTTTTAAATGGCGCGCAGTGATTTTTGGTCTCTATAACAAAAATGTAAACAGGGCCTGTTTAAGAACAAGTAATCTTTCATAGAACGAAAAATATGTTTATGATAGCTTTTATATGTCTTAGTCGATCTTATTGTTAATTTTTCTGAGCTTTTTGAAGATTCCAATTATATACAGGGAGTTCTCAAAGGGCATATTTTTTAACATGATGTAGAACTCTTCCAAATTGATCATTCTACTTAAAATCACCTATATGAAAGTGAAAAATTACGAATGTACTAAACTTATATACTGAAGGAATTGGTTTTGGAACGTAGTTCCTTATCGCGCGTTGCGAAAGAGGGCTAGACGGAATAAATTAAGACCAAAAGTTGTAACGAGACTTTCACTATGGTTATAAGCCGTGCGGCGTGCGCGTGTTTCTCTGTCTGTCTCTCTCTCTCTCTCTCTCTCTCATAGAAAGCAAGCCAGTTATTTTCGTTTCGTCTTTCTATTTCACATTGAACAGTGTGGTGTCGCGACGATTATTTTTGTTGAGTGTATACAGGTTTTTTGTACATAATAAATAATAAAAAATAATAACAATAATGAATCCGGATATTGCTAATGGAGTTAGGTAAGTAGAGATTTTATACAGACAATAATAAATGCTTATGTATTTTTAGCAAGTACGCATTATAACCTCTCTTTACTATTGTGCTAACTAAGTCATACGCATTATAATCTCTCCATTATTATGTGTTTAGCAAGTGTACGCGTCATAACTTTAATAAATTTAAAAGCAAATTATATTTTAATATTACAATATCAATGCGTATGTATTTAGCAAGCCGTGCGTGTTCTAACCTATACGCTGTTGTGTTTACAAAGTCGAGAGTATATATATATATATATATATATATATATATATACACTCTGTTGTGTTTACAAAGTCCCGCGCATCTATGACGTGTACGAAAGAATAGACAGAGTGCATATATATATATATTTATATATATATATATATATATATATATATATATATATATATATATATATATATATATATATATATATATATAAAATATTATAACTAAAAAAAAAATTATTACAATTCCTTCACTAATTAATCGAAAGGAACTTCGTTCCATCCGGGTGTCCCTTGACACCTCTCAAGTTTTTTTATTATGATCTTGGTATATATTATTGGACATGCTAAGAATTAAATATTTGCCTTGTAATAATGATAGAGTACTCCGAATTGCTGTAAAAATACATTCAAGATAGCTTTCATGAGTACATATACATTCAACAGTTGACTAATCTACTTTTGATTTGGTTTCATTTCAGTTCGGTGTTCTTGTGTTTTGAGTATTACATCTTATTGTTATATACTATTCGAGTTGTGAATGAGGCTATGCAGATTAGGACTTCGAAATCCGATCAAGAATTATGACTGGTTTTTCAGGATGTCTTTTTATTGTATGATTAACCATACATATGCTCGAGTTAGTAGCAAGCCTTTGTTTACTGGTGAGTAGATTCTCAAATAGTTAAATAGTAATTGACACTTTTTTTTCATAGTAAAACCTCAAAAAGTTAAATGTTGAACAGCCTCAGTCTCGAATTTATTTTTGGGCTTTGGTGAAAACTACGCTGAAAAATCCCAGAAAAGTACCCAGCAAACATTAATGAGCGGTAAATAGCCGTTGCTGTTAACTGCGGTCATATGTCGACAGCGGCACACCGATGTCGGTAAATAACTGGAATGATATCAATTTTGCCGCTTTGGCTGAACATACGCATATATATTATGGATGTTTCGAATTTAACCAGAAATTACCCGTTAAAGATTTGCGATAAACGCGCCGATGTCGTTTTGACACAGTATGTGGCATTTCGCGTCGCTCCGCTGCGACCTTTGTAATGAAAATGCAACATTAGCATTACTGAATAACACGTTGGTAGTTGGCCCTACTGCTGATTTCGTGTAGGATGTAGGATGTCAAATCGCGTATTTTCTATTTTGTCTAGTCATTGTCAGTATAGAACTCTTGTCTATGGGTATATGGCCATGAAAAATAATCACAGTGGCGAAATTTTTTTCAGATGTGTGTGTTGTCATTCTATCTATTCGGTGAAATATTTTTCCAGGCCAGTTTGGAATGCAATATCTGGGAAACCATTTGAGATACAATAAAAATGGTTGAAATGGAGAAAAAGTTGTCTGTTTAGGTAAATAGGAACAATCTGGCTCTACAGTTTCAGAAATCCTCTACAATTAGTGGCTTCAGAGAGTGAAAACAGTGAATTGTATATATCCAGTCCATGAATCAGTCGATTCTGAATGTTTGGTGAATTTATTGTGTATCTTCATTGAAATTTTACTGTTTTCGAAGATATAATGCTAGATTGTTCTTGGGCGCTTTGTTTTAAACCGTCTCTATACTTCCATGTACTGTATTTTGAATTGGACGCCCTTATATATCTGCATAGATCATTGATGGAATCCCAACGGTGGAATGACGCGGTTGATTAGAAGGATACCCGCAATCGCACCATAATCTGTACCATGCAATATCAGTTCATCTTAACTCTGTCTATCCGCTGAAGTACCGCTATGTATTAAAGCGGGCCTACTGGTGGCCGTATCATGATTATGGCCCGCTTATGTTGTCTGTCGGCTGTTTTTAAAGTGCCTCTAAAGGTCCACGCCTAACATGTTTGCTGGGTAAGAGCTGAACTCAAAAACATAAAAGCACCAATGATGATTATATACTTTTTTGTCAGCATCTCAGGTGTATAGTGCTAGACAAACATTGATGCAGAAGCATTTTATCTTATCCCTAGAATCGACAAAATTATTGCAGAATAAGTTGAAACCTTTGACTTTGTGTTATTTAACGATGATAATAACAAAACAAGGAAAAGTATCAATACGTCTTAATAGTTATTTGATCAACTAGTGTGGTGGCGATTAATGATCGATATATTTCAACGCGAGAGCAAAGCGAGCGCGTTAATGTTCGAGATCATTAATCGCCATTTTAATATACGAGTTGATTACAATATTTTTTCGTCGACCTCGTTCCTGGGGTCAACGTAAAATTTTCGATATCCATTTCCTTCAACTAGGAGGAAACTTACAATATTTGGCTTTTTAAATACATAAATTTGACAGCGCGAAGGTAATATGATTTGACATTTGAATATTACTCAAATTCGTGTATGTTTAGTTGCCTATACCACAATTATACATTAATGGACCAAATTGACCATTTACAAGTTATAAGATATATTAGATTTCGGTGTATGTTTGGTTGCATATATCACAATTATGCATTAAAAGTTCAATTGAAGGTTAATGGGGGTCATTACCGATCGATTTCGTGTAGATTAAACAGACTCGTTAATACGAGGTCGCCGGAAAAGTATACTACAAAAAATGTATTTCGATAAAAAATCTATATTGGTCTATATCCTTCCCAATTATATAGGTATTAATTTTATGATACCATAACGTATGCACAGTAAGAAATTCATTTTGTGAAATGAAACATTTCAATAGTTTTATGTTCTTTATTTTCTCCATTACCATGAACATTGTTTGAAGTTTCAATACGAATAAAAATAAATATGGATTCTTCTAGAGTATATTCATTGTTATAATATAAATATCAACACGATACTTGGCTTTGATTTTGTCTTCAAACCGCCACCGGAACTACATAATATAATCAAAATATGAACAATACGGAGACAAACAATAAAATACTGGCTCTTATCCATGGAATCTTGGCTTTTTGCTCCGGCGGCAAAAATCAGTGGAGTAAATTTATTTCACACGCGAATACTTTCACTTTGTTCATCCTTGCATATATGTTCGTTGTACTGCCAAACAAGTGTATTATGAAAATGATTCACTTCAGGACTTATGCTTACCTTTCCTGCCTCATTGTCATCAATACTTGAGTACTGTCATTACGACACATTTGAACTTTCACAAACAATACGATAATTTTTTAACGGAAATATTCCAGTATTCATTGTTTTTGTAAATGTTTCTGTTTGAAGAATTCATAAATTTCATTTTGACATAAGCAAAAACAACAAATGAGGCATATGACAGCCTGCTGTTGCTATATTTTCTGATTGCCTGCTGAGGGGACTTTTCGTTCTGTTATTCAGTGGCCTATCAGACGCGAAAAGCTGTCATATGAATTCGGCATTACTCCGAGAAATGTGATTTTGCCAGGACCGTACTTGAATTTTATAAAATTTTAAATTAAGGATATCATTAGACTATATATATATATATATATATATATATATATATATATATATATATATATATATATATATATATATATATATATATATATGTGTGTGTATGTGTGTGTGTGTGGGTGTGTGTGCGTGTATTTATCTACGAGGGGTTTCAAAATTCAGTATCAAGATTTCAGGAGCGTATTTTTCAGATGAAAATAAGACTTTTTTTTCGAGGAATATGTATCCGCGAACGCTTCGTTACCGATCTACAGACCGTTAAAGTTTCAAGATTTTTTTTCTCCATAGTTCTTTCAGTTGTTGCGATATTAAGATCAAATTTGAAATATAGCTTACGTTTCAGGGTTTACATCATCCAGTATGCCGAATGATTGTAAGAATCTACAGGGAGATATTTTTTCTGGAGTCCAGCCCTTTTTCGCCCCATAAACTTTTTTGTAGTGCGCCGCTGGTGGATTCTAACATATAAAATAAATTTTTTGTTTTATTTATATTTTTTTTTGTCTTTTGTAATTTTTACGCATCTGCGACCGTTATCGAAAAAAAGTAAAATATTTTTTTGCAATTCGCTAGAATTAATTAAATTTTTCAACGAAACAATGAAAAATAGAATAAGTGGGCTTTGACTCCTATTTTCAATTTTGACGTTTAGGTTTGTTTTGAAGCATGTGCCATTATTTGAAAGTTGGTGGATGTCTCATCGTGTATTTGTTTAACATTAAAATGGAAAATGAACCATATTAATTTGAACATCTGACTGACATCCATTTTGTTTATGGTCTGGCTAATGGTGGCGGACTTGAAGCTCAGAGGTTGTACGCGCCAAGATTTTCTAATCGCCGGCTTCCCAACTATAGAACTTTTATAAATTCCCATCAGCACCTTCGGCAATACGGCAGATTTCAAACTCTAAGGCACGATGCTGGCAGACCACGACAAGCACGCAACCCAGTAAGAGATGAAGAGATTTTAAATGTTATCGAAGAAAATCCTGGTATGAATACTCGACAAATAGCGCGGGATTTGGATGTTTCCCATTCAACTGTCTGGAGGGTTTTACAAGAAAACATGCTACACCCATATCATATCCAGCGCGTCCAAGGTTTGCTTCCGCGAGATTTTCCACGGCGCTTGCAGTTCTCCCGATGGATACTGCGCAACTGTACTAGGGATCCTGCATTTTAATCTCGTATCCTTTTTACCGACGAGGCTCATTTTACAGCGACGGAGTAGTGAATTACCACAACGTTCATATTTGGGCACTAGAAAATCCACACATGATTAGACAATCTCGACACCAGGAACAGTTCAGCGAAAACATATGGGTCGGAGGAGTAGGAGATACTTCAATTGATCCTTTTATTTTACCGCGAATTTTAAATGGTGCCACATATTTAAACTTCCTACAGAACGAATTGCCTGCATTAGAGGAGGACGTGCCTTTACAAGTTCGTCAACAAATGTGGTTTATGCACGATGGGCCCCCTCTCATTTTCGAGTCATCGTCCGTTATTATTTAGATACAGTGTTTCCCAATCAGTTGGCAGAGCAGGTCCAATTGCTTGGCCCTCACGGTCCCCGGACTTCTTTTTATGGGGACATGTAAAGGGCCTAGTTTATGGTGCAGAACCAGTGCCTTCCATCGAAGTTCTTACTGAACAAATTATGGATGCCTTCCACACCGTAAGAAATACTCCCGGAATTTTAGAACGCGTAAGGCAATATATGAGAAGAAGAGTGGAAGGTTGTATCGCAGCACCTTTTATAAAAAGTCAAGGTTTATTAGGTTTCTTATTTTTTAGGTAATGTTTAAGGAAACTTGTAATTCAGATCACAAACCAAGTAAGTAGCGTTTTTTGTTTTCATTGTGATAATATGTACTCCCCTTTTGTTAAAATTTTTAATTAAATGTAGCGAATTACAAAAACTGATTTTACTTTTTTCTCGATAACGGTCGCAAATGCGTGAAAATGACAAAAAAAACAGATTTTATAAACAAAACAAAGAATTCATTGCATATGAATCCACCAGCGGCGCACTACTAAAAAGTTTATGTGGCGAAAAAGGGATTGAACCCTGAAAAAATATCTCCATGTAGATTCTTACAATCACTCTGCATACTGGATGATGTGAACCCTAAAACTTAACCGATATTTTAAATTTGATCATAATATTGCAAAAACTGAAAGAGCTATAAAGAAAAAAATTAAGAAATCTTGAAACTTTAACGCTCTGTAGATCGGTAACGAAGAACATGTTTATGGAAAAAAATGTCTTATTTTGATTTTAAAAATACGCCCCTGAAATCTTGATACTGAATTTTGAAACACCCTGTATAGTATCTCGACCGGCTAATTATTATAATAATGATAATAATAATTTATTGAATCCTTTAAGATCAAATACATGATATAGGATACGTCAAGAACACCAAAAGGTAGACAAATAATCAAAATACCAAAATACAAAATATAAATGTCACATATACACAGATAGAACTAACATTTTATCTGGAATTTAAAACAAATCAAATGTAAAATATAAATGTCATATATACACAGACAGAACTAACATTTTATTTCGAGTTAAAAAATTCAGAAATGCTGTAGAAACAGTTTTCTTGCAGATATTTCTTCAATTTCGATTTGAACATATTTTTGTTTTGAATTTTCCTTAGATCAGTTGGAAAATTGTTGAAAAATGTAATTCCTGTATATGACGGACTGTTTTTAAAGAATGATGTGTTATGAGTCGGGATCCTGATGAGATCTCCGTTTCTAGTGGAATAGTTATGATGTTGGGAAACAGTGTCGTACATATGTTTTTGTTTCAGAAATAACATTATACATTTAAAAATATATATACATGGATATGTTAAGATATTGAATCTTTCAAAATATTCTCTACACGAATCTCTAATCTTTAGATTGAAAATGAGTCTGATGACTCTTTTCTGTAGAATAAATATTCTGTTGGAGTTGCTGGAGCTGCCCCAGATGTTGATATTACAGGAGATGTGGAAGTAGATTATGGCATAATAAATATTGATCAATTAAGTTATATCAAAAATATTTTTCAGTTGTAGAATGGCATAATAACCACTATTTAACTTTTTACAAACAGCATTTATATTTGCTTCCCATCTCATATCACTATCTACGAAAGTTCCGAGAAATTTAGTATTTTCAGAGAGATTAATCACATCATCCATCACTCTTACTTGAAAATTTGTTACAATTTTTTATGTTGGTACTTTGATAGAATTTCAAATCTGGTTAAGAATGCATACATTTTGTTATAGACACATCTTTCAATAACTTTACCTATCACAGTCGGTACTGTTATTGGTCGGAAATTACTCATGATAGATGTATCACCCTTTTTGAAAATAGGAGTCACTAAACCTGTTTTTAGGTAATTTGGAAATTCTCCTGACTCTATTGATCGATTTATAATATAAGCTAAAGGTTCAGCGATGTACACAGCGATACTCTCAATGATTTTGGTGGATATACAGTCTATTCCAACTGAGTTAGAATTTTTCAGTGAACCTATTGCATCTAGGACATCACAGCCCAAAACAGGGAAAAATAGAATGTATTAGTTTTATACATTGAAGTAAAATCGTTGAATACTTTCGAGCCGAAGTGTTGCTCTATGGAATTTTTTGCATTGTTTGAGAAAAAGGCACCGAAAGCGTTTGCAATGACTTTCTTGTTCTCAACTATTTCATTTTCTACTTTTATTTGAATATTTGATGTAGATCTTGAATTTCCTATTTTTTCTCTGACTATATTCCATATTTGTTTTTGTTTCTGGTGATGACCTGTTTCTTCAATTTTTTTTTGTAAAATGCGCTTTTTGTATTTTGAATTGTTCGTAGATAGACTTTTTTAGATTCCTTGTAGATTTCAGTTACATGGCTATCATTTGAGTTCCTCATCACCCAGAATAATTCTTTCAATTCTTTACTCATAGAAATAATATCTTTGTTCACCCACTGGTGTGTATTTGAGTTTCTGTTACATTTTTTTACAACTGTAGGACATGATAAATCAATAAAATACTGAATAGTATTTAGGAAAGTCTCATATATTATATGAATATTTTCAGAGCATTCGAAAACTAACCAAAAGGTTTCTTTTTCTAGAAAGGATTGTAAAATGCCAAGATTCTCGTCACTTGTATGTCGGAAGAATACGGTTTCATGGTTGAACCTGTGTTCATTTATGGGGTTCATGTCCTGAATCAATTCGAATATGATACCAAAATGATCAGCAATACTCATGTTTTTAACTGTTTCAAGATATTTCGAATTGCATATATTCGTGAAAAAATATATATAGAATGAGTATATATCGGGGATTCGGTCTTGAAGAAGGTACACTCTTTTTTGCTACCCGAGCTTTCGCAAATCTTTATTTGCTTTTCCGAGGACTACAAAGTAAAAATATGGACATTAAAATATTTAAGTAATGATATACTGTGCAATTTGAGATTTTCTTTGGACATCAAAGCTTAGGAACATATTATATAATCAGAAAAGTAGAAAGGAAAACTTAAAAAATGTGACATGAAAATTTGATGACTGACAATCATTTATTATGGATGACAAATAAAATAAGGTATATACAGTGGTGTATTAATTCAGGTATTTTCAAATGAAGAATGTTTTTTTGGCAAAAGAAGGTACGAGTAAAATTTACTCGTACCTCATACATATATATATATATATATATATATATATATATATATACATATATATATATATATATATATATATATATATATATATATATATATATATATATATATATATATATAATATATCCATGATTCCAAAACATTGCTATTGAATGAATGAACTTACGATACATCTATATCCATCACCACTTCATCTCTGGAAACATTGTCATATACTATAACCCCTCCTGTTCTGAAAGGCTGAAATATATCTATCAATAAGTTCATTAAATTATATTTGTACACAAAAAACTACTCACAACACTTCCTAGGACTATCCTTTCAAATTGGAACCCCTTCAATGAGTATTTTTCCAAATTTTTCCTCAGCTTGCTCTCTACGTAGGTTTTCATCAATTCCCTGGTATAATGGTTGACAAAAGGCCAACATTGTCTAACAACTTTGTTCAACCATTCCGCCCTTTCTGTGTCTGGGAAGAGAACCTAAAATTGAAAAACAAAATCGGTTTTCCTCAGAACGAAAAGCTTCGCCTTCATCCCAGTTCTGTAAATGACCACGAATTGGTGATTTCTATAAAGCTTCAAAATTCTCTATGATGAAATGTTATATGACAACAAAATTTCTATTGCACCTGTAATCTCAATTAGTGGAGTTAGAAGAATCTAGGCTAGTGATATCAATATTTCTGATAAATTATATCGTTTAGGATTCATACGGGATGTAATGTTTGAAATAACTCGATTTAATAATACAAAATAACTCCAAGAATGGATTAAAAGTGAAAAATATACAATCAGACAACTTATCAACTTCAGTTCTTTTCTATCTGACAGCTCCTTTTATATTATCTTATAGTCCAGGAAATTAAAGAAATCAGATATCTCGCTAATCGGACTATCACGCTACACTCTCCCCCTCTGGACTATTCTAAGTACTCCGTAGGTAGTTCAGGATCTACCCTTGTGTTTTGGTCTCCCTCGTTTCCTTCTCGGATCTACTGGAATATATTTGTATAGTTTCTAGAGGAATGGAAAGGAAACATATCTGAAGCATGAAATTTTCCAAGTGCTTGACGATCTTGGAAATGACTTATGGACCATCACGTTTTGTGGCAAATTTGCTGCAGTAGTTTTTCTCCGAAGGACTTCTAGTAAGTGTACTTACTTTGTCTCCTAAATTGAAATCCTCCTCTTTTGTCTACTAGCTTCTTCCGTTTATCTTGTTCCTGTATTACGATTTCATGTGCTTCATACAGAGCATCTGATAATTTCTTCAAACAAGGATTTATTCTAGGAACATAATTTTCTGCATGAACGATTTGTCTCATATCGTAGATAGAGTCATAAGGTGCTCGAAGTTCTCGGCCGAATGTTGAGAAAGCAGGAGTTTTCTCTACAGAATCGGTTACAACTGAGTTCATAGCAAAGCGAATACTTGAGATGTGGATATCCCAGTAATTATGCTTATCTTTGACAAAAATCGATAACTGTGTTTTTAACTCACGGTTCTTCCGTTCGACTGGATAAATTTCAGTGTGGTATAGGGGAATAAAAGAAGCATTTATCCCAAAACAATATGTGATTTTCTGCATCACTTGACTAATAAATTGTACACCATTGTCTGATATCATTCGTCTAGGTGCACCATATCGAAGGAAAATTTCTTCTATCAGTGTTTTTGCACAAGATTCAGATGTGGCATCTCTTAGAGCGAATAGTTCAACCCATTTGGAAGCAACATCTTTCACAATCAAGATCCATTTGTTATCGGATGAAGTTTCCGGAAGTGGACCAAATAAGTCGATGGCAATAATCTCGAAGCGTTGAGCTGGTGCCGGAGTTTGTAGTAAAGCAGCTGGTTTGAGGTTGGGAATTTTATACCGCTGGCAGTCGATACAGTTTTTGATGTAATCAGCTATATATTTCCTCACACCAACGAAGTATTTTTCCGATATTTTCCGACGAGTTCGGTCTACTAGAATCATGGTTCTGCTTCATAATATTCTCAGGACACCGAGATGGGATTACTAATAGTAAGTTTCCATTGTCGGCATCAGGATTTTGAAGATATAATATTCCATTTGACATATCATAACCCCGATCAGACCATCTTATGATTTCCAATGAATCGGAACCTTCAGGAGCATGAATAATTTTAACCAATTCTGAATCTTGTAATTGTTCAGTATGTAGATTCTCTATATTCACATCTTGATAATCGACCCGAAGGTGTTTTCAAAGAAAATTACCATTGTGACTTCAGCTCCTTCTGGGTACGAACTATGCAAAGTGCTTGTCTTTCTGTAGTTGAATAATTCCGTTCTGCTAATGACAATAATCGACTAGCGTACTCAATAGGTCGTTCCATATGCCCCTCCCTCTGGTTCAAAACAGCTCCGAGAGCATAACTGCTAGCGTCTGTTTGTAAAATATAAGGTCATGTAGAATCAGCTTGGATTAAAATTGGAGTTGAGACCAGATATTCCTTCAGTATCTCAAATGCTTTCAGATATTCCTTTTCAAACTTGAATTTACGATTCTTCTCAAGTGAGTTCGTCAAAGGTCTGCATTTTTTCGCAAAATTAGAAACAAATTATCTTCACCAGAAACATGTTTGAACAAAGCTCTGTACTTGGCGTATACAAGTAGGACATGATATGGCATTTCGATGGCCGCGGTCTTCTCTGGATCCGTACCGATATCGTTTGGAGTAATGAAGGGTCCAAGATATTCGCATTTTTCTCGACGAGCGCGTAATTTTGAATAATTTGAGTCGATCAAAAATAGCTTTTAAATCGTCTTCATGTTTTTCAAATGTTTCCGATAATACGAGAATATCATCAAGATATACCAATACTGCTCGTCCCGCGCGAAATCTGTCCATGACTCTGACAAATGTAGCCGGAGCATTTTTGAGCCCAAAAGTCTTGCACGTAAACGTTCCAAAAGGTGTCATGAAACAAGTTTTATCCCGATCTTCGGCAATAACCGGTACCTGATGGTAATAGACTGCAGGTCAATTGTTGACATAATTGGTTTTTCGCAGTTTGTAATACCTTATCAATTCTAGGCATGGGATGTGAGTCTTTGCGAGTGATTACATTCAACTTCCGATAGTCAATGTATAAACGAAAGCTATCATTCTTTTTGGAAACTATAACAGTGGAAGAAGCCCATGGGGATTCACATTCTTCAATTATGCCGGAAGCCAATAATCTTTCAATTTCCCCCCTGAGAAATTGTTTTTTTTAACCACTTAAGGAATATAGCGGCACAGCAATGGTAATGTTATTTTCTGTTTTAATCCTATGAACCGCAAAATCGGTTGGAGATTCTTTCGTTTTAAAAATTTCAGAATTGTCCTGCAAAAATTGGCTACACACCAATTACTGATGTGAAGTGAGTGAATCACCTTCATCAATTCTCAAATGATGTTTCATCAATAGAGAATTATGTTAGTATTGTGATGCATCGTTGATTTCATGAAACATGAATGATTTCCCTATGTCATTAGAAGAACACCAACAGCGATCTGCTATATAAAGAACAATTTTAGATTTCTCCAAAAAAAATCAACACCTAGTGGAATGTGATTGTTTTGTTCATTTGACAATATAATAGATTTCAAAGGAATTTTCTTTCCTTCAATATGAACCACCACATCAGTTTTCAGTACTTCCTCATCGTGTACCCTGCCATCAGTATACGATACTTTCGTGAACATTTTTAGGAAATTATGTCCTTTTCTTTTAATAATTTATTTAAAGAGTTTCCAGCTATGCTTACTTGGGCTCCAGAATCAGCAAATCCAGTTCCCAGCACTCAATTGAAATGACAAGGCGTGGTTGGAAGGGCTGACTGACATTCAGTTTTGGGACAGTGATTTCGTAAAAAGTTGTATCAGAGTAGTACTTAATGTGTTGCTATAATTATTCAAATCAGTGATTGTGGAGTTATTTGAATTTTTTTTACATTTCTTACATTTGGATTTAGTAACTTCAGGAGATCCACAACCGTAACATAAAATTGACTTTTATTTTCGGATGAAATCTCACTAGTTAACGTAGTATTATGCGGATTTGGACTCTCTCTGTAATTTCATTGATTTCCCTTTCTCTGTATTTTCCTACAATAATCGCGCAAATTTCCAAAATATTTGCGACTTTGGTCGTAATTTATGATTAATTTTTAAAGAATAATGATGAGCATCAGATTTCTGATGTTTATCTTTCATAGATGTAGCCTGTTTCAGAGATTGTTCAATTTGTCGGATATGTATCAGAAAATCTTGATTTTCCAAATTCTGTCGAGGAATCATTCTTCTGATTTTTCTACATGAAAGTCCATATATCATGTCTAACTGAGCCCTTTCCTCCAAAGTATATGATAGCTGCACGATAAGACCAATCAATTCGACAAATAAAAATGACTGTTGATTCATCCGACTCCTGTTCACAATAAAATATTTCCCTGTATACTAAATGAGGGGGTAATTTTTGTGAATTAGCATCTTTCAACGCTTTGATAGGTTTAGCCTGCGCGCACTGGTAATTTTTATTACCGCGAAAAAAAAACCTTATAATTTTTTATAGATGACGATTATACGGTTCCGGTTTTGCCCTACGATGGTCCATAAACCACCACCAGTGCGCGCAGGCTCTTAACCAGAAGAGAGTAAAATATCACCTTGAGCGAGTCTTGTACTTTCGCGTATTTCTTTTATCAAGTTCATGATTTGTTCGGATGAAAATAGAGCTGATGAATCTCCAGTTGAATCATCTACAATTGGATTTTTTGTCCTTTATTACGTTTGTTACGACTCATTGTGATTATACTTAATATAAAAATATATCCGACACAAAATTTATTTTAAGTAAAACGCTTATAAAATTCGAATTTGTTCATGAAACTCGTCCAAAAGTCACCAAAATATTCGTGAACTTGTTTGTTGAAAGTCTCTCAGCAGATAGCAACTTGGATACAATGTGTGAATGGAAATGGATGGCTGCACTTGCGTTGAACCAGGGGTATTCAGTTTTGAGAAAGTCTGTAAGTCAGGCAACTTTCTTAATAATCAGAATGACTCGCAGCTAAGTACGGAATGTATAATCGTTATTTCTTGTCCGTTTGCTTGCTCTTCTCTTGAAAATAACATTATTCAGTATTGATCAAATTGCCAAGTTTCTTCAAAACAGCAAAACACGTTGGGCGCCAATTGTATATGGTTCATTCGGGATGTAATGCTTGGTGTTTGAAATAACTGGATTTAATAATACAAAATAACTGCATGAATGGATTAAAAGTGAAAAATATACAATCAGACAACTTATTAACTCCAGTTCTTTTGTATCAAAATCTGAAAACTCCATTTATATTATCTTATAGGCCAGGAAATGAAAGTTATAAGATATCTCGCTGATAGGACAGGAACTATCAAGCTACACTACATATATATATATATATATATATATATACAGTATGTTCTGAAACAGATATGTTAGTGATATTACCTTTTCCAAAAATCAATCCATAAGTACAGGGTTTTGAATTAATCCTCAGAACTACATGTTGTGGTCTCTCTATGGAACACCTTGGGAAAGAAATGTTTACTGTGCAATATTTTCTCGTCAAAATATTATATGTGAAAGAAATGTTTACTGTGCAATATTTTCTCGTCAAAGTATTATATTGAAAATATGCTTTCCTGACGTCATAGTAGAAAAAGTGAGATTTTGCAAAAAACCACCGTCATACATTTGTGAATCACCCTGTTAATATAAATATTTTCTATTGTACGTATTTTCTAATGTATTACCAAAACATGTAACTCTATACAAATAAGTATTTTTGTCATACATTTTGAGTACACATATCTGTACAAGTTAATTTTCTATTATACGAGAAGCATATAGAATTCATGTCAAAATTCTTGAAAATCCTTTGGAAACAAAGTAAAAACTATTACAAAACAGTTTTAGTGAAACTCTACTGGGAGTTGGGTCAGAATGTATTCCCAAACGACATAGGCTACTCACCCATGCTGGTATATCTTTGATATTTTCTAAAATGACTCCTTTTTCGTTGCCATGAGCTGCTTGTCTTGCAAATTTCCTCCGATTAATGTTTTTGATTTTGCTTTGTTCCGTTACAATGCTTATTGTCACAGGTACTACCACCCATGTAAGGGACCAGTTCATATAACCAATGAAATATATTAAGCTGGATAAGATTAGCTGTGAACAAAACAAATAATGAGTCGATATACATGCGAAACCAATTAAAATAAAATGATAGTTTGAAAAATTTTAAAAAACACGCATATATGGCAATAAGGACTAAAAAGTTGAAAATAATAAGAATAAACTCATTGACCAATAAATGTTATTTAATGTTAAAAAGTGTGAGGTGCTTGATATCAGTTATCTTGATATCATTATAAAAAGTCTCAATGACTTTATTCTTATTATTTTCCACCTTTTAGTCCTTATTGCCATATATGCGTGATTTTTTAGTTTTATCAAACTATAATTTTATTTTAAATTTTTTTAGCTCATATTGCTAAAGAAGAATAAAAAAGACTACGGTAGAAAAACTGTTCGATTGATTCATCCACATGAGATGGAAGTTATTAATAACTAAATTTTGGCGAATATGCTGACAACCAGTGCATTCACCATATTTTACCAGTAGCCACTGAAGAGTTCCACTATTGATCTCCTGGGTCCATCATCAGATCAGCTCCAAGATACCAAATTATAGTATTGTCATCCAAACATATATATATATATATATATATATATATATATATATATATATTCTTCAAGTTCTTGGAATAAAGGTCTGATTCAGTCTATTCATATAATTTCTCTTAACTACGTTTCGACATGGTATTTGTCATCTTCAGGTTAAACTAAAATTAATTTGAGACATATTTAACTTAACACAATATTGAAATGTATGCACTAAAATAATTCTTTGACAACATATGGTTCGAAATATAACACGTTATTTAACTCAATATAAAAATATCTGTAACATTTATGAGTATTCACTTACAAATTATATTATTTGAATTATGCGTTCGCATCGTACGAAAGTTATTGTAGATGTGCGACTGCGACGAAGTTATCGGGAATGGTTTGTTTATCTTTCATGCATTTTTAGGTACACCAGATTGTTCATATTGAGTTCAAGTATATTTTTTTTTGACAGCATGTAAAGATCAGTTTTCATTATTATTACTATAAACAAAGTTAAAAAAGGTTGTTATAAATCTGGCTTGAGTTTTTTATATCATTTCTATTGTTAATGCTATTGGGGCCTTCTTTAATATGTATCATTTCAAGGAATGTTCTTACTCTTGGATTCCTTTCTTTGGTTGAAATTTCAACGTTGTTAGTGTCAAACTATGTTGAATTTCTTTTTCTTGTTTGGATAGGGCTGTAATGTCGGTTTTTGAGTATTTGTGGGCTTGTACTCGTTTCTGCAAATATTGTTTTGTTTGACCTATATAGGTACGTTGACAGTCTTTACACGGTATTCTATATACTGTATGAGTTTGTTTGTTTTTTGGTATTTCTGGTTTCAATTTTGAATAAATGGTTTTGTTCGTATTTTTCAGTCGGTGTGAAATAGTTATGTTGTGTTTTTCCATTGTTTTATTAATTTTATTCGATAGTTTGTCTATGTATGGTAATGGTATGATTGTTGGTTTTTTTTACTTCATAATCATTTTTATTGTAGATCGCATGTATTCGTTTTTTTATTGTTTTTTCCGCAAAGTGGCTGGGGTAATTATTTTCTTTCAATATATTCTTGATTGTTTCTATATTATTTTTCCTGAATTTTGGGTGAGCAAGCTTTATAGCTCTGTCAGTTAAATTTTGAATAACATTTTTTTGTAACTAAGGGGTGCGTTTGACAAATAGTTTGTGTTACGATTTGATGCATTTGGTTTGATAAACCAGTTTGTGAAAATTTTTCCAGTATTGTCGTGTATTATTGTTGTGTCGAGAAAGTTTATTTGTTTTTCTATTTCTTTTTCTATTGTAAATTTCAATCTAGGATGATATTTATTGAATTTTTCTAGAATTTCATCAACTTTGTCAGTCGTCTACATATCGTTTGGAGAATATTGGTTCGAAAGTTAGTGATTTTATGATCTTTTCTTCAAAATACTCCATAACCAGTACAGATATTTTTATATTGAGTTAAATAACGTGTTATATTTCGAACCATATGTTGTTAAAGAATTATTTTAGTGCATACATTTCAATATTGTGTTAAGTTAAATATGTCTCAAACTCCATATCTTTAATTTTAGTTTAACCTGAAGATGACAAATACAATGTCGAAACGTAGTTAGGAGAAATTATATGAATAGACTGAATCAGACCTTTATTCCAAGAAATTGAAGAAAATATATATGTAGTCAAGAAACTAAAGAAAAAAAAAATATATATATATATATATATTTATATTGTAATGTAATGATGAATTGAATAATAATAGTTGTTGTTATAATATGAAGATAGCTAATACTTTTCGCTATTCTTCTTTGTGAGCCAAATTGCTATGATATAGATAATTATTTGTGCCCTGTATAATATATTTTGCAATGTAATAATAATTGCTAGCTACGTCACTGTTTTCTCGTCACGTTGCTGCCAATTGTTATCATTTTCCTTACCACAGCTAAACTCAGTTGGTACGCCCCTTGTCTCAGATAGCCGGTTCAGGCAATTGAGCCACTAGCCACTGCTTGATATGTCAAATTTCAATTCATTCAATGGTCATAAGTATGATTGTTGATCATTGTAGAAAACAAACGACAAAGTATCAAAAAGCAATTATTTCCTTTATTCAGGAAAACTTAATTTTACCTGGCCTATGAAAGATAACTTACTCTAAGGTGAATCTACAAATATTTATGGATAATCATGAGAAAAGTTCATTGGTAAAATATACACAACCTCACTTTCACCTTGAAAGTGGAAATTTCTTTAATAGTTCGAAATCAATTGAAATAAAGTTCTTCCGATGGAATATGCGTTATTAGTGAAATTGTTCAGTTCGGAATGTGCACTATGTAAGGTTTATACCTGTCTGGAACTGTCGCTGTTCAATACAAGCAGGATTTGGATTCCCTTTCACTCCAATGCTATCAGGAACTCCAATACCAAATAGAAAAGGACCATACAAATTCAGCAATCAGCCTTGGATACTTGTATACGGTGTACAAATAAGGTAATCTTGGTTTCCACTTATAATGTGGAAATTATTCCATTTTTCTTTCTCTCAAAAATATAACGTGGCATTCGTTTTAAATTTATTTTCGATCTCTTTTTGTGGCTTTGTTTGTTGTCACCTGGATACCAATTTTGTTCCTTCCCTCCGATTCGAATTTTTGAATTCGCACACTATATTGTCACTTTTTCACTGTTTGTGTTTATTTGTCATAACTTATACATAAAACTATTTTTCCATTCTTATTAACTATGTACAAATTTCAATAATAATTGCCTCTGACGCTTTCCCGCTCTTATTCTCTTACAATTTCAAATTCTACATGTGACCATCTCTTCCCTGATTGGCTATTGTCATCAAGAAGTTTGCTGTTCTACCATTGGCTACTTTTAGTTAGCTAAAATTTTTTTTTGGAAAATTTTAAAATTTTTTTTGTCTTTTGAAGAATTATGGCTTGTATTATTAATGACAGTGTATGAAATTGATTGTGTTATATAATTTGGACATTTTTATCTATTCATATCATACATAGGCTTATAAAGGAAATAGAACTTCTAAAATTATGTAAAAACAATCTCTTGAAACTAATAGCTATTTATTAATTATTCTTTTTATGGTTTTTTTCTTTTTAAAATATATACCTGATTTTTCATAACATAACAATATATATATATATATATATTTTCTTCCAAGATTTGATTACCTACATTTGTTCTTTCACTTATCATTTTACAAGAGTTTCATTCAAAGTAGAAATTGGATATTATGAAGAACAAACACAAGAGCAGCTAATAAAAGCCCTAATTACGAAACTGGTCCGCCATCTTGAATTTATGAATTATAACAAATCATTCATAATCTCCGACCCCGAAAACCTCCACTTGCCAATTTTGAATGTAATCGGACCATAATCAGATACATCGTCCGCCATCTTGGAACTGCCATCTTGATTTTGTGAATGTTGAGAAAAAAATTCATAATATCCGACCCCGAAAACCCCCAGATACCAATTTAGAATAGAATCGGGCCATAATCAGAGAGATCGTTGGCCATATTGGAGCCGCCATTTTGATTTTATGATCGAAAATTCCAGGATGCATTGTCACGGGAACCATGAACACCTGCCAAATATCACGTTAATCGGACAACTAGAAGTTGGTCAAATTTAACATGTAAGATTCTATTACATTGTTAGTTACAAGTGAAGCTAATAAGACCGTATTAAAAACGGAATCTGAAAGACAACTTGCACCTCTATTTGTCTAACACATTTTTCAATTACAAGTTGATGCATCTGGAACACTATTGAAATAACTATTTCATTAAAGTAACAAAGATTTTATCAAATCCGTAATTTGGAGTCTGCATGAATTAGAACTAATCGGTATTTCTTTGATATTCGTGTACCTACTTCCCTATACCCCCCAATTTACCATAAATTAATGATAATAAAGTATGTTGCGAGTGGAGTATTCTGATTTGATTGCAATATTCCAAAAGGAGATAAAGGAGGTAATTTCAAACAGGCCGATTATAATATTCTTAAGCGTAGATAAGCCATTCACATTTCATTGAAATTGTAGTTTTCAAAATGACAAAATTTTCATTATAGCGCAATAATTTTTCCAAATATTGTTTTTTTGTATGAATGATGGTTGTAAGTGATGTAAGGTACTAGGGCTAAAAGAGGTATGGGAAAATTGTTTTACTAATATTTTCAAATGAAATCATTCAAAATTTGAATAATTTTCAAGATATTAGATTTATAGGGGGTTTAATTAAACATATACCAAATCAATTTTCTCCTTCATGCTATTGTGTCACTTGTCACTTTTGTCCACTCGACCCTTCAATTCAATATATCAAAGTTATTCCGTACTGTTTCTCAATTCTCAATAATCTCCAGAGAGTAAATAAAGCCAGCTGTTAGTTCTGCTTTTTAACTTGCAATTGCTCAACGTGGACTTGATCGACATGTGTCATTCTGAATGAAATGTGCGTTGGCCAATAAAAATGTGCTTGCACCTATAAAAAGCGTAATTAGGCGTGACTAGTAGTAGTATTATATTTGTTGCTTTTCATAAATCCAATTTTTGTTACTTTCTTTGTAGAAGAAAGTGCACACTGCAATTAAATTGTGAAACAGTGCAAAATAACTTTGACCATTACTATACAAAAAAATAATAAATCGACGAAAAAAAACAAACAATTGGAAAAAACCTTTCAAGTCCTATAACTAAGCTCCTAAACTAATGTGAGTATTAACTAATTTTGAGTCGGCGCCAAACAAACAAACGAGCAACTCAATTACGTAAAGCGTAAAATTGTTTGTTTGTCGCCGACTCAAAATTAGTTACTTACATTAGATTGGTAATTTTTCACTTTTAAGTTTCTTTCTTCATCGCTTTAATTTTTTGTTAATATTGTTTTTTATTTTTATTTTTTTGTGGCTAAAATCTACTAATTACTACTTACTTAATTAACTCTAGGTTTCCATTATGTTGTATTGTCATCAGAACTACACATGTGTGCCAAGTTTCAACAGAATCGCCAAGTTTCAACAAAACGCGGGTCGTCCTAGTCAAAGTCCGGGTGAGCAGCCGTCTCGCATGGTAATGCCCAGGAGAAAAATTAAACATTCGTAGCGCCTGACTAGGAAACGATGGAAAACTCCAACTGCAGACTTAATTTGTTTTTTTTGTTGTAATGCTCCCTGCCGAATTTAGTTCTAATCCATCGCATAGATTTTGAATAATTGAATGGCAAAGTTTTAAACTTTGCCATTTTAAAATTTTTGACAGATGTCAGTTGGAGAAATAATTTTGATTCTTCCAAATACAGTTTTTTTTTATTGGTGCCCCTTTTTACCCATTTAAAGCACGCCTCAGCGTGTTTAAATCGAACTTTAAAAAACGCGCGTTTTTTAAAGGTAACCATGACATCAACAAATCGAGAAACGTGAAGTCTAAATGACAAATTTTTTATTATTGATCTGACAGGAGTACCTTGTAACGTCAAAATATTACTCACAATTCGTTCATTTATATGTGCTCCTCCATCCATTTGATGAACTTTTCATATTCTTTTTTATATATATCACTGGATTTTCGCGGTATTAACCGCGATTCTGCCTCACTATTAAAAAAATCGATATTAGAATAATTCATTTTTGAGCTCTGGTGACAACAAATATTGATCTTTGGTAACAAATTGCAAATGAATGTTTTTCTCATTTCCATGACAACGAAAGGTATACTGATGTCACATCACGAATTCAACCTTCTTGCATTATTAGTTCTTATTTCTATTATTTGTAGTAATAATAACAGTATATATGATTTCAAAGTGCACCAATAAAAAAAAATAACGTAAAGTATTCGTGGATAACTGGTCTTAAAAACACTTGCTCTATTTCGAGCACTCCGGCTGCGCCGTCGTGCTCGAAAAATCGCGCGTGTTTTAAAGCCCTTTTTATCCACTTATACTTTAATATACTATTCATAGTGACACTTTTGTTTGACAGATGACAGCCTAAAACTAATGGTCGCCTGCGGACAGGAACTGTATCTTCATACCAAATTTCAGCTCGATTGGTCAAACGGTTCGGTAGTTATCGTGGTAGACAAACAGATTTAACTCTGGAAATGATCTCAATTGTCTCGGGGGACCTCAAAACTGATATTTCTGTTAATGACTCGTTTTTTTTTCGCACGATTACATTCTTTGACCACTGGCGGGGTCAGGTAAAAAAAAGACCCTTTTTTCGTCGGATAAAAATAGACAGGAAATGTTCTTTATTCTTTATCGTTCGCTGACCAAGTTGTTTATATTGTACCCGATTCCAGGAAGTTATTGTTGTATTTTTTCAAATGCAGAACAAATGTTTTTCTTACGGAAACGGTGCATGTTCTTCGAGAAATTTTCATGATGATTACAAACAGAGTTACCAAAGTTTTTTATCGATTTTCTCCCGATTTATGCAGGTAAGATATATACATTTATTTCAATTAATTCTGTTCACGATGATTTTTAGGACCCGTACATCCGTTAATTTGGAGCATTCCTAGATAAGCATTTTTTGCCCTGTTAATTTTCTTTTTCGTTATAATTATAACTTATTAAGATGATAGGTATCTAAAGTGCTGCGAGGTTTAAATTTGTAAATTTTATGTACAATCAAATTTGTCCGTGATTTGAAGTAAAGAGAAAATCGTAAATTTTTTATGATTTTTCCATTGGGTGAGCTTTGCTTAATTTCTTATCATAGAAAACAAATAAATCAATCTGACCCAAACTCATTAGTCTAAAATGAACTTATATGACGACTAACAAGTCCGCAAACAAAAGATGAACTTATCAAAACACACTGGGCGAAGCTTTGAGCCGAAGTAATAGCTTCGAGGTTGTGGCATTTTTTTATCTATATGTCCACCCAGCGGCGTCGCTTTCCGTCATGGGTTCAAAACTTAATTCGGAGTATTAGGATAGTTCAAAAAACAGAGAAAACATCGAGCGCCACTTAGTTTTCAAGTCTTGGAATTCAGAAACTTCAAATAATTCTGACTAAAACTATAAAATAATAGTTATATATATATATATATATATATATATATATATATGCTGCATAATTATCTTATGAAAAAAATGGTATGTACGATGGATTATACACAAGATGCGAAGAGATGAATATCTACAGTAGTCTGGACCAGTATGCAGAGGATACTCCCACGTTTGTTTGAAGATTGTAGATGATGTCAAGCAGCATTATAGTGACGGAAACTGATACTGCAACTTCGACTCGGTGGTTATCACGTAATCACCACTAAATCTACCACTATACAGTAAGAATAACTAAAATTTTATATATGTATGGTTGTAGTCACGTAATTCCCATCTATGGTAGCCACTCCACAGTTCTATAACTTCTTACTTTAAAGGTTTTCAAACTTAAAAGTGGAAAATAACCGTTGCGGTAAGCATTATGTACCACTTAAATATCACTCAGAAGTCACAGTCACTTTCAAGAGAGTTAGATAGTTTCGGTGACGTTTTGGTAACTTCCATGAAACCTTCAATGTGGCAGGCACTTGATTGTGATATGTGGTGATGGTTGCCGCGTTCTACAAATTACAATAACCTTCAAAATTAACCATTCCGCGCGATGACGAAAGCTAACCTAAGTTTTCTCAAATTATTTTATTGTGGCTTACAAAAAGTTTGTTTACCCTGTTACGTGAAACATGAATGATTTTATTCAATATGAAATGGATTATGCGTTTTCAATAGACAATTTTCCTTGATTTTCAAGTGACCGTGGAATGGTCCGTGCGATGACGAAAACTAACCTAACTTTTCTCAAATTATTTTATTGTGGCTTACAAAAAGTTTGTTTTACCTATTACGTGAAACGCGAATGATATTCATTCAAAATGAAATGGGTTATGCGTTTTCAATAGAGATTTTTTCTTGATTTTGTATAAAAGTTAATTTAAATAGATCGGATCTCTGACTTGTACTCCTGCTTAATATGTATTCTTTAATTATTAATTTTGTTTGCATAAATGCCATCATTGTAATTACTTGTTGATTGATAATTGTTACTTGATACTTGATAATTGTTGATTGGAGCTGCATAAATCCAGTATACTTGCTACATATCCTTTTTTAATAATTAATGAACATGTACCCGTAATTTCGAGGTTAAAACGTAGAAGTGGCAGGTTATAATAGCCCGACGTGTTCGCCCCTTTCGAAGGTATAAAACCTATTGTAATTTTCAGGTTATAACTTTGAAGTGGTGAGTCATGGGCCTGCGACGTGGGTGCCACTTTCCAGTGGTGGAAAAAATAATAATTAAGTTCTACTGAGCACTTTATGATGGGAGGAGCTTTATAGTGGTATATTTACACTTTCTGCCACTTTAAAGTTATATTCTTCAAAAGCCGCCATATTTACAGTAATATGCTGGGTCGCCATTATGAGAGAAATGATCGAAATATTCAATAAAGATTTATTTGTCATCAGCACTGCATCAAACGTAGTAATTTGTTACGTAAGTATTTGTTTCAACTAACCAAGATTGATAAAACAATGTTTGAGGGATTTAAGTACATAATTTCAGAGGTGAGTTGTTTCCAAAATTATAATGTTTTCCTTAAATACAGTGTATTCAGATGGCGCGTGCTCACAATCGAGCTACAACACCCATATTTCACATAAAACTTTCAATCGTTTTAATTTCATCCCGATCAGAAGTATCCAAACTCAATATACTTACTTACGCGTTTGTATGTTATATATTTTTATAGTTGATCGAGTGTTAGAAATGAATTAGGCAAAATGGAAGAAAGAGAAACATTTATCACAAAAATATGTTGCTGAACAAAGATCGAGCTACATATTATTTACACAAACGCAGTCAGTTGTTTAACGTGTCTAGTGTCGGCCACTACATATCCACGTTTTTGCCAGGTGACCACAACGTGGTTGGAATGTGGCTATCTGAGATCCAGAAACGTATATCGGAATGTAGCAGCCACCAAAAAAGTGTTCCCCATTTTGGTAGCCGCCTCGTGATAGAACCGTGTATATTACGTGGCTGTGGTTGTGGTCAAACACTTCAAAGTTTTCCAGAATCGTGGCCGCTACGTTCCGTCCACTTAAAATGCTACTTGGGGTGGTAAATTGATTACTCTTGTTTCGGACGTCCATTCTCTTAATGGATTTGAAGACGCTTGCATCGTGAAAAACTTTCAAATCCATTATGACGATGGATGTCCGAAACGAGAGTAATCATGATACTGCCAATCACTATCATGTACCTGGATATAATAAAAATTCAACGAAGGTACATTCAACAATGAATATTTAGTTTCTCTAGACGGCTCTAGATAGTGCGCTGGTTTTAGAATGCTTCGTGGTGATGCTGAAATGGTTGGTGTGATGGTTGAAAGCAATTTACATGCAACAGTTGCAAGAGGCCTCTAGTATTCACTATCATCAAAATAAACCCAATAATAACTGGGAATCCAAGATCACGAAAGTTCCAGCCAAGGGAAAACGTTGAGAAAACGTCCATCAAAATAGGGCTGTCTAAGAAATTAAAAACGGTGGCGGTCCGTAAAATGGAAACGGTTAGTCTACTCGACAAGTTGAAAATGGTCTAAAATAGAGATACTGCTCTTAAAATTATGTGTGATAGCTCATTGAATCCAGAATAACGCCTAGAAAAATGTGCCAAAAGCGTGTATTAGCACATAAAAAATTGCAAAAGTTATAAACAATTGAAGATGAAAAAAAAATGGCATTTCGTTTTTTACCAATATTTCTTGAACTATTGATATTTAAGAAATTTCTATACTTTGTTGTATATAGTTGTTTTTGTAAATCTTAGGAGTTTCAGAAAAAAAATCTAACAAAGTTATAAATTTGTTTATAACAAATTGGTAAGTTAATAAACAATGGAATTGTTGATAAAAAAAAATTATAATATGTTATTCCATAGAAGATTGTCAATTATGATTTTTAGAGAAAAAAATTCTTAACTAATTATTTAAACAATAGAAATATTTAAAAAAAGCGATTATAAACAATTAAAAATTGTTATTAAGGAAAACATTTTTTTCAAAAATCATAATATTTGTATTATAATGAAATTGTGGAAAAAAATTTCCTCAAAAATATTGAAATAATCAATTTTTTTATAAAAAATTGATCAACAAATGACGGAAAATTTTTTTTTTGCAAATCAATTTATATCTTGTATTGATAAATAAACGATAATATGATGATTGAGAAAAAAATTTTTTTTTTCAACAACATTACTTGGATTTTTTAGTTTTTGTTCAAGTACAAAAATTATTATAAACAAAGTATGAATATTTTTTCAACTTTTATGGCGTGATCTTGTTGAGTATATATATATAAAAAAAAATTTTTAATTTTTAAATTTTTTTTTTAAATTAAGACTGAAGTTCGAGAAAATTTTGTTAGTTAACAATCGTTTAACTTGTTGAAAAATGAACTTTTAGTAAAATTTCCAACGGGAATGAATTATTTATAGTCTTCCGAATACACCATAATAATTTTTTTAAATATTAATAGTTTATGAAATATTGGCAAAAAACGAAATGCCATTTTTTTTCATCTTCAATTGTTTATAACTTTTGCAATTTTTTATGTGCTAATACACGCTTTTGGCACTTTTTTCTAGGCGTTATTCCGGATCCAATGAGCTATCACACTTAATTTTAAGAGCAGTATCTCTATTTTAGACCATTTTCAACTTGTCGAGTAGACTACGGTGGCTAATAAGGAAAGCTATGGTATCCAGTCCAATAAACAATCTTGATGCCCTTTGTGAAGATAAAGTGTTTGAATGCTGTACAACTGAAACGTTGCTAAATAACTACAAATTTATTGTAGTATGTATATATCGACCATCTGTTGGTGATCTTGGCATATTTTTTCTGAAATTCAACCAACTTTTAGATATTCTCTTCAGCAAAAAAATGTTATTTTTTATAGCTGGTAATTTCAATATCAACACGCTAAGCTCTTGTAGGTTTTCCAAAGATTTTGTTAATCTTTTAGAATCTTTCTACTTAACTCTCACTGTTAGTGACATCGCACGCAGAGATGATGTAAGTCAAAGCTGCATTGACAATATCATAACAAATATTGATCAAGAAAAAATGTAAACTCAGGCATATCCGACCACTTTGCTCAAATACTACATTTTAATATTCCCTTAAGACGAAAAGGAAACCACAAAGCAAGACTTTTTTCCTAGTCTGCTATAAATGATTTCTGTATATATACGGAGAGCGCTTTGAAAATATATACAGTGCTGATACAGTTTCATCCAAATATAATAAATTCATCAATACTTTCCTTACATACTTTGATAAACACTTTCCTGTGAAATGTTTAAAACAAAATACTTCTACTTTTGAGTTCAGCAATCCTAAAATAACACATCGCAAGAATGTAATGTTAGTATACCAAACTCTGTCTCTGAGCTTGCCCCAATTCAAAGACGATTACAAAATGTCTAAACAGCTCTATAGCGAAATGCTCAAAAGAGAAAAAGATAAATATTATGAAGACAGACTTCAAAGCTCTAGAAACGGGTAAAAAGGGTAAGCAAAACGCGCAACCCTCCTATGAAGACCCCCTTCATTGTGCCAATTCACTAAATTATTTCTTCAATTGTAAAGCATCTAACGTAATACATGAGAAACTGCCGAGTCAATTTGATTACATATGTAATATACCAGTACATCACAATACTTTTTTCTTTGAACCTGTAACGCATAGTGAATTGTGGGAAATAGTGAAAAAATTGAGAACAAAAAGAGCTCCGGGCATGATGAAGTGGCAGTATTTCTAATAAAAAAGTGCTTTGACAGTATAGCTGACACACTGTGTGCAATTATTAATAAATCATAAGAAACTGGGGAATATCCTCATGACTTAAAGCATGCTGTTATTAAACCGTGTCTCAAAAAGGGGGATCCAGATCTTTTCGACAACTATCGCCCTATCAGCATCCTCAGCCCTTTCTCAAAGCTCTTTGAGCTGGTTGTCTACAATAGACTCGTAAAGTACTTCAAACATGAAGCTGGCTGGCAAGAGCATAGATACCGCCCTATTCGAGCTTACCAATAGCATATACAATACTGGGGAGGAAATGTTGCATGTGGACATTTTCTCGATTTATCTAGGGCCTTTGATTGTATAGACTTTGCTATTAGGAACAAAACTTCAACATTATGGTGTACCGGGTATTGCTTTAGATTGGTTCAAATCTTTCCTGAAAGGGAGAAATCACTCTGTTAAAATCAAGGACAATAATATGGGAAACTATATACAGAGTCAAAGACCTTTGAAGTGTCCCTTGGTGTCCCCCCAAGGCAGCGTCTTAGGACCACTCATATTTTTAATTTTCATCAATGACTTTGCCCGCTGTACAGCAAAACAAAATAATAATTAATTTTGCAGATGATAGCACAATCTTATTTACTGCAAACACATTTCCAGATCTTACAAAAATTGCCAGTGAGACTATGATTGTAGTTGAAAACTGGTTCATGAATTCTAGGTTAGTACTGAACCCTGAAAAGACCAATGCAGTTTTTTAACCGACGAAACCAAAAAGGAGGAGGTTTTCTATTCGACCCGTATATTTTATGTTTTTCCATCATATTTTTTTATGTATGATCACGCATAACTTTTTACTGAGGCGTCCGATTCCGATAATTCTTTTTTCAGTGGATAGGGTGTACTTCGAATTTGGTCCCATTTGAATTTAAAAGATGAAATCCACCCCTAAGGGTAGCGAAATTGATCACTCCCCTCTGAATTCTGGTCCGTTAACTGATTCTATCAGGCATAAATTTGTACTGGGTTCTTCGATTTGGATGATTCTTTTTTTAATAGATAGGGTATACCTTATATTTGGATTTCGAAAGGAATTAGCCACCCTTACGGGTGGAAAAATAGGGGTAATTGATTTTTCACTAGTGAACATTGGCACACACATACGTAGTTGACAATGACAGATCGCTACTGACATTATTCTTGTTCCGTCAAAATCAGTATATTTTATGAGAGGATGGAATGATATACAAAGTAATGAAATAAACTAACCAGAACAACGAAAATAATTTATACTACAACAAATAGTAAAAGTAGATAATCATATTATTTAACTGGTAATAGTTGAAGTAAGGTGGGTAAGTAAGTATTTTGGAAGTAATCAAAAACAAGTAGGTAGTAATTGGTAGATTTTAACCACAAAAAAATGAAAATTAAAAACTTTTTAACAAAAAATTAAACCGACGAAATACGGAACTGAAAAGTAAAAAATAAAAACATTTTAACAAAAAATTAAACCTACGAAAAAATCAACTGAAAAGCAAAAAATAAAATAAACCTTCTTAGTCTAAATGATAATTGAGCTCCTAAACTAATGTAAGCAACTGATTTTGAGTCGGCGCCAAACAAACTAGCAATTGAATTAGGTGAAGCGTAAAATGATGGCAGCGAGATGCACGGCTGCGTTTTGATGACTTCTTTCATAGATAATGATCTTCGATAATTGTTTGTTTGGCGCCGACTCAAAATCAGTTACTTACATTAGTTTAGGAGCTCAATTATCATTTAGACTGAGAAGGTTTATTTTATTTTTTGCTTTTCAGTTGATTTTTTCATCGGTTTAATTTTTTGTTAGAAAGTTTTTTTCTAAACCAACCATAGGCTTGAAACTCCCACGTATATCCTAGTTAATCATAAAAAAATTCCATTTGTTGAATATACTAGATCACTAGGAATAGTCATTGATGAAACTTTAAACTTTCTAAATCATATAGATTATATTTCAAAAAAACTAAGTCAGGCTTGCTATGGCATAAGAATTCTCGTGAAACACTAAAATTTCAATATAACAAAAACATTTTATTTTGCCAATTTTTATGCTCGTGCCCGCTACGGTAATATACTGTGGGGAGGCAGAAAAGGCTTTCAAAATTCAAAAAAGAGCAATCCGCATTATGAACAATCTCAAATGATTCCTGCAGGGGTTATTTCAGGAAAGTTGAACTCCTCACTATACCAGCGCTGTATATATATATATATATATATATATATATATATATGAATGTCTCAAATTCTTATACAAACACAGGCATTATTTTGAGCCCTTTGTATTCCCTCACTCATATGGTACTAGGCACATATCAAATTTTAATTTTCCAAATCATACTTGCATATAAAGAGGTTGAGGTTCTTTATATGCAAGTATAAAATTTTTCAATCATCTACCTTTAGCCATAAAAAATAATAACTTCAATGAAATAAAGAAACCACTCATCACAATCTCCTCGATCTAGAACCCTATTCAGTGGACGAATATCTCCATTTTGTGTTCTACAATTAGTGTAAGTTTAATTAATATTTATTATATCACGTCTTTCTCTCTCTGACTGGCTTGTACATTTGTATTTTTACATGTCATGTATCATAGTGCAATGAAGATTATTATTATTATTATCCATGAAAAGGACCCACTCCAATCCAGAGAGTGAACCATTAACATTTGTTCTGACTACACGTTTTAGAAAAGATGAGAACGACTAATTTTGAATAGTATTGAAGTATTATCTCCGCCTATGTCGTGGTTTTGTAAACCCAATTTATTGAATTTATTTTAGCGAAGTGGATGTATATTATTCTCTTTACTTTGATAAGTATGATTTGCCAAAATACAATAGACTTGTGCGGGAGACTGATCCCCTCGATGTTTCGTACGGGAAAGCGAAATTTCATACACCGGAAATCTTTTGAACGGAAAATGATAAATGTTAAAAACAGGATTGCTAATATTTTCGGTTTGGAAACGACCTCTCTCTCTCTCCCTCTTTCATTCATTCAAAGATAGAACGAGATTGCATGAAAGTTTCATATAACAAAAGTTACTCACAACACATCTCTTGGCGGTCAAGGTTTTAAATCAAGATAGGTCATATCATTTAGGATATCAACAAAATGAATTGATGCAGCATTAAACGAACGCAACAAATCGCCCCGACTGGGAAACGATTGTGTGATTTGATTCGCTGCTGGCTAATAAGCTGTGATTACTGACAAAACAAATAACCTATGTTTCCAGCCATTACCACGAGGGAATGAAATCTGAAGCTCTAGAATCAATCAGATAAATCAATATTATTAAAAAAAAACGTTTTATTGTATACAGACAATAAAACAGAAGATCGGTTTTTACAGCATTAAATTTCGGTTATCATAACAATAAACAGCAAGTCAATAAAAACAGGTTATGTATGTACTATATTTTCAATGCAGGATTATGAGATTGGTATATGTAGCTGTGCTCTGAGAAATAAACAACTTTTTTCATACAAGGTGCTTGTATACAGTTGACAATTATGTCCTATACCACTTTAAGGAATCACTATAGCGAACGAAACAAAAAATAACATTTACCCAGTGAGCACAAACATCCCTGGGAGGTTTTGGGATGTTTTGAAAATGTAGGCATGAGGATGTTTTTTTGAGACGCAATATGCACGGATGTTGGAAGTATTGTATTTGTTCTTCTGTGGCATTTCTTTGTATGCTTTGAGAGGTATTGGCGAAGTTAAAAAATGTTACGTGTGGATGTTCTTTCTAGACATAACATAGTTCGCCTTGAGAGGTTCATCCCAGATATTGAATATACATTTTTTATTGTCCAGTTTCATAATGGTTCTCGACAATTTTTTTCAATAACTTGATCATTTCACACAACAAAAAGTTGAAAAATTCATATGAATTAAATCTTAGAATATTTCCGTACCTCGGAGGCATAGAAAACCATGTCACATTTCTCTAACTTTACAGGAGAGCAGTTTGAACATATTTTATATTTTAAAGATTTTTTTTCATCAACTGTTTATTTAATTTTTGTAACAAACTTTCAGTACATTCATTTCACATTGTATTCAGTGTTATTCATCGGCAATAAATTCATTAATGTTTTTTTCAAGTTTCTATGAACATAGTATTGCATACCTCCCATACGACTGATATATTACATGACATAGTGGTGCGGGGTATTCAAGACATAACCAATGAATAAATAACACATTACTAAGCCCATATTATTTTATTCTCAAAAATAGATGGTATAAGTTCTAGTTATTGAAGTGTTACATAGGGTCCAAGTCATTATCCATGTCTCCTTCTTGATAGTCACTAGTGGCTTCACTACTTGTATGTCTTAAATTTTTATAAAAATCATGGCAAACTGAGGGAACATAAGGTAATAAGTGCCATTAAATCATTGTATTTTTGTTGGGAAATTGGTATTGGGTTTGTTAAGACTTGATTCAAATCTGCTCGATACGCAATTCCCTTTCTGCGAAACCTCACGAAGTCAACCTCTTGGTTTTCAACATCAAAATGGGTTTTCATATAAAAAGTCCCAATATTTTCCTGTCGTACTTGTAACTGTACACAAGTCGATAGCAGAACTCCTATTTACAAGAGGAGGATTAGGTAATTGTTTATGTAATACATTGAAGCTTTTGGAGTACGCGGAAAAAACACATTACAATACTAATATTTTTATTTTGGCCATAACAGTTGTCTGACCAAAGTGTAATTTCTTCTATTTCACTGCCAGGAATTGTGCTGTCGGCACATTTCAAAATTGATGATGCATTTCATACAGTGAGCCGAAGAATCTAATATATCATGCAAGGTAAAATTTAAGGTCCAAAGCTTACTTTTATAGAAACAAATGCAGTTTGTTGTGAGTGGTGAATTCAAACATTTATGCAGATCAATAGTTGATACTTTGTGTTTTGGTGAATTTTTAGCCATTTTAGTGTCAATATTTTTTAAGTTTTATCTGGTTTTTGATTCATTGAGATGTGCAGCATTATCAGCCTCGACAGATTCTGTTTCTTCTTCAATTAGATTATTTTTCAGTTCAGCATAGACCATATCATATGTGTCACAGGTATCTATTTCTCGTGGTTAAAATGACAACTTGAACTGTTTATTAAATATATCTGAGTACAGCCATTTTTTAGCTCTTAACTTTGGATCAACAGTTTTCTGATTGCTGTCATCTATGTACAGTTCATACATTTTTCTACTGTTAGCTCTGTTCCTAAATATGTCCTCTCTTTTTTCTCTAGAGTAATGACTCTCATAATGAGGAAAAAAGAAACACATTTTTTTACACTTTCTATGATTTCATCAGGAGTTTTGTTGCTCAAAAATATTGTTGCTTGGTGTATCTGTTTTTACAATGCCTACTGGCTGAATATGTTCTTAAATATTTACCACTACCATGTTAGAGATAGAAAGTGAGTTTAAAAATATAACCTTACACACCTCAACTTGTTGGTTATTTACTGTAAAATGGTAAAATAGAGAGTAATAATCTTTAGATTTATTCGAGTGGGTGCAGTGACATTGGGCCTAGGACGCAGAACTAAGATTGAGATTGTATAACCGCGAGAGTTACGATCTAATCCACCACGAGTAAACAACACTATGCCCAGATGGTGTACAGCATCATCCAAGTTTTGTGGAGGTATGAAACTTCAAGTCCACATGGTGTTGTATTCCTCTGAATAGAAGTGGACTTGGTGTTCTTTCAAAAGCATGTAACTCACCTTTCAATTGCTCTAGAAGACAGTTTTCTATACCTCCGGGTAAAGTGAAAAAAGGTGAACAAGAATGTGTCATAATAGTATTTTAATAAAAAGTGGACATAGTGTTCTATGCCTCCGAGGTACAGATTTATATTTTTCGACCTCTCACTCTCAATTATTTATTTCATTTTGTATTCATTCATTTTAAAACCAATACCTCCTATTTTACAGAGGACAGAAACAACATTCTTATATTTTCACAAGCAAATTGAACCAATATTATTGATTATAATAAAAACCAATGTCTAAATGACCTATGACCTATCCACTCATTTTCTGATTTCATTTCAAAATTCCCGCCATTTTACAATTTGGCCATTCAGTGTCGTAAACCTGATAAACCTCGCAGAATAACACTGGACTGTATAGCACATGGAACACTGTGAAGCGTTGGTTGAAGTTTTATTTTTATTTTTAACAGTGAGAAACGTGGAAAGAGAAGAGTGTTTGAAGTGTAGTGAACATTACCAATTATATAATAGACCTTTTTGATATCACTGAATAAGTGAATGAAGTAAGTATTACATGAATATACATTCATAGTCCAGAAACGTAATGTAACCTCAAATGAAATGCTTACAATGTGTATTTTTTGTATCATTGAAGATTCTTGAAAAAAATGACCTGTTTTATTTATACGTTTTTCCATTAGGAACTTGTTAGTTTTCAGATTATAGGGAGTTTTTTTTTGTAATTTATAATTTATTCAACATCAGCATAACCGAAATTGACAATAAATTTGTAAATTTTCAAGTTCTATGTTGAAAAATGGAAAACAACTCATGTTTTCCAACAAACTTATAAAAACTCCATTTCATATAGAATGTGATACTTTCAAATGTCCAAATAAATAACAAAAGGCTTCAGAAAGTGATCTCTAAAAACGTTTTATTTACAGCGATCTAATGTACGCAAAACGTTTTGGGAATGTTCTGTTGTGTTATGAAAGTGCTATCAATAAAACTTAGGACAAGTCCTTTTTGTGGCATCCCAGGGACATCCTGAAAATCGCCACCTGCGAAAGACATTGACTGTTTCATAAAACCACCAAAGTGCTTAAAAATAGAAAAGCAGCCTGAATACTGATATTACCAAAGGGGGTTATCCGGATTAATGATTGGTGATTTATATTTCCCAGTGAATTCCATATAGGTGGTCTTCTGTAAGGTAACTACAAGGAGGTTTATTTCACACCAGAGTGTAAACTGTCCAATTGCTAATTCAACTCATCATGAGAGTTTCCTAAAAAAACTAATGTCGTGTCATCAGCATATATGGATGACGTGCCTTCTTTACAATATTCAGGCAACCCATTTATATATACCAAGAACAATAGTGGTCCAAGCACATTTCCTTGGGGTGTCCCTAACTCAACGGTTTGCTCATCTGAATATTCATTGTTGATAGTAGAACTGTTCACCAGTTCTGAGTAAAACATATCAACCAGTCATTGAAAGAACCTCTCACAACCATTCCATCGAGCTTTGTTGTCAAAACTATAGGGTCTATGGTATCACAGCTCTTGACATGTCAAAGAATATGCCCACAGCATTAGAGTTTTTGAAAGAAATTTCGTGTATATATTTTATTAGTTGCTGTTTTGGTATATAAGACAATTCGAAAATAATGTTGATGTGGTGATAATAATTTAAATTTATCAAAGAAATTAATAAGCCTTATATACATTGCCTTTTCCATACCTTTAGAAATCGGTGTTAAGACACATCATATCGATCGATAGTGTTCAACCAATGTCGGTCACTTTTTCAAGAATGGGTGAACCCTTTGAGATTTTCAACAGGTTAGAAAATCTTCCTACTTCAACTGAGGGTTTCATCAAAAGAGAGCTGAGTAAGGGGCTGATTCCTGTATACCTTCCTTCAAGAGGAACTTCATCTAAACTTACATATTTTTTATTGAAGTCACTTATAATATTTTCGATTTCATATATTTCGAAAGTTTCATAAAACAAGGTATTGACAAAGGATTTCATAGCCGTACAGCAAGAAAGATGATTGGAAAGTATTATTTTTCACAAGATCAATAGCAGATCTTGAGAAGAATTTTGCAAATATGTCGTCAATTTTTTTTGGATCGCATATCTTCTCATTATCTTGTTTAACATTTTGAGAGGTTGTAATATCGGCCCTGATACCTTGAGCGATAAGAAATTGTTCTACTGATAGAAAAGAATATGAATAATTGTCTGTATGTCTCCAAGGAATCTGAAAGTCAGATATATTCAGAAATCAAAGTGATGTTTGAAAATATATCAGAGTATCCATCACATCTAAGATATCAAAGAGTCAGGGTTACTGAGGTCAAACGTCCCGCCACACCTAAAACGATAAAGGAAATCAAAGGGCGACGTTGATACATGAGAAACTGAATGAATACTATTTTTCGAGATTGAATAATGTAATAAAAATATTAAAATGGACCATCAGACATTCATACTCCATAAACTTGGAGAAATATTGTCTCCATAAAAATGAAAATAATATAAATCTTGACAATACCCCTACTCATTGATAAGTATAGTCCATTCAATATCAATTGCAGAAGCTGTTTCTATAGGGAGCAAATGAAAACTCACTTCGCTAACACGAGCGTATATGCGAAGAAACGGAACGAAAAATAATCTGTACTACTCGTAAACATTCGCCGTCGGCAAACGGTAGATCAAAAGAGCCGATAGTCAACGTGGATTGAGTGACGGCTGTCTGTTCTACAACCGATTCGTCTGGGCCAATCGAGTCGGACATCAATGCTGGCAGGTGTGTCTATACGACGGGAGGTCATAAATCACGCGTTATATTTGTGTTTTAATAGCTCTGAAAGATTAAAAACCAGTAGCATCTATGGTCTTGGTGTGTGCCGATCGAAATACGTTTTAGGATATAATAATAACCTACATCAAACAATGAAAGAAATTATTTTTCTTTCTCAATGTATTTGTATAAATAAAAGCTTGTCTTTAATTTTTTTCATTTTTCATTATTTATGAAGTATTTTCAAAATCTTAAAATATCTAAATAAAATTAGTTATCTCCGCTACTGCTGCTCACAGGATTTCGCCGCAAGACTTTTTTATGCTTCTGCAATTGATATTGGAAAAACTATAATTCATACGTTGACAAAATCTTGGGATTGACCCTATCTATGCGGTATCCCCAAGTATATAAAGGGTTGAAAGAGAAAAATACTCTCTCTCTCTCTCTCAATCAAGGTTAAGAAATCAGACGAATTTGAACTTATTTGTCTGATTTCTTACGATCAGTACCTATGTATGAATCAATATAACTCAGTGGTACAATACAGGGTGTTAGTGAATAAGGGCGACAAATTTCAGGGGGTGATTCTGCATGAAAAAATGAAGATAGTTTGCTATATAACTTTTGTGCGCAAATGCTTCGTTTTCCGAGATACGGGGTGTTAAAGTTTTTCTTAAAAACTGACTATTTATTTATTGCTCTGAAACCGGTCGAGATATGCAAATTAAATTTGGTGAGTATCAAGAGGTAGATATTGCGCATTTTTTGACATGCAATTGAGAATTTTATGTTCGTCATTGGCGCGCATACGAGTAACGAGTAATGATCTCAACTTTTTTAAAGAAAAACGCCATTGAGATATTTCAAATTAAGAATTATTTTTGAATTTTTCATCCAATTTGTGACAAAAAATCTCACCCGCTATTTTTTCGTATGGGGCGCCGTTTTTATGCAAAAAAATAAAACATCTCAACGCGTATTTGTCATTACTTTAATACATTATCTAGTAGCGATGCTAGTAGGCCACTGTCAACATTCAGTTAAATACGAATATTTCAACGAAATGTCAAATTAGCGTTCCTTCATTTTCAAGCGTTTAGTTTGGTATAACATTAAGGCCCGGTATTTTCACCTCCGGTTATACTAGGAATGAATTAACCAACGGTTAGAATATGCTTTTGCTTAACGTTTATTGATAAACAAAAGCACATTCTAACCATTGGTTAATTTATTCCCGGTATAACCGAAGGTGAAAATACCGAGCCTAATGATAATAAGTAATTAATTTTTCTTTTATCGAAAAGAAGGGAAAATTATACAAATGCGGAATTGTCAGACATGCATTTTGTCTATGGTCAAGTAATGGAAATGGTCGGCAAGCTAGACGATTGTATACTGAGTTGTATCCAGGACGTAAGGTACCCCATCACACAATATTTGCTCGTCTTCACCAACGTTTGCGCGAAAATGGTACATTTAAGAAACAAATGGCTGACTGCGGGCGCCCTCGAGAAGTACGAACTGTGCAACTAGAAGAAGCAGTTCTCGAGTCAATTGCGGATTCACCTGAAACAAGTACTCGAAAAATTGCCAACATACTGAATGTAAGCAACTTCACTGTATTTAAAATTCTTAAAGAACAGCAATTGTATACATTTCATATTCAACGTGTGCAAGCTCTACTACCTAGATACTTTTTTCCGCGCCTAGTTTTTTCCATTGGATTCTTCATCAAATCGCTCAAATTCCTAATTTTTTAAATGGCGTTTTGTTTACTGACGAGGCTAATTTTGGACGACAGTGTATACGAAATTTCCATAACAGTCACCTCTGGGCTGAGGAAAATCCACATGGAATCTTTGAAGCTCATTTTCAGTAAATGTATGGCTTGGGGTACTTGATGATCATTTAATCGGTCCATATTTCCTCCCACAACGACTAACAGGCGACTCTTACTTTAATTTCCTACAGGAAGAGTTACCTGTTCTTCTTGAAGAAATTCCTCTACAGCTGAGACAACACTTCTGGTTCATGCAAGATGGTGCACCAGTCCATTTTAGCATTATTGTACGTAAAATCTTAGATACAGTATATCCAAATCGTTGGCGTTTTTTTAAGTCATTAGTTTATCCCACTCCCGTCGAAAATGTTGAAGACCTGAGGAATCAAATTATAGCGGGCTGTGAGACAATAAGAAATACACCAGGAATATTTGCGCGAATACGACAATCAATGAGGCGAAGAGTTGAAACTTGTATCACGTCTGAGGGAGGTCGTTTTGAACATTTGTTTTAGCTTTACGCCAATTTATTTATTGGTGTTACTTTCTGTTATTGTTCTGGTTTAACGTTATTGTATTAGATAGTTCTTGATAATGTATTGAAGAAATGAAAAATATGCGTTAAGATATTTTATTTTTTTGCATAAAAACGGCGCCCCATACGAGAAAAGGCAAGAGAGTTTTTTTGTCACAAATTGAACGAAGAATTCAAAAATGATTTATTTTTTGAAATAATTGCGCAATAACTACCTCTTAAAACTCACCAAATTTTATTTGCATATCTCGACCGGTTTCAGATCAATAAATAAATAGTCAGTTTTTAAGAAAAACTCTAACACCCCGTATCTCGGAAAACGAAGCATTGGCGGACAAAAGTTATATAGCAAATTGTCATTCTTTTTTCGTGCAGAATCACCCCCTGGAATTTGTCGCACTTATTCACTAACACCCTGTATGTACGAATTGGGGTTCAGACGAAAATAAATTGGGATAAGAATAGTAGATATAATTAGAGTAATTGTAAACGTCATGAAGATATATCATAATTATATACCTAGTGAGAAATAATCGAGACTTAAACCATAGAAGTGCGTGTTTAATAATTAACGAGTATAAATCCGACTTAAACTCCCAGTTCAAATACCAGTTCCAGATTGCAGATATTCTTGGCGACAGATAAATTTCAATGTGGCATCGAATTGTAAATCAAGTAAGGATATTGTATTACCTATATTCGATAGTTAACCTGGTTTATTGAATAATTATAGTTTTAAGGCGAACGATGTTCTGTACAATGATTTTACACAAATAATTAACATTCCTTTCCTATTCAGATCATATGTCTTCTGATTCATGTTTTTATTAATTAAATTATAAATGAAATATCAATTCATTTGTCTTTTGGTGTAGTTGAGAGTTAGGAAAAGTATCGCAAATTGAACAAACCTAATAAAAAAATCCAAATAGAGAGTTAATTTTGCCGTTGCAATTAATTTTTCATGTTGAATTCTCTAAGGAAAATCCATCGTACTGTATAGTCTACTCGGAAATTACCGTAACAACTGGGCGATGACTAGGATAATGCACGACAAGGTTATGATTCGTTTATTCATTTTTGCATTTACTATTTCCCATAACTTTTTCTGTTTCTTATAATTTTCAATAAGGGAAGAATAGTGATTGGCTCTCTCTAAGTGAATTCGTTTATTCAGATTATTTTTCACGATTTTATATTTGGAGTGAATCTCATCATCATTTGTTAACTTCCAAAACCAGTTCATCAGTCTTACTTCATCACTCATATCAAGAGTTACTCCAGAAAATTTCAAGTTGATATCTTCAATCCACTTGTTTGACTTTTTTTTTGAAGTCTCAAAACACCATAAAAATTTCTACCAAAACTGGTTGAAAATATCAAGACACTCGGTAATATTCAATGTTAGGTTGTTCTTGATGAATAAATATTAAAATTCAGGTACCGTTCCTGAATGTGATATTATTTTCTCCATGTGATTTTCAACATGAGAGTTATAAGGGAATTCAATAATTTGTGCGAGATGGGTATTTCAATATTTGAGACTAGATATTATATAGTCAATTTGTGTTGAACTACACCTTCCATTAAGATTCTGGTTGGTTGATATAATTCTATCACACCCAAAAAAGCTTTCGTTTCCGGGCAATTTGAGTTTGCACCATCAACATTTAGATCGCCACAGAGAGTAATATTATTGAATTTTATGAGAGCATACTCTGAAAGATTATCCAATTTATTTAAATAATCTTGAAAAATTGAAAATGGTGGTATGTAAATAGTGATGATTATGTAGGAGTTACCCCAAACCGCTGAACACTCTAGGCACATTTCGCTAGTTTTCTTCTTTAGAAGTAGTCGCAAGCAGTTCTTTCACTTGAAACGAGTTTGTATCTTTGGATTTTTTTATAGAGCAGTCTATCACTGTCTAGCCAATATTTAGTGACACAAAGAAAATCGGGATAATTTGGGAGCATATTTACTTTCAGTTGATTAAGCTTATTTGGTAAACTCTGTACGTTTATATTGAATAGCTTAAAATTAGTTTTGTTTGAATATACGAATTGTTTGTAGTTTTTCGCCTGGAGCTGCAGAAATGTGTTTTTTTTTATCACCGACAACGCATAAGAGATACATTGAGGATGAGGAGTCAGCCACCCACATCCTCACGGAATGCTTAGCAGTGGCAGCAATACGAGAAGCGCACCTCGGGAGTATCGTTCTGAACCCGAAGAGTGTGAGGAAGGTATCGGTTAGAAGGCTGGCCTCCTTCGCTCGCAAAATAGGGCACCTTCAAAGCTGAACCGGATCCCAGCAGCGGTGGGTGCATAACGGGCCCGATAGAGAGGCCTACATGCTAAGGGTTCTGTCCGCCCACATACTCTCATTCTATCTATCTAAGAGATACATTGTGCCGTACTCTGCACAATATTATCCTATAAGCCTATAGCATAACAATAGTAAAAACAAAAATGCCATAAGATTCTTGAAAATCACCGAGATCAAAGGAGGCATGGCCAAGTTCCTATTATGTGCTCCGAACCCATCAGGGTTCATCCCCACATTGCCTACGATGCCGATGTAGTGATTCCATTGCCAAAGATTTGCTGAAGTCTTATAAATTATCCAGACTTCACACTATTCATTATACAAACATTTTAATGGACGAATATGGAGATTTTTTTTCATGTATGTTTTTGAAATCCCAAAGTTTTTCTTTTCACTGACAAAGTAAAAATTTGAGGTAGTGAATTTGGAAAATTGGACCTAGACAAAAGAATGTGCTCAGGAAACATACAGAGTTACCAATGCAGCTATAAGAAATATGGCATTTCTAAATGAAATATTTTGTTCAGTTAATATTTCTGGGTTCAACTTTAATTCGGAAAGGAATTTTGAAATTAATGATTGGCAATAAGATTTGAACTGGAGAAGATATAAAAACGATACCACAGGGGAGTTCCTAATTAGTATATTAGCATCTTGATGGCCCCACTCAACTCTTTTTGATTTTCCTCTGTCACGTTACATGTGTTTTATCATAACCAATCTCTTTTGCTTGGTGAAATGAATGAGAACTACGCAGGAATGCTACGAAGGAAATAATTGGTGGATTTCAAAAAGTCTTCCTCTTCTACCAGAAAATAATAAAAAAACATTCCGAGGATAAACATTTGAGTTAATCATATCACTAATTACGAATTCATAATTCTTCAGATTCATCACCAACTACCAGTTTTGAAATTTCCTACTAAATAAAATACTTCGGGAAGAAAAAAAGTTATTTCCTAAAATACATACAAACATACTACTAATGTGAAACAATTCAAACTCACCTTTCTCAATATTATCAATAATACGTTTCTCTCTGATTCATTGTTGGTTGCCATATTTGTCCCAAATAATTTCCATAGCAACTGAACTGTTGCACCTGTAATAAAAATCAATCACTAGATATTTGTTGACACGCTAATATTTATCAGACCGATATCACTCCGAAAAGATGTGTTATTTTCTATCAATATTTTCGTGGGAATGTGATAGTTCTACTCCATCGTTTCATGAGTTGTTATCATACAATTTATGAAAGAATACATGGAAATTTATGATATGGATTATATGTTACTGAACTTCGTATAGGTGGATAAAGTGAAGTAAAAATATCTAATAGTTCCTCATGTAATGCAGTCGAATGGTATAGTATTTTCACGTTAAAAAGAGCATGACGTCATTTTCGGTCATTTTGTGTATCCAACACAAGAACGTTGTAATTCCCATTAAACTGCGTTAAATTCAATGCTACCATTTTTAGTACAATTACACTTTATTAGTACAATTGTACTTTTTTTTTAGTTTTAATTCCATTTTTAGTACAATTACACTTTATTAGTACAATTGTACTTTTTTTGTTTTAATTGTACCGATTCAGTACGCTAGTACATTTTCATGAGTTTTGGTACAACATGATATGAGCTAAACTATGCGGAGTCCAAAAATGTCAAATTAATGTTTTCAAAGCCAATCGAAGAAGAATATAGGTATGCAATTTCACTCGATTTAGTACATTTTCTCCTTCAAATCTGGTGCAATCTGTCATTTAGGAAACGGCAGTACTGGTTGAATATAGATAAAACACTAAAATTTGATTTTAAAAAGTTTAATATATTCGTCTGACAGATGTGACTTTTATTGTTCACTTTGTGTACTATTTCTTCTGATTCTTTAGAATTTACAGTTTGATAATAAAAACGTTATTTCCAGATTACTTCAATAAGACATTGATTAATATCAACATGCATAAAGCATATATAGGTATTAGCTCCTTTATTCTACTTCGAGCAGCGGAGTGGGCGTTAACCATATGAAATCGGTGTTGTGTGCATCCAACCTTCTCGGGTATATAAATGTTACATAGGTGTATACAGTGAGGACCAAAAGTCCGTCGCTCCCCCGTCACTTAGTAATTTTACATATCACAAAAAAAATGTTAAATACAAAAGTAGTAGGGTTTCATTCGAACTCTTTAATGGCTTAAGTTCAATTTATACAGGGTATCTCAAAAAATTGCAGCGACTCAGTAGTTTATTTAAAAAAAAAGACAGCCTGTAGGTATATAATTGGATTTTTGATAAATGGTGTTATTCCATAAAAATAAACAATTTTGGAATTATGAACAGTTGTAAATTATTATATTGACTACTTTTGCACCAGTTCAGTGAGAAAACCATAGCAAATGGAACAAAATGGATTTCACTTTCCCATCCTAAGTTTTTGGTGATCTAATATTGCTAACTGCTGATGGGCACCATGAATGTGGTACTTACCGTCGTACCATTTTTGCAATTTTTTAAGTTGTTGAATCTTACGGAAAAGCAGTGTATAAACCTCAGCAAATGTAACTAAAACATTATATTTTATTATAAAAATCCAGGGGCACAATAAAAAGAAGCTAGTCAAAACCAATCATTTCAATTCATATTAAAAATATCGTTTAGTCATGATTTATTGCGCTGCCTATTGCAGAATCAGCTTTCTTGCCATTCAGTACTCAGGAATTGGATTGAAATCCGATACCTGTTAATGAACGGCGATGAACTTTAAATTTGCAGGAAATATTGTATTTCAATAAATGTAATACTGAATGATGAATTACTAATAAATAAATGAACTATGGAATTTTCAACTCTGGGCTTTATTATGTTTAAATTTCATTTTCAGGTCTGGTGAATTAATTTTGAATTCTCGAAAAGAAATGATTGCTATATTTCTATTAGGTACTATTTTTTCTTGACAAACTTGACATAGTCCTGAAATAAAAATAACGAATTATTAAAAACTGAAGTAGTATTTCAACTCATAACTAAAAACTAGTTATTATCTATTTTCAAATCGCCATGTCCACCTTGCATTTCTTACCAAAAAAATTGTCGGGTTGTAAACTCCTCCCTAACATTATAGAAAGTGTTATTTCTAAACTTCAATATTTCGACGACGCAGTTCATCTAACGACCCACAAACTACCTTAAAAACTACAGATGTCACATAGCCCCAAATAAAGTATTCAAGAAGTGTGAGGTCCGGTGAGCGTGCTGGCGACTCTGTTGGACTTCGACGTCCAATCCACCTACCCGTATACCTTTCATCTTAAGTAATTACTAACCTCCCGAAAATAGTGTGGTGGGGCTCCATCTTGCTGAAAATGTACATCCAAGTTAAATTCATGTGGGTTTTGCGCAAGAATCTCATTGATACTGGGTTTGATTCTGTCTTGCAGCATTTGGAGGTAACTGGGACCATTTAAATTTTCTTCTGGGAATATGAGACTCATGATGTGGTCTTCTAAAATACCAGCCAAAACATTAATCTTTTGGGGAAATTGAGTGTGCCCCTCGCGGAATTCATGGGGATTCTCATCACTCTAATATCTACTTCCATTTAGGTAAAAGTGCTTTTGTTGCAAATAAATAGGATTTCCAACAATTATTTCTGCCATGGTCTAGCAAAATTCAAGTCGCCAGTCCGGATCATCTTCAACCAATTGTTTAAAAATTTGTATATTGTAAGGATAGAATTTATGTTTTTAAAATTCTCTTTACTGATGTTTTAGAAACATTACATTCCTCAGCTACTTGCTTAGTTGATAGTACTTGAATTTTAACAACTTCCGTAATTATTTCTGGCCTTCCAGATCTTGGAGCATCTTTTACCGTTCCTGCTCTGTTAAATTTTGCCACCAATTTCTGCAGATATTTTCGACACATCGGAGGTTGCGAAAACCGCTAACTGAAAATGCGAATAGCAGCGTGATTATTTCGATAAGCTCCACCAAATATGATAAGAGCTTCAACTTTGTCTTCTAAAAAAGTAATAAAAAACCCCACAAAATATTATTAACTATTTGATAGTGAAAACAGATAAGAGTTGTTCTCTCGTTGCCATGGATAAAATAGACGCGCCTAGCGTGCACAGCCTACTTCATTTAACGTAAGGGATCGGAAATCAGATCAGTTTTGATTAACATTTTTCTGAGAACCAGTTGAACTCAGGTATAGGGTATGATATCAAATCTGCTCAGAATTTCTCTAAGATTCCAAAAATCCATTTTTTTTTTAAAGAAGATGAACAGGAAGAAGTGATTTTTTCAAATGTTGCACAATATATTTATGGAAAATTCGGGCGTTTCTGGCCAGATTCCAATGTAAAGAGTATGAAAAAAATTAAGATTGGTGGTGCAAGGTAAAGATAAGCAAAAATTGAATCCAAAATACAACAGTTATTTTTTCATTTCAAGGTATATTGAACTTCATGTTGAAGGCAGTACCGGATTTATTTGTGTGTCCGACTTATTTTTTTGTTCGAAAATGAAGATTGTGATTACCATGGTAAAGCACCATTCAAATATTCTGCATTGGTTTGAATATCAACTATTAACAAATTCAGAAGAGTCTCCAATAATTTTTATTGGTAATGCAAGTTATTGCAGCACTATGGTTGATAAAGCCTCAACAACACCATCGATATCCTTTTCTATTGAAAATACCTCTCTGATACCACAATTGTTGGATGAAGTAGCAAAATAATTGTAAATGTACTTGAAGCTGAATTTATAAATGTTGTATTCATTTGGAATGAATAAGCCACCACCTGAATATGAAGCTGCAACGAAATATGGGAAAAATTGTTTCGTCTTCCACCACATCACTGCATGTTCATTTTTATCGAACATATTTTGGGATTGACAAAAAAAAATTTAGGCATAATGTGAGTAGAGACGACACTGTCCATATGAGCAAAAGCTGATGTATGAGCTGAAATCGTACGACATGCTGAACAAAAAAATCAGATTATACTGGAATAGATAAGTTGGATTTGATAGGGAAGATTCAATTTTGATTTTGATGATGATTATGAAAATGATGAGTTGTAGTTTGAGACAATCTTCAAATGAATGAATTTAAATGAAATATTTATTTTCTTATTACTACTATGCTGGCTAATTTTCCAAAATAATAATACCTAAAATAATTATGCCACCGATGTCACCATTGTACAAAGAGACATTGTTTTGTAAAAGTGTTAATGGGATTTCAATATTTTTTTATCCGGAAATATCTATCACAAATTGTCAGCACACCCACCTAGGAAAGTTTTAAAAAAATCCCCAACCGCTGTCACTATTGTACAAACACATATTGACCAATTTCTCTGAGTTAATTTTTTTTTTGAGAAAAAATAAATTTTGAAGAAAAACTGTATTCGCCGATGTCACCAGTTGTACCTAACCTAGGCATCGAAGAAAAGGTATTTGACTTTCCTCAGAGGGGAGGAAGGAAAATAGGTTTGGCAGCTGTCTCTCTTGCGAGAGGACGCTCACTGTCACCAACCTAGAAAAAAGAGATTTTCTAGGATTTTTGTTGTTGAAGTTTCTTGCCTTAGAGGTACATTTGGGCACTGAATTTTATCACCGATCATTCGATAGGAGGTGAATTCGGCTAGAAGCCATTGTCTAGTCTAGATTTGGGATTTTTTCGTTTAGGAGTTGGTTAGTAAAGGATTATTCCTTCCAGTTAGCAAGTTTTGTTAGGCCGTTCTGGCAAATAATGACACTATTTAAAGTTACAACAAAATATATTCAAGAAAACTGTTATTAAAATGATTTTTTATAAAATGTGTGAAAAATAAACATGTTTCTTCAGACTTATCTGAAATAGGTAAAATAGGTCATACGTTCTTCAATTCTACGTCTAGAGGAAACTTTCGCCTTTCCAGCGAACAAAAAACTCGAACTTGCCCTTCGTTCTACTCCTGTAAGCGAGGGTAGAATTCCCACCTAGCGCGGATTTTTGATCAATTATGTCAGTAATCTCGTATTTACGAAAGTTTGAATGATGCATGTGAATGGAAGCATTCCTAACCAATATTCGAATCCACCCAAAATATTAATATTCCAGTTAGTGAGTATTTCAATATTTCCCAAGCCCTAGATTCAACTTACTACTTGACGTGTGTGCTTGACGATCTGGCTGCTTCCTTCCCGTAATCCAATAGAGAAATGGTCCACTTTATTATACGAATCTACTTTATCTGATTTTCTATCACTTTTTCAAACGTCGCGATTTTTCGGAACCCGGTTCTTCGTGATGCTTCAGCTAGCTACCCACGTCATTACATCAATAACAATCGGTTCTCACCCGGTGAGTGGTTTTTAATCAAACGGTAATACTTGATCTCTTGAACGACCGTAAATAAAATCCGACTTTTCGATATCAAAATTCGCGTTTCTGCGCCTCGTGAAATTTTCAGTAAAATCTCCGATTCCGAATCCGTGATCGCATCGATCGGATTCAGAAATTATTCGCGTCAGACCGCGCGAAAGGAACTTCAACTTTTTATTTGAAATTCCAGGAAGAAAAACCCGCTCGTGACGCTCTCGTCAAAAGACCCCGACAAACTCCTCTCTCAGTTGTTATCTTTCAAACTTCCAAGCCAAACGGCGTTTTTTTTATTAGAAGCTCATTGGCTAGAAGCCTTCGCCCACACTTATAAACATTGCTGAGCTCCACAATTATATGGCTGTGCGACACAGTTGCACTTATCAAAGACCTCGTTGTCTGTTCCAACTAGACATAATAATCCCGTCAACAAAGTAACTAAATGTTGCAATGGCCGGCTGCCTCGAGGATTGTCACATACCGACCCACAAAGCTTAATTCTCGTGACTGGTTGCATATCCTCCGGCTCCGATATTAATTTAATTTTATTCTCGATATTTATTCACGGTCCAATATGACCATCGGTTTCCTTGAAGTTATATTACGAGGGGAGTTCATTGTTTTCCCTTTTTTGGCGGAAAGCTTCCGTTTATTTCATGATTAACATACATGAACCAATAATTCAAATAACAACTACAGGTTCTTACACCCTCACCCTGGAGTCTCTCCAGAAATGTAGATTCCAGCTATATCTGAAGCACTTTCCATTTGATTGGTTAGTAGCGCTGCTATTCCTGGATTTCAGTTATCCAAGTATTCTGAGCATCTGTGTTATGCTATCGCTTAGTTTCTCTTCCTGAGGCGATCGATACCACTCTAACTTCCGAACTTGCGGTGTTGAAAGCCGCTTTCATTTCCAAGGAACTAAGTAGAGCTTCACTGCATTTCTTAAAGTGTGTTAATCTTAGGGTCATTTGTGATTCTGAATCTATCAATAGATAGATAGATATATAGATAGATAGATATTTATTTCCAAACTAATAAAACATAAAAATAGTGGGTCGTCAAAATAGTACAATGTATAACATATAAATATATATAGACATGTATAAAGTAAAATTTACAAAAAGAATAAAGTAAAATATAAGATATGAGGACAGACTGGGGGAGAGTCTATCACAAGAGTTCGAGTTCAGTAATGCTCAGATCAAGATACTCCTTGATCGAATAAAAACATTTTATTAGTAAGAAAGCTTTGATTCTGTTTTTAAACTGATATAGGTTGAGACACTTGATTTCTGAAGGTAATTTGTTATAAAGTTGCAGATTCAGAAAATTTTTTTGTGACATCAGGAGCCTGCATCTAGGTGTCGTGAGAGAATTTGCATTGCGAGTGGAGTAAGAGTGAATTTCTGATTGCACAGTATATTTGTTTTTGTTTTTATGAATTTCAAGTAAGGATGAATATAGAAATAGAGTAGGAAGTGGCATAATTTGAAGATTAGCAAAAAGAGGGCGACAGTGTTCGCGATGATGAACTCCAGCCATGACTCTGATAACTCTTTTTTGCACTAAGAAAGCTTTATGAGCGTGGCACGAGCCACCCCATAATAAAATACCATAAGCCATGTGACTTTGGAATAAACCAAAGTAGCATGATTTGAGTACGTGCAAACTAACGCAATGCCTCAAACGTCGGATCATAAAGGTGATACTTGATAATTTTTTTGTTGAAGGCTCTATATGAGGAGCCCAGTTGAGTCTATCATCAAGTTGCACGCCAAGTAATTTGACGCTATTTCCCTGAGGAATATTTGTTTTAGAGGAAACGATGAGAGACTGATTTTTCTCGATATTGATTTTCAGTTTATTTGATGTGAACCATACTTGAGCTACATTCAATATATCAACAGCTAAAGTACTAACGTTTTCTAGGTTAGTACTTTGGGAGACAAATGTGTCGTCTGCGAAAAAAACGCTCTTGATCGGTGAGGTACAGTAGTAGAGGTCATTAATATAGATCAAAAAGAGGAGGGGGCCTAGAACAGAGCCTTGAGGGACACCATGGGAAATGTTCTTACGATTAGAGAGATCCCCACCAAGTCTAACACATTGGGTTCTACCACCCAGATAAGATTCGAAGAAGTCCAGTGCCAGGCCTCTGATACCATAGAAATACATCTTTTGTAGTAGGATAACGTGTGAGACACAGTCAAAGGCCTTAGATAGATCACATAGCGTAAGTTGTGAATGTTTGCCTTTTTCCAGACCCTCGACTATGTCTGACACAACTTTTAAAAGAGCCTGGGTTGTTGATCGATTTTTCCGAAAACCAAATTGGCCAGGACATAAGAGAGAGTTGCTTTCAAGGAAGTTATATAGTTGTTGTTTGAGAAGAATTTCAATAATTTTACCCAATATCGGTATAATCGAAATAGGCCGAAAATTGTTAATGTCATCTGTGCTACCCTTCTTCAGAACCGGTAGGACCACAGAGTAATTCAGAGTACTAGGAAAAGTTCCAGAGGAAAAACAGTTATTTATTAGAATAGCCAAAGGATCGGCAAGGATGTCGGCTACAGATTTGATAATTTTACTGTTGAGCTCGTAGGCATCAAAAGCGTTGGAATTCTTCATGCCTAGAATAATATCATAAACATCAGCAGGAGTTACCGGGTTTAAAACAAACGAGTGTACAGGAGTTTTTATTGTTTTTAGGTAAGATGTTGGTTCATGGGAAATGAGAGGTAGAGAGCTTATGATTTGCTCGGCAATAGAAGTAAAATAAATATTGAATTGATCCACCGGTATATTAGACTCAATTTGCTTTTTTCTATTTCTATTACCTTCATGGTTGATTATGTTCCAACTGTCCCTCATGACATTCGTAGAGTTGAGTAGGTAGCTGTTGTAGGCTTCAGTTTTGCGAATTATTATTTGATTTTTATAGTCCCTACTCAATGTTTTGTATGCATTTAGAGAACAAGTATCTCTGTCGACATCTTGAATGGTTTTCAACGCATTTAGGGTGGTATTACGCATTTGAGTAAGTTCCTGATTCATCCAAGTGACTGGTAGTGAATTAGAAACAAAGTCTTTTTTCCTCAACGGAAAAATAGAAATCACAAGATCGTTTAATAGATCAAGTAGATTCTGCATATGGAGCTCAGGAGTAATATTATTGTACAGAAAGCAACCCCAATTATAGTCCATAAGGTGGGATCTCAACCTATCTAGACCGTGCCTGTGTATTGGGCGGGTCCAGTGAGTCCCATTTCTCCTCGGAATCCTGTCATATATGGTGATAAATTGCCCTCGATGATCGGATAGGCAAGGCTCTGAGACCCCAGAATTGAATTGGTATTTGTCGAGATTAGTCACAACATTGTCCACTCGAGTAGCAGAAGTAGGAGTCACACGTGTATAATCAAAAATTGTAGTGCATAAGTTGAATGACTCGATTAGGTTTTCGAAGGTAGATAAATTCGGTGTTTCGGCAACAGCAAAATTCAAATTAAAGTCACCGGCTATTATAACCTTCGATATATCAACATTGAGATAGTGTAAAGCACTTTCAAATAGGCTAAGAAATGTATGGACATTACCATTGCATGATCTGTATAAACAAATTATCTTCAATAAATACCCGCACGGCCAACTATTCTTTGATATCCTCCGAAGCATCTAGGTAGACAAGCTGGATAAGTCTCTGCACATGTGCTTCAAAAACCTGCAGACTTTCACCCGGTTTTCGCACTCTCGTTTTCAACTGTGCCCGGTACAGCTGTTCTCGAAGTTGGTCGCCTACCTCAATTCTAGTGCCGCAATCAGGTCTCCATATATGCGAAGCTGGTCTTCTGGGATGGTCTTTAACTTGCCAAAGCAGATCCCCTCAAGGCCACTATGAGTGCAGTAGCCTTCTCTTCATTGTCCCATCTGTTGACCGTTGTCGCAGCTCCAAATTGTTAACGGTATAGGGATCATGGTGACTACCCATCAAAAGTCAGTGGTTTAACGAAACTGTGCGATGTAGCAACCCTGTCACGGTGGTGTGGATCTTCAGTGAAGCAATTTTATTTCCTAGTTCTTCTTGCGCCGCCCTCGCTTGCCCTTCTTTTTTATCTTATCAGAACTGACTTCCATATTCAACAAGCCACATTAACACATACCCAAAATTCTGTTTTTTTCAAGGGACTTGATGGCTATAATAATCTGCCAGGATTTAACATCTTTAACATCCTTCAAGACAAAGTTAAAATCATATTTTCTCAATCAATAAAAACCTAGTAGCCACCTCCTCATTTTGTTTGTTTCGAGTTAATATTTAGTTATGACAGGTATACAAATGTTTTAGTATGTTCAAAGTATTTTGTGTATTCATTAAATATTTTTTAGAATTTGTATGGGCGTATAGATGTATGGTGTGCAAATAGGTGTAGTAGTTGTGTATATGTATGTGTATATGTATTGTATATATATTTTTATTTTTCAAACTTAGTCTATATTAACCTAAAAGCATGCTATATATCGTTCTCATTGTAACCATTGCAATGACTTGAAAATTAGTAAATGGACCAAATAAAGGATTCATATATCTCACTGTCCATTCCATCCATCGTTTTCTAAACTGCGTTGATTCCGGCCCCAATTTTATAAATACCTTCCATCAGGCCCACGATTTGCCCCTCGATTTTCTGGAAAATATGTTCGAGAAGTGCTTTCTGTTGATTTGTTGGAAATATGAACAGGATGTTCATAAAATCAGATGTGGAATCATCTGCGACTGAAAGATAAACTTTAGTCACTATCTTCCATCGTCAAGATAACCTCTTTCTGTTGTTCTCGTTGTTCCTTCTCCTCTTGTTTTTCTCTTCTTCGGCGTTGCTCTTCTTTCTGTCGACGTTCCTTCTCCTCCTGTTTATCTTTCTGCCGTCGATTCTCTTCCTCTTGTTTTTCTCTCCGCCGTCGTTCCTGATCTTCTTGTTTTCTTTTTCGTTTTTCTTTCAGCATTCGTTCCTCTTCCTCTTCAAACTGTTGCTTGATCATTTCCACTATGGCTTCCATCTCTACGTTGGATGTATTTGTCGTATTCACCATTAATTGTTCGCGAATAGTCACTAAAAATCCTTATTTCTGAGGCCAACTGTTACGAAACTGGGTCTGTTTTCTATTAAAATGTACTCGATTAATTCAATATCCGTTTAAACACAACAAATTAACGCAAATAGTCGCAGTCCAAAATACCGCGCTGTACTATACTTATTTTCGTAACAATATAGTTGTTGGGGATAGTGCATACTCTTATAGAAAATTGTTCATTGTCCCAGAAGAAACAGCAGCTTAGGAATGTTTTCTCCGTAGCCATACAAAACCAAGAGTGTCATTGAATGTGCATTCGGAATTCTTGAAGAACAGTTTTGGCGTCCCAACCACCTTCGTTTTGAGCCAGAATTTGCTGCAAAAATATTCAAATATTGTGTCGCATTATGCAATTTTGCCGATAATCAATTGGTAGAAATTATGGACAATGCACATATAACGTTTACAAGCATCATATAATGAATTTATGTAACATTTCATATAAAGACAAAGAAAACATTAAATGCCTAGGAATGTAGGTATTCTAAATACACAATACTGTGGGTGTTATGAATAGTTTTTTTTAACTATCCATTTTGTCACCCTTTATCTCGATAGTATAGTATCATTGGTCATGATTTAATAATCCATTTTTGAGAAGAACGGAAGATGTCTAACTGCCAGACAAGAATTTGATATGGAAGATATTGAGTATTCGTTTGAATGCAATTACTAAGTAATACTTGCTCGTATAAAAATCATCCTGGTATATTCAGGAACCTCCCTGCTTGTAAAGAGATATCATTCTGCTGTATTGAAAGACGCTTGGACAATGCATTGAGAGATTCATGTGAGTTTGTTCTATTTCTATTGTTTGGAATATCGTACGAACTTTTAATTAAAATTAGTTTCGTCATCCAATTTTTTTATTCCTTTTCAAAGTCATTTGATGTTCATCCGATTCAAGTTTCATCTTTATTCACTGAAAGTGTTTCAATACATACAGAGACAAAATCCAATTACGGATCTGAGAAAGGGTCTTAACACCGTGACGTATGAAACTGACATACTTATATATATGGCTAGCTAATTACTGTCCTATTTCTGAAATTATTACTCAAAAACGAAAGCTGATGGACCAGAGAGACATTGGAAAATAGAATAATCACCTCTATAAACGCTCCTGTATATGCTTGCTGAAAATTCAATTTATTTGCCTTGTCTAAATTTTATTAATTTTTTGTCAGTACCATGTTGCATTACTGGTTATGTTCTTGCACGGGGGCATCTTTCAATAAATAAATTGATTGGAACAATACTTTTCATCTAAAATACTGGAAAAGAACCAATAAGTTCTGGTAGTTTAAAATGGTATGACAGAATTATATCATTACCATATCATACAATTTGTATTTGGTTTCCAATAAAGATATACAAACATAATCATGGTCGATTTGTTTGAAAGATGAACAGGGTGTTTATACAATCAGATGAGGAATCATCTGCGACTGAAATAACTATCCAAATGAATATGCAAATTTTCACTTCCAGATGGTTTCCATTGAGTTAGGGTCCTTTCTGTTGATATTCAACATATAATTAAATTTGATTACATACTGTACTGAGTTAGTTTATGTTGTTGACAAGTTTGACATATACTTCTCATGTAAAACATAGTCGTTTCAGTAATTAAAGAAAATACCTTTCTATACTGTTTCTTTAGTAAAAGCCAACAGGTCATGGGCCCAGTCCGTGTATGAAACAGTAGGGAAAGGTGGGGTAATAGCGCCCGCTTTTTTTCTTTTTAATGTAGAAACTACAATTATTTGAACTTTTTGTTCAGATTTGGCAAACATACTTCAGTTACTCTAACGTAATTGAAATGATGGCAAAACCAGCCACTCACAGTTGATTTTAGTGAATAGGTATATTGATTTACCTATTTTTACCAAAAACGCTGTTGTCCCAGATGGGAGGGGCAATAGTATAAAGTTTAAACGCATTTGCCCCATATCTACCAGTATGTCATTCAAATGGCAAAAGGAAATAATTAGACAACAAAATCAAAGTGTTTATTCTCAAGAATTAAAAAACCCGAGACATATCATCATAGTTATATCACAGACATATTTATTCAAAAAAATTAAAATAAAATTTCATTGACATAGAAATCAAATTAGTTAGAGTTAAACTTAATTGACTTTCAATGCGCCAAATGAAACCCCAAAATCTAAGCACGACTGTTGTCGCTTAGTCATCCCACGGAGAACTGGTTCTGGTAATTTTATTTTCATATTAGTAAGTGAAATGAATTTATTATGAATTTCAATACTTTTGCGGAAAAACGAAATTTCAAATTCATCGTTTTCATCTCTGTCAGCCAAGATTTTTCCAACGTAATAAACAATATTGTTTTCGCGTATTTTGAACTCCACTAACACGTACTTAATCGTTTCTTCTGTTTAGTTTTTGCTTGTTTTTTGTTCTGATTTTTCAAAACTTGTTTTTGATTTTGATATTTCAGAGATATTCTCCTTTTGACCCTGCCGACTTCTCTTTCCTTTCTTCTAATTCTGTCAGTTTCTTTTAGTACAACAGTTCGCCTATCATGCAGGTAAATCAATGATTAATGCTCTACATGCTTAGTTGAAAGCATTGAAAAGACATACTTGGCCAAAGAAATGGCTCTATGTGCATTCACAGATATAGGGGGTGCTTACGATAACACCTCACATGACTCCATCATCAGATCGCTAGAGAAAGAGAATATAAACACCTCACTGATGCAATGTCGAAAAGCAGAATCATTGTAGTTGCTCTCGGAGAGGAAACGGTCAGAATGACAGCGGAAAAAGGTTGTCCTCAAGGTGGGATTCTATCGCCTTTGCTGTGGTCATTGACCGTGGATAATCTGATAGTGAAGCTACATGAATCTGGAATCACAACTCTAGGTTGCGCCGATAACCTGGTCGCATGCAGACAGCCCTAAATATAATCAGAAGCTGATGCGCAAAGGAGGGACTAAGTGTAAATCCAAGCAAAACAGTGCTGGATCCATTCACAAAGAGGTGTAAGTAGGAACTGAAAGCCACAACCCTGAATGGAACTCAGCTAACGTTTTCCAATGAAGTCAAATACCTGGGCGTCATAATCGACCAGAGACTAATATGGAACAGTCATACTAGGAGCATTATTTCCAAGGCTACAGCGGCATCCTGGACGTGCCGCAGAGCTTTTGGAAAGACATGGGGTTTGAAGCCGAAAATCATATACTGGCTATATCAAACGATTATCAAATACATGGTTACCTATGCCTCATTACTATGGTGGCCAAAAACCCAACAGCACTCGGCACAAATCAAGCTGCAGAAGGTGCAGCGGTCAGCCTGTCTGGGAATCACAGGGGCAATATTCACGTGCCCCACTGCAGCATCAGATGTAATGCTGAATCTTCCGCCACTGCACTTGAGTATAATGAAAGAAGCGGCAAAAAGTGCCTCCAGGCTACACCAGGCATCAAACTTGAAGGGTGGAAATCTGATTGAACATCTGAGGATTCTGGAAAACATTCCCCTAGAATCCAGGTACAAGCCATCAGATATTATGTCAGCTAGGCACGACTTTGAAGTGTATTATGAAGTGGTTATGAACAACGACCATATATTCACAACAAACGGGCCTCAACTAAAAAGTAATGCATCAGAATGGTATAATGATGGTTCCAAGATGGACGAAAGGTCTGGAATGGAAGTGACGGGTCCTAGTTTTAGGGTCTCAAATCACTAGGAAAAGCCCCAACAATTTTTCAAGCAGAAACCCATGCTATAGAAATTTGCGCCAAAGAATGCCTTGAACGAGGCTTCAAGGGGGCAAAGATCTATATCCTTTCAGACAGCCAAGCAGCACTAAAAGCTCTAAATTCATACACCAAATTGAAACTCACTGAAATAAGGTTCCAGGGGAAAGACAAGCGAAAAGGCTTCTGGGCCCATCGCCAAAGAAAGTTGAACAGTTTCTCGAGTTGGGCAAGAAAGACTTGAAAGTGATAACGGGACTGCTCGCCGGACATTGTCCTCTGAGATATCACCTCAAAAAGATGGATATATCAGACAGTGAACTGTGCCGTTACTGCGAGAACTTCGCTGAAACTGCAGAACACCTGCTTTGCGACTGCCAAGCGCTGTTTTGCAAAAGGCTTGAGTTCCTCGAAGGGGTTTCAGTAACGCCCTCAGACATCAGGAACTTAGCTCCCAGGAAACTGATACGGGTCTTGAATAGATGAAGGGTAATGTTCAAAATACCTTATAGGTCTAAGTACGGAGAGCCTGAAGAGCTATATCGACCCCCTACAATCTACTATTAATAAATATCAAGCAATATCTATATTTATTAGAAAAAAGAATTAATTTGGTACTGATAAGAATCATATAAACAATTCAAATGCATTATTTGTTTCTGATAAATAAACGTTTATCCCGCATTATTCGAATAAATAATGTATTAGATATTAATTAATTCAGTTAGGTAACTATGAATATTTTTTTTTTTTTAGTGAAGTTCAATATATATCAGTAGCTTTAGCTAGTCGAGACGTGCTTTGGTTGAGTAGAATGATCACAGATTTTGGTTTTCTTGTGACATATAGCAACTGATCTGTTTGAAGATAATCAGGCCTGCATCGAATTGGCGTAAAACGAGAGATCAACATTGACGTACGGTACCATCAACCACAAAATCTCATTAATAATAAATATTATTGATTTCAAATATTGTCATTCCTCAGGCATGATTGCCGATGGACCTCTTTCTAAACAAAAAAGTTTCGATTTCAGAAGAACTATAGGAATCTTCCAGAAATGATCTGTCGAGTGGGGTTGTTGGTATTCATTAGCTCATATAATCGAATTTTATTACACCCTGTGTTTAGTTAGTTTTCTTGTTTTCAAGTTTGACATCTTATGTAAAAAAATAGTGGTTGCCGTTGTTAAGAAAAATACCTTTGTATACTATTTCTTTAGTAAAAGCCAACACTTTCACAATATGTATCAGATGTAGTTCTTCATCCAGCGTGTGATTTAGCCGGGGAAATAGTATTTTTCACTGTAACAATATTTTTTCAATTACAGTAAATTCATGTATCCTTCGTTGCATTCGACTATATTCACATAATAAGGATAATCATTCAAAACTGTTCACCTCATTGTCATGAGATATGAAGAAATCTACAAATATCGATTCATTATATATTTTGGTATGGATGAAGCAATATATTTCAATATAGATACAGAAATTGTGTCATCCCTGTTGGATGAGAAAGTTGAAAATTAAATATTGCATGTCTTCAATATTTATTATTAATATCAGAAACGATATTGCAGTCATGATATTGTCCAAACGATACATATTATCCAATATAGATAATAACTTTCCAAATATTGTTGGCGAACTATTCTGCCAGTATGGGTTTTGGAAATTGTATATCACTTTCAACTCTAGAATTGATATTGAAATAATACTTTAATCCCAATACAATACGAATGATAATATCCAATAAAGATGAAAAACTTTTCAAATATTAATTGACGAGCTATTCAACCAATATGGCATAAAATTTTCAATCTCGTTTTTCATCTCTCAAATAAATATTAGGCGAATCGATAACAGTGTTAATTTTCCTATGTTGGAAAGAGAACAAACTAACTAATTCCCCTTCTTAGATGTTATGATAAAAAAATCAACGTTAAGAGTCAATACGACGGTGTATCGAAAGAAAACACATACTAACAGTTATCTTCGCCATAACTCGAACGACCACACCAGCCTGAAAAAAGGAATCGAGAAATGTCCTCACAATCGAGGGCAAATAGTTTGTGGTTCAAACCAAGATCTGGAAGAAGAAATTGATCTTATAAAAGTTTGTATGCAGATCATTTCGTCTAAAGAACCATTGGTAAAATTATAAATTACACAACCAACACTCAAACTACGTACACATCTGACAATCAACAAAATACCTTAGTTCCCCGGATGATCTGAAACGATCAAACGGATAGGCCATCGGAATGATGCTAAAACAATATTGAAAACAACCAATACATTGCGATAAATTCTGACCCATACAAAACAAAAAAATTTGTTTATAATATAACTTGCTCGTGGGATAAAAGTTATGTAGGGGAAACATCGAGACCATTGTGAGTACAGCAAGAAAGACATAAAAATAGTATAGGAAATCAAAAAGTAACTGGTTCAAAAATATTAGAACACATTCTCATATGTTACGGCAATGATATGGTATGATGCTAAAACAATATTGAAAACAACCAATACATTGCGATGAATTCTGACCCATACAAAACAAAAAAAGCCTTTGAAAGTACAAAAAAATTTGTTTATAATATAATTTGCTCGTGGGATGAAAGTTATGTAGGGGAAACATCGAGACCATTGTGAGTACAGCAAGAAAGACATAAAAATAGTATAGGAAATCAAAAAGTAACTGGTTCGAAAATATTAGAACACATTCTCATATGTTACGGCAATGATATGAATGGAGCAATGAAAAAAAAATGAGTGAGCCAAATCAAGAAAAGAGGAAGTTAAAGGAAAATGCCTTCTTTTATCGAACAATTGATTTTCAACAAACTCTGTCGAAATTTTTCGTACGTAGTTATTTCTTCTAAGAGAAGAAATAGGAAATGACCGAATGGTGATCAACTGATACCAAACACCACATGTATCAAGATAGCAAGTGTCTCAGCCGAAATAATTTGGCAGACTTCAATTGTCAGTACGAATAAAAAATAGCTCCACATTGAGAATTCAACTCATTTATCATTTTCTCAAAACAATAGTCATTTGGTAAACGGAGTAAATCGAGCCAAATTAATTCATTTGGAGATGTATGTATATAATATCTTAATGTACATTTTTTTCAGATTGTGGAAGGTAAGAAACCCAGAAAACCATGTTGAGAACCAATATTACTCCTTAAAAAATAACGTTTTATCATAAAAAACTAAATATTTTGATTTGCGTTTTAATGATGAATAGTTTGATCCACGTCTGTCCACCCTCAACTCGTATTGAATTGCTATTAGCATTGAGATATTTCACTCACCTCTCTGTTTCACTTTGCCTTGCAGTATTTAGTGATTCATCGACTAATTGGTCTACATATCCAACTTGTATCAACAATAAAAAAAATCATAAATTGAAATAAATGAGCCTATTATCATTCATACCAATTATATATTAATTATAAAGGCACGTGTTTCGAAGTAACCAACACACACACTCGACTATAAGCGGATCAATGGACCTATACGAAGGTTTTGTGTAGAACTTATAATTATTCAGTATGTAAGACGAACCGCACGCGAGGTTTCAAGCAGAATAAAAATATCAATAAGGCGATTTTTTCGCCAACGCCACCGAGCACCACACAATACTTGATGCAGTTTATTTCTACGACATCGCTTATGCGCTCATAGTTGATTACTAATCGCATTCGCATTCCAGTATTGTTTTGGTGGGTACGGCCGGTACGGCGCGACGGTACTAGGTACTCCCAGCTCCCAGCTCATTGGTCAAACTTGTTGGGTAGCTAGAGGTTATCATGTGTATTATATATTATATGTGGCTGTCGTGGCTGATTATAAGATTATGAAAATTCATTATTTACTGAAAGACAACTTTACTTAATATGCAAGGTATTTTCATAATTGAGACATTTTTTAACGGAAGGCAGATCTTAGTAAATATATATGATAAAAAAACACCTTTATAAAAGTAGCGAAATAACGGTACCCAACTTGCCGATTAAATTTGTCCTATGATCTGGTATATTTTACCTCACCCTGTAAAAATGAAATATTTGCCCACGAATAATTTCATATGCGCTACACGTTATTGACTGATAATTTGTTCCTTACCCAGTCAACCAGCGAACCAACAGTAAGTCGCAGGGAATACGAAATAATATCACTTTGAAGATCATCTTGGAGACCTATCATAGACTTCGCTTCGTGGACATAAATCCCAGCAAACACGTTGAATCGCTTGGCAGTTTCGCGAAGTCCAAATTGCACATTAAAAGATATCTTCATTGTGATTACGCATATTTGTTGAAAACATATTTATTTTGCGACATTGCTTTATTAACAAAAAATCGAAAATGCAGTGATAATAATTTGGGGATATCTACGATTCTATCTCGATCTCTCTCAGAGGACAAGTTGCCTCTGACTTGACGGTTGACGGTCACAGGTCGCTGATCTTTACTCGTTAGTCGTTAGTAGTGTTCAAGCAATGCAGTGAGTGAGTGCAGTTTTACATTCTTTTATTCTAAATATTAATAATTAACGATTATATACGAAATATTAGACAATTATTTATATTACAGTTTCATCCAGCCAGAGGTAAGTTACCTATTTCATTAAACCTACATGGTCGTTGATTAGGTTTTCAAGTATGATTTGTGAAATTAATACATGGGTATAATAATTTTCATATTATGAAGTTAGGAATACTGAAGGAAAATGATATTATTTTCTAGTATTGAATCGCATAATGATTTCAGTTTTTGTTCAAAAGATTAGAATTGAAAATGTAGTCGAGAAACTTAAAATAAATTTGAGTTTGGGTATTCTTGCGCATCTGTAACAAAATAGAGAAAATTAACGGACAAGAGTAAAGAACCTTTATTTTTTGAAATACACAAAAGAGTTTTCCGAAGAAGCGATTTATAATTGAAAGAAGAATATGAAATCACTCCTACTTCTAAAACAAGTTTTTACTGATTTTTCCCTTTTTTATTCCACAACTCTGTGATTATAGCTACATTGGTTGCAACACAGTTCAATTGTTTTTAAATAATTTTGACTGCAGAGATCAAGTTAGTAGGGGTTGATGAAAAATACCTGTTTTTTGTCAACACAAGAAATGAGATTTTGTCAACACTAATTCAATTTTCTAGTTGATAGTTGGAAAGTACTCATTTTTTCTGGATGTTCCGATAATACTGAATAATAAGTCAACTTTCACTTCACAATTCCTCAAAATACGCAGGGTGATGAAATAAACAAATGAAAAAATCAATTAAAACTTGTTTAAGTAATAAGACGCTGTGATTTTATATTTGGGGAGTTTTACTTCAATTATAAGTCACTTCTTTGAATAACTTTTTTGTGTATTTTGAAAAGATACTTTAATCTTGAGCTATTTATCAAATTTTCCACCTTCCTCCTATATAGGAGACAATTAAAGTTTGAATAGTGCATTTCGAGTTTTAGGAAATGCAGACACTATCATAAAGATTACAAGTTTTCATTAACTTCTGAGGGTTAGTAAAACAACTAAGAAAACGGTTCAAAACAAACAAAAAAACAAAACAATTTGAGTACATCAAAACTTCAATGATTTTTTATATTTATTATATTGATTACCTTCATTGTTGTCAATTTGTCCATTATCAAATATAAAAGAATCACCTGCTGGGATTATCCTTTCAAAACACACTTCTTTTGTTCTGTTATGGATTCATTGCAATGGTGTAGTATATTTATATTGTATTTGTTTTTTTTAACATTCATAGTAAATCCCCCATGTTGGTGAAAAAAGTTTGAACTGTGAATATTGATTCTTCCAATTGAGTTCGAATATTCTTTATAGAAACATGTATTTACTTGAGCCAGGTTTCATCTATACACTGATTTTTGATGTTCTGGTTCGTCTAAATATATTAAAGTATTCACATAATCTTCATATAGTTTTACCATTTTCCCTAGGAAGAATAATGTATATATTTCATTCAAAATTCAACCAGATACCTTCAGACAATATACTCCTTATTTTCAGGAAAAAAATGCCCAAACAATTCAGTGAACCCAGTTCTAGGCATAATCATCGTCGTAGGCAGCATTTATTGGAGGCCTCTTCGAAAAAAGTGAATGTTATTTTATTTTTTTGTGAATGATGTTTGTATTTTTCGGTTTAGATTAAATTGTTATTTATTATATGGATGTTTCCTTTCAAATATGTCTCATGTTTGGTACGTAACTTATTCATGAAAGAAGGAAGCTCCTATGGCTCATGATTTCCCAACTTAGCTATCAGTAGTTCATTTGTTGAATAATAAAGTCCCAATAAGAGATCTAATATACAGTGGTTCCAAATTGTTTGTACAAATTTCTACAGGAGATTCTATTCACTGTTTAAATATATACATATATATATATATATATATATATATATATATATATATATATATATATATAGGAACCCATGTCCGAATCTCTACGATACAAGGTGTATTTGAAGTGAGAAAAAATATAAGTTTTCATTTATATTATCGTATTTTTCGATATTTCTTGATGATAACCTAACATTCGTAAAGCTCAGAAATATGCTCATATTGATGGATGAACCATAGCAACCACACCTCCCAGTGGCACGCGGCAGGGTGTTTGTCTTACCTTTTTTCCTCCAACATTTTTACGTTAATGGACAAAACACAAAAAATATTTTACTATTCCATACATATTATCTTGAAGTACCACTAAATTCAATTGTATTGTTTTCAAGATAATTGAACATTTACCTCTAGGTTTATGTTTAGTTATCATGAAAACGATGCAAATGATTTAAGTAAACCTGAAGATTCTATGTGTGAAATTGATTGATAAATACGAGAATAAAGAAATTTTAAAGATTTGGCCATTAGCATAAACATTTGGGAGAAAAGGAAAATTTAAGACAATCCCTGTCGCGCGTCCATGGACGAAGTGGTTATTGAGTCCATTCATCAAAATGAGCATATTTCTGCGAGCTATGCGAATGGTCCAGATATGAAGTGATATTGGAAATTATAAGTGACAATTATATTTTTTGTCTTATAAGACCTTCGGACATGGGTTCCTATATCAAATATTATTTATTCAATGAGTAAAATATTCTGTAGAAATTTGGAAACACACTGGAAATGCCAAAGGGACTACTCAATATCACATAGTATACCAAAAGTTAGGTTTTATTTAGTTCATAATAGAATCTAATATGGAAGTTGGTATATGTACTCTATGTGTGCTGAAAAAAGGGAATGGAACTGAGGAGAAAAATGAAGTGTATATCGATATGACTACTGAACTGAATATTTTAATAATAAAACAGAAATGATACCTTAATGAAATCATAATTGAATTCCTATTGAAATTGGTATAATGTTCTCTATGTGTGGTGAAAAAGGGAATGGAATAAGGAAGTCTCGAAGAAACTTCGCATGAAACGACCCCATGTGGTTATCAAAAAGATATTTATTGACTCAATAACTTCCATAAAAGTGGCTACAGATGAATGTTTTTTTGGGGCTATTTTTTCAAATCTCAATTTGAACAACACAGTTATTTGAAATGCGTATTTGATGTCGCGGACATTTCGCTGCAAATGCGAGTCGCAAAGTTACTTCCATAGTACTTCACAGTTACTTCCCAATGTTTGCTGGGATATCCACATATTGTTAGCGTTGTGAATTCCCCAACGCAAGCTCCTGGGCAATTGCATGCAACATTATTTCAATAAGTTCTGATGGAGTGCACATTCCTATCACTATGCTACGTACCCCTATTTATCTCATTCGAATTTCGAACTTGTGTTATTATTTGCATATGAAATGATGTAACAACATGAAGAAAGTTCCATGAACTATAGCCGAACGACTGCTTCAAGAAGACCTATCATTAACTCACTGAAATGTCCTCTTTAATGACACAATGCTCTACTACGCAACAATTAACTTTAAGCGTGTATTTTATTAATTTCAATGTTTCACCTAAATATGCATTTCGATCTCCATAGATACCTCTGTATACATATAATAATGGAGTATAGTCATGATGATAGAACAATACATGCAGATTATGAGCAATGAAAACAATATTTCGATCATTGGTTGAAAAACGGCCCCTAATAAGAAAGCTAGGCAGCCCCTAAAAGTTGATCCTGAAGATATTTATTCTTTTTCATTAGTTTCAAAACGTCTCGCAAAAGAGGAAGATTGCATTTTGTTTTGTGATAATACTCTTTTTTTCTATGCCCAAAATACAGCACAGAATAGGGTATAGTGAAATATATTTTGTATTTGTAAATTTTTCAATAATATATTCGGCACCAAAATATTAAATATTGAGTTTTTTACAAATAAATAAAATATACTTACTTACTCTCTATTTATTCATATCAACCAAATGCATCGATTTCGAACAATTTTTTTTATTTCTTTATTTAACGTCGGCCTATTTCTGCGACCAGGGCTAAACACCGACGATAGTGAGCACACTCCCCCCAATTGGAAATTTTGTCGAATCCTCTGTTGTTTCAGATGTAGGATTTTTTAACGAACTCAACATCTATGAACTTAGGACCGCCATCTTAACGTCCCCTCCGAAGGACGGCATGTCTATCGTTTTATCTCGTGCTCATTGATAAGACGCATGCAGCTGCGAATATGCTACTACGCTACAGTTGTTAGGGCAATTTAACGAGCACCTTCCTTGTCAGGTGGACCCCCATCCAAGTACTAAACGCGCCCGACGTTGCTTGGCTCAGATATCGATAAGACTCTTGTCAACCTGACCAGCCGCCGATGCCCATACCAAAATTGATTTAAACATAATATTATCCTTTCACATGACATATATACATGCTTCTGATATTGAAGTATTTGGGGAAATAAGTACTCTTCATTTAAAGAAAAAAAACTGCAATTAATTATTTCGTGTTTGGTACCGTGTATAGTCCGTGAAATAAAGGCGTGGAGTAATAATATATATATAAATAAAATAAATAATTCGCACTTATACCTACCTGGATTTACTACCATATAAGCGGTTTATTACTCCATACCTTTATTTTACGGACTATAGAAGCCGCTGCTCTTATTTCTGGACACCATACCGCGCAAGGAGTTTATCATCGTCTCAGAGTATGTCGTCCCCGGAGTTCATTTCCTTTTCCGGAGTTTTACATGTTTCCGTGCAGTTCTGTAGATTTTTTGTTGTTCCGCTTCCGTAACTTCTTAGGTGTTCATATGAATTGATTCGAAATAGTTGCTAGATTTTTTTCTGTTGAAAATTTAAGGAAATAAGGCAATACATGCTTTTTTTATTTCAAACGAAAGACCCGTGAAAATAGTTCAACTTCCGATTAAAAGCGAATCTCCAGACAATTTCGAATTTCGATTGGAACATTAACTTGAAATACGAAATGGGCGGCGAATAGCCAAATTCAAACACATAACAAAAAATAGTTCCTTTTTTACCAACATTCTTAGTTCTCAGTTTTCGGATAGAGAGCGACAATGTAAATTTCATTCATCGAGGGACTACTATACTCAATTAAATAGGAATGTGATTCTGATAACGTCTTTAGAAGTAGCAAGATATAGAAAATGAAAGTTTCGGAGATTATTCATAATCGTATCATTGAGAGTAATTTGGGGAAGGATAAATAAAAATCAACAATCAGTGACGGGGTCCGGAGGTCCAATGTGTATAATATAACGAAGCTTTTCCTGACTGATAATTGACACACGAAATATAATTTTTCTAAACTTCCTTCTGAAGGTAGTGCACCTCTTTGCCAGTTAATTTATTCAATATTTCGAAAATTGTGTTTTATCCACTTTGCCTTGTTTGTTTCTCTGTGATTATTATTTATTTCGCGATTTCTAGTCGTCCGGTTAATTTTGGCAGGTGTTCATGATTCCGGTGACAATCTATTATGAAATTTTTGTAACAGAATAAAACAAAATGGCGGACAAGGTTCGTGATTATGGGGCGCTTCTATTCAAAATTCATTGAGTTAAGATGGCGGCTACAAGATGGCGAACGAGTATTCTATTATTGGTGTGTCGGAGTTTTTGGGGTTGGATTATGATTTTCTTGTCAAAATTCATGAATTTGAGATGACGTGTTTTGTGATTATGGCCCGATCCTATTCAAAATTGGTATGAGGAGGTATTTGGGGACGAAGATTAGAATAACGGCTTATTAGGCTGCAACGAGTCGAGGGTGAAAGTTTTTCTGATCATTTTCTTTCAAATGAAAACCCGAAAACTCTAGCTGTACATAATGATCACTTTTAGCAGTCTAAAGGAGAGAGATAATTGTTAAAAGAAATCTCGTATATTTCCTGGGAAAACTCTACGCTTACGGAAATAAAATAGTATCAGCTCTTCTCGGTAGAGGCTCGCCCTTAAACCCTTATTGGCTGAGTAAAATATGACTTGAGACATTCGGAGTCGACCCCATTGGAAATAGGGAGAGTTGTAAAATCGTTCTATTGGGTGGAATGCAACTTGGAAGGGTGAATCTCCAACTGCGAAAGAGGGAAAAATTGAATCTGCGAGTGTTGAACTAATAACACTTCAGTTGTTATTCTGCATCGGCGGGTAATTAAATTTCGGTAAAGTCTCCTCGAGTTGAAATCTTGTCTCCGGTTCGGTTGTGTTATCAGGAAGCGAAATCAAGTTAGTAATTTGTGGGGTTGAGCAACACTGGCCAATCTTCCTAAAAGACGAACGATCGGGACGTCCCCGTGGAATCAGTACAGCGATATAGTAAACCACTCACATGAGAAGCCAGTCACGCGAAATTATTTCTATATAGTGTAAAGGGGTCTCTACCCCGACTATCAAACTTTGGCGCCTATCACTGTTCTCGGTCTTACCTCGGGCGCCACCTTTTGGTTTATAGTGGAGAGGGCCACTTTTGCTCCGGGCAGTCTCAGTGAAGAAAGACACTCCAGGGGTCAGTATAGTCGTGACAATGTAACGGAGCCAGTCAGGCAGGCTTTAATTGCCTCTAACTGGGTTTCGAACCTGGGTGGCGACTGGGCACTAGATGTTGAAATTCTACTCAAGATAGCAGATGCAAGAATACTAAAAACAGGATAAACAGGTATATTGAATAACAATGGAAATACAGTCAGGGCGGCTGCTGTCAGCCTCAAGTTATTACAACAAATAAACGACCGGCAAGCACTAGTTACAGAAAAAGCGGGGAGGGTGTTTTTCAAGCAAGCGGGGTAAACTTAGCAACCAAAAGCTTTTGCGGTGGGGTATCGTACGGACTCGTATGCAGAAATCACCAGCGCAGCATTGAAATGATTATGTGCCTCTTACGGCTATGGTTCGATCATGCGCACATCGCATCGGTGGTATAGTTTTCCCAATATCAATTGCAGAAGCATACAAAAGTCTTGCGGCGAAATCGTGTGAGCAGCAGTAGCGGAGATAACTAATTTTATTTAGATATTTTAAGATTTTAAAAATACTTCATAAATAATGAAAAATGAAAAAATATTAAAGACAAGCTTTTATTTATACAAATACATTAAGAAAGAAAAATTATTTCTTTCATTGTTTGATGTAGGTTATTATTATATCCTAAAACGTATTTCGATCGGCACACACCAAGACCATAGACGCTACTGGTTTTTAATCTTTCAGAGTTATTAAAACACAAATATAACGCGTGATTTATGACCTCCCATCGTAGAGACACAGCTGCCAGCATTATGTCCAACTTGATTGGTCCAGACGAATCGGTTGTACAACTGACAGCCCTCACTCGAGTCCACGTTGACTATCGGCTCTTTTGATGTACCGTTTGCCGACGGAGAATGTTTACGAGTAGTACAGATAATTTTTCGTTCCGTTTCTTCGCATATACGCTCGTGTTAGCAAAGTGAGTTTTCATTTGCTCCCTATAGAAACAGCTTCTGCAATTGATATTGGATGGACTATACTTACAAACATTTCCTGATGTCTTTTACCTGATACAACATATTTACCCAAACTCCGATCTCACTGCTTCGGCAAGGCCCGGGACGGTCGTGGACTGCTTCGGTCTTTGGCTCACACTCTGGATACTAGTCGGACGCGTGACTGCTTCTGCTGGGCTCGGCAAGCTACTCAATCTTTGAAATATTTCAAAACGGAACTACAGTCGGCTTCTCCCTCTTTTGCGAATGCCTCTCGAACGACTTATATGCGCGCGCCGTTTTGTGGACTCTGTCGATCGAGATCCAAATTATATTTTCCTAGTATAATTACCCAGCTCGTAAAATCCTGCTGTGACGTCAGCTTGTGGCGTGCGCCTCTGTCTCGACTTAACTGTACTCTCTGGCCTCTGGCGGACGACTGCATGTGCTCCGCTCACTGCTTGTGAAATTCTCCTAAGTGGCAATCCACGTGATGTGACGTCAGCTCGGTAGCGTGTGCTTTGGTCTCGACTGGACTGCTGTCTGTGGCTTCTATCGGATGACTGAATTCTCTCGGCCGTATTTGTTAATATCCTACCTGGTTTGATATAAATGTTTTCTCGAGAGTTGTTGGCTAGCGCAGGTAATACTCGCGCGTGCTATTTATCTACGCCTCGCGGTATTAGCGTGATTTCCGGAAGGCGTTTAGTCTGTTTATTAGGATAGATGTAATCCACGGATTTATCACGAACACGAATGGTATTTCTGGACCTATTATTACTGTCAAGAGGAGTTTAATTCCTTACAGGGAGCCTTTGGCTGATAAATATAGCGGGAAAATAGTAACTTCGTTACAATAGTCTCTAACAAAATTTCATTTAGTTATTCTCGGGAAAAAACATTCAGAGCATCGCGTGGAGTTTTCCACTCCAGTATATTTTTCTTCACGTTTGATTTTGAGATTTTGTATAACGTAGATAATTTGTTCTAGAATTGTATTTTCCAGTCATTTATCTTTTGTTGTTTGATCACGAATTTATTCACTTTAATTTGTCTAGTCATTTTTTTCATTTCAAAGCTTTTTACTTTATTGTACAGAAATAGCATAATTTTCTCCAATAAAAGCCATCGATAGAATGCGTGCATTTTTCTTGGAAATACTTGGGGAATTGGGGAGTGTTATCCAAAGTTACTGACGACTACTGGTTAGAAGTGAACGCCGAACACACAACAAGCATCCGTAGACGCCAAGGGACGACTTGGCCCTTTGGAGAGACTAACTAGAGGTAAGTAGGTACCCCATATGTGATATCAAACGGTTCCTGGTATACGCTGAGATAACCACCTATCATTCTCTCGAAGCATACATTAGTGGCATATTTCTAATGAACTCTGAAAGTGTCCAGCAGGCTGTGTGTCGACAGGTATCTTTCAAATGGACTCACAAGGCCAACCGAGTTCTGTATATGTATTGTGGGAATTGATAAAAACGGGCCCCAGCAAGCATAGTTAAAAAGCGGTCTGTTATAATTGGTGTTAAGGTGTAGACGGTATTGAAAGATACTTGGCGAAAGAAAATTAATGAATAGTATCAAAGCTATTGAAAATATAAATTCAGGGTCAATAGTTTGGGAATAATTTTTAGAAAAATCATAATAAAAACTTCACCGCAAGAGTTTAGGTAATTGAGGTATTTAGGGACTAAATAGGAAATCTATTGTCGAATCACGAATTCAGGAAAATGTCCACAAATATGCTAGAAACATAATCAGAATGAACGGAGGTAGTTATCTCGGTGGACAACCCATATTTTTGCTTGTTAAAATTAATGAAAACCTGGTGCGAAATATCAACTCCGACTAGGTGTAGTCCTAAAATACGTCAACGAAGTGTTGTAGAATCCAGAATTCCCGTGTAAATATAAAGATATATAAAACCGTATTTCAAAAAAAAATTACTTATAGATAGTTAAGGTGAAATATAATTGAAATACTAATCATGACAATAAGCGATTTACGCCGATTTTTGTGGGGATTAGCATTTGCATGACTTAACAGGTATAAGGTATAAAAGTGGGTAAATTGAACGTTATGGGATTAGGGCTGAATTTCGGCAACTTGGCAGACCTTATCATTACAAGCAGATCAAATAATGATGGGTTATATCAGAACAATGGATGTATTTCTTCAGAAAAATATTAGAAATATGTTTAACCATCTTGAGAAACAATAATACTTTTGATTCCTTTGGAAAAGAAAACGTCCCGTCAAGCCGGAAAAGTAATTTGAAAGCGAGTTCATTAAGTTAGAGTCAATAAATTGATAGTCTCATCAGATATCTCTTTAGATAATTTTAGTTCTTGAAAAATATATAGCGTACAAAAGGTATTTAGGATATTTGCAAAACGAGGGATGGGAAACTAAGACAACGAGAAAATGAGAGGGTTATCATTTTTAGTGAGAGCTCTTATTTAAAAATTGGGAATAAATAGTATCAGGGATTTTTTTCCATCCACTAGCTACACGCAGACACACGAACAATTAGCGAATCATTCACGTATGTTTAACAGTCCAGTGTTTGAGAAAAACATTGAACCGTCCCAATGTTAAAATGTGGAGTTTTTTTTGTTAACACACTTCGGTTTATGCTTGAAGTAAGGATGAAATTTCGTATTTTGTTAGAAATTATAGCGATTAGCTGAACAGTGGCGGCGCAAGAAGGAATTCCAGTGGTATCCAAAACAAAGGCAGCAATGGCCAGTGCGTCGACCATTACCAGTGGAATGGGTGGCATTATGTCAACCGCAGCGGGTGGAACATCGGGAAGCAGTACGTCCACCTACTCTGGAGGACCTGCAACATCACTACCAGGGAGTTTGTTATCAGCTGTAGAGGAGATGAATTTTTATCTACGGAGACTCACCCTAGGAGGAACCTCAGACGTAGGCCAGATCTAAAGTTTTGGAGAAGGCCCGGACTATGAAATATTTCTCAATGCAGTGAAGAGCGTGGCACCCATCATATGGTTGGACGGAGACTCAGATAATGTGAACCGTCGAAATCAGGCTGAAGGACAAGGCCAGGGAATATCATGGGGCTCTCCTAACAATCGAAAGGCCAAGCACCATGGACCAAAAGAAGAACTGGTTCAGAAGCGTCTTTGGCAGGAGGCTCATTATGAGCGCGGGGAAAAGGGAATTGGAACGTTGCATCCGAAACCCAGATGAAACTTTGGGGGAGTTTGCACAGCGCCTGAAAGTCATTGCCAACAAGATGTTTCCACCACGTTGTGTCAACACGCCTGGACAAACCTATCACAGGGATGTACTGTTGGTGAATCAATTCATGGATGGTATTGAAGGACGGCTAGCCAACGAAGTGTCTCGGAGCGGCGAGTTTTACAGGTCGAATATCTACAAGAAGCTGAACAGTGTGAAGAAGGGGTATCCCGGATGGTACATGAGACCCGCTACGATGCACGGATATCCGCAATACGGAGAGTGGAGACCAGAGAAGAAGTACCCTATCGTAGAGAAGGGAGGGGTGAAGCCATAGAAAACCGCTCTGACTAGGGCTTACCACAGGAACGAACGAAGAGGAGGCAGGAATTTCCAAAGAGGCTCCAGAGATAATGGAGCAAATATATTCCCATACATGCGGACCTGTTTACGTTGCCGTGAAGAAGGACATCGAGCGGTAGGATGTAGGAGACCAAGGAAGCTGTTCTGTTACCATTGTGGAAAGGAAGGAGCACCCTGTTCTTTAAACTCCCAGCACCCGAGCGACCACCCCAACAAGCTCGAATTTGGCCCAACACGTTGTCATATGCCATATCAACCCCAGCCATTCCAAGTTCATGGACCTATTCATCTCCCTGACGGCAAAAACATGGCTACTGGATACAGGAGCCTCAGTGTCATTAGTAAAGAGGAATTTAGTTAAGGAATAGAATAAGCCGATACACCGCGGATCGACGTCGATCATTACAGACATCTCAAGAAATGTACTCAGCAAAGAAGGATCAGGGAAAGTAACCTTTCAACTTCCGAAAGACAGCATAGAACGCTAATGTATAGTGTGTGACGATGGACTGAGCTTTCCTTCGGATGGACTTCTAAGGAGTAGATTTCTTGAACAAGTTCAGACCGACTTTGGATTTTCAGAAGAACTTGCCAATACTCCATGGATACTCTCTGGTTATGTCAGATGATCACCTACTATAGACACAAATAGTCCAGTAGTGAGAGAAGTGCCGATTGACGTGAAAACACGTCAACTGTTTTCAGTAGAGAAACAAAAGTGTGTTAATGTGGAGTGGAAATCGGGGTTCACCGAAGTGAACATTATTAATAATTATGGGAAATCTGATGTCAGTAAATTGTGTATTGAATCAGTGAATTCTATACCTACTGGAGATATGCGCATCGACCTCAGTTTGTCAAACCATTCTGGAGAATTCAATATGGCCCCTATATCCAACAATAGCCCAAAGGAGCGAACCGACAACTAGACCCCCGAAATAGCTGCAGCTAACAACAAAGGGAGAATGAACGCAGTCCCTTCTGCTGGCAAGGGTAATAATTTAAAAGTCAGAGCTTGGTCCGATTGCAGAATCAAGTGTATATATACCCCCATTTCAGGGATGCGACTTCGACGTCCCAGTGGATATCCGGAATTCTACGGGCGTAAAGGTCTGCGAACCCCTCAATCTTCCCCCTGAACTTTGCGTTGCACACTCAGTCATAACGATCCCCAACCATAACCAAAACCATAGCAAACCAAGTATTGTCGTTCGTATCCTGAATATATCTCAAATACCACAAACTATCGACAAACATACTCCAATCTTAAACCTGGCAGACGTGACTATATTAGAAGGTCAAGACATACCAGTTACGAAGAATACGATAGAGGAGTGGAAAAGAAGTGTTTCAACAGTTTTTGCACATCTATGAAGATATATTTGCCAAGACGGGAAAACCATTGGAAGCCACAAAGTTAGTGAAACATCGCATCGACATTGGAGCCAGTGCGCCAGTATACAAGCCTCCCTACCAGTGGTACGACAACATATCGAGGAAATGCTGCAGGAAAACATCATACGCCCTTTTGCATCCTCAGTGGTTCTGGTAGAAAGGAAGGTGAAGGAAGGAGAGGAGAAGAAATATAGGTTCTGTATCGATTTCCGAGGACTCAACCCCACACAGCACATGTACGTACAATGGATGAACAATGGACGTTGAATATGGAAGTTCAAGACATCCACTGGATGTCCAGAGTTAGTCCAATGTACATTCAATGGACGTTCAATGGACGGCCAGGACACCACTTTGGACGTACAATTAAAGCCCAGACAACGTCCAATGGATGTACATTGTGCGTATTTTGGGCATTCATTGTATGTCCATATTTGGTAAAATGGATGTCCAGAACATATCCAAATAACAACCACTGTGGTCGTCCAATGTACATCCATTGTATATCCAAAATGAATTCAGAGGATACAGATTATACAAGGTGTCTTGTAAATAATGGGCAATACTTTGGAAACATAATGTAAAGGTAAAACTAACACGAGTTCTCACACATACATTGTTCTTGTAGTGTGCCCCTTTTAGACATTATTTCTACTTGAATAGAGAAAAAAATTTTGGTGATACAATATTCGAAAAGGGATAAGTACCAAGTGTTATTTTTTTACCTATACCATATGTTAGCAAAAGTATTGCCCAATATTTCAACACCCTGTATAAATTTCATTTCATATCAGAAAGTTGACCTCTGATTGTTAGAACCCAAAATTCCTTAGTGTTCTGGATCTTAATTAAAATATTTACGAGCATGGTATATCAGGATAAATATTCTTTGATAATAAGTAACTTTTCGTAAAATCAATAATTTAGAAAATTACATTTTTCAATTCAAAATTAAAATTTATATTCCAAAAACTAACACATTCACAAAAAATTGTAACAGAAGTTGTTTATCTTGAACCTATCAAACTTATGAACAATTTTCTCTATACAATTCCATAAATAGATTTTGATGAAATTTGACTTCACATATTTCAAAGGCTGAAATCCAACTAAAAATTGATGCAACCAAAATTGAGCTACTAGAACTCTCTAGTTTCATTCTTTCATATCTTGCACATATCAAAATTGACGACACTTTCAAAAACTAACTGTTTACACATCATCCACCAAAGGAATTCATTAAATAACAACAAAAATATAAGTAGATACTCAAAACAAAAGAATAACAACACTGGTCAAAAGTATAAATAAATAAAAATATTCTGAGAACGATTCATTTCCTTTCATTTGCTCTCCTTAACCATTTCATATTTGCCTCCTCTATTTCTTTTTGTATGTATATATTCAATAATAATCAACAATATATCTTTTGTTCCACCCCTGATCAGGAAGTTGCCCATTTTCAAATCCTTGAATGATTGTTTCATTTTTGACGTGGTAACTATATTGAGATGCGAGACCTCTGCTTATAAGTCGGGATGAACACCTTTTCATTAACTCATATGTGTTCCCTCCTCCTGTTTTTGACATCTAATTTGATTGAAAAATGAATAATCAACATATAGGAATAAAACTTTGCCTCAAAGAGTACGTACAGGAAAGATTTGCCAAGTTTGAGTTTGTTATATATGATCATTATTCAAGACTACTTGCAAAATTATTCACCTTCATTTATTTCACTATTGACAGGAGACACTTGAGAGGGATTCAATCCTGTTTTTATTGTTGGCTTGAATGGAGGTAATTTCCCATTTGCTTCAGTATTGGCAGGAGATACATGAGAGGGACTCAATCCTCTTTTCATTGTAGTCTTAAATGGGAGAGGTAGAGGAAATTTTCATTTGCTTCATCAGCCTGACGTTCTTCTTTCTATATTCTCTAGACTAAGGATTATCATCATTCAGATCACTGCTGTATTCAGCCACTTTTGTTTCATTTCTTGCTTTCAATAAATAGGTTGCATTTCTGTTGAAACCTGCAGCACACTCATTTTCATCTGAATTAGATTCACCACCATACATCTACCACTATCTTATAATATTAATTCGAAAGTTTTCTAGAACCCATATTAATCAGTAATGAAAAGTATACTTATTTATTACCATCGATGAACGAACGAAACGGAGGCATAAATGGAGAGCAAAGACGTAGAAGCATTAACCTCACATTTCTTAACAACACTAAAGGCACGTTCCATTAAACGACTAAACGTTCGTGGCGCTCGCAACGACCCAAAAAATTGCCCGCGAATTTCAAAAATTTTTCATAGGCTGCAAGAAAAAATAGCAACGGGAAAAATAACGTTTTTCGAACCCGAAAAGAATACCATGGTTGCAGTATTGTTGAATTTAGAAGATGCTAACGTACCCATAATGATAAGCAATTAATACGTGACAATTTATTTGTTAATGATTGTATTTGAATGGGACGTATAATGGATGTTAATTGTTGAATGTACAATGAATATCCAGAAATGTACATAAACTGGCCCAATAAAATATTCTATCACGGTTGAAATTTTTGATTGAAGATACTTCGAATTTCAGTTTCATTTGAAATGAAAATAAGATTCTTAGGGATCAAACTGAAATTCATGTAAATATTTTTGGACATTGAATGTACAATGGACGAACGTTTTTAACGTCCAATGGACGGCCATGTTCACACGTACAATGAACATCCATTCAATGTCCATGGACGTTTGGACTTGAGATGGACTTAAAATGGACGTCCAATGGATGTCGTGTGTTCTATGGGACGCCGTGACCAAACGAGACTTCTTCCCTATCCCGAACATTTACGAAACTCTAGACTTCTTAGGTGGCGCAGAAGTATTCTCTACCCTGATTTTGAGCAAAGGATACTGGCAGATAGAAGGAGAACCCAAGAACAGGGAAAATACTGCATTTCCGTGCCATGGGGGTATTATGAATGCAATCGGATGCCATTTGGTTTGGTCAACTCGCCAGCGACGTGGATGCGTTTTATATATGCCGTTCTAGTGGGGCTCACAGGATCCCACTGTTTCGTGTACTTGGACGATATTATTTGTTTTTCGAAGAGGGACGTTCACAAACACGTAGCCAAGCTTATGGACATTTTGGAGAGAATACGAGGAGCAGGACTCACCTTAAACCCAGACAATGGAAACTGCCTACTTGGGACACATAATTCCAACGATAGTTCACATCCATATCAACCAGCCTCCTGATCAGATTGCTCACGTTTGATTTTAATAAGGAAGAAAAACAACAACAACAAAGTCTCGCGGTTTATTTATACACAATGAAGAGGAGGAAAAAAATCATATAATTATGGAAAATAAATCATCTGCTGCCTTTAAACTTTCCTTTTTTCAAAATAATGGTCCAGATAATTTTTGTTAGTCCCTGAAGAAGACCGTTGACACGGTCGAAACATCAGCAAAATAAATGTTTATGTCCTAAAAGAAGACTGTCATTCGCAAAAAGAACCAAAACCCCAAGAAACTCAAACTCCATTATATATATATATATATATATATATATATACATATATATATATATATATATATATATATATATAAGAAAATATCTAATCATATTGAATTTTCTTCAAAATTGGTGGTTAGTATATTTCACATCCAACTCTATTTGTCAACATCAATACCATCATCCTAACAGAATAAATGTATGGGAAAGTTTCACTCAGAATGTATCAAGCTCGTTTTTTTCGAAAAGAATCTCCATTTGGATTACATGATAAACACCCTAAAAGAGGGATGCATTATGATGGTATAAAAATTGAAAAAAAAACTCCATTTCAAATAGAATGTGACACCTTCAGATGTCCAAATAAGTAACAAAAGGCTTCAGGACGTGATCTCTAAAAATGTTTTATTTACAGCGATTTAATGAGCGCAAAACGTTTCGGGAATGTTCTGTTGTATTTATGAAACGGCTATCGAAAAAACTTAGGACAAGTTCTTTTTGTGACATCCCAGGAACATCCTGAAAATCGTTACCTGCGACGGTTCTATGCATGTATAAACAGAACATCGCAGTGGATGTTCAATGTCTCAAAATCTCGTACTTTCAAAATTTCTGAGATGTTTTTGTACTCGCTGAGTCCTGTACTGCATCCAGCTTGAAGAAGTTCAATATACCTTAAACTAAAATAATATCAATGAGTGTATTATGGTTTCATTTTGTATTTGTCTTCACTTTGCACCACAAACCTTAGTATTTCTTACACCCTTTACATTGGCATCTTGCCAGGAACGCTTTTTGGTGCAATTTTTGAATAGCCAAGTTTCATCAAAGAATACAAATAAACCCTTCTACTTCAGTTCCAAGTAAAAAGTGTATATGTTTACTTGCGATACTAGACAGTTTCATCAAACCACAACAGGATTATCTTTTCTGGCAAAAAATTATTGTGAAAGAAATGAAAATATAACGCCTTTCTGGTTCATTTTTTTAAGTTTTCAAAGCGAAATATTTTTCTGAAATTATTGTTGTCTTTAAATTTTGTATGATGAATGAAACGATTAAAATACTAACTTTCAATTCTTATATACTTAGTTCCTTGAAAGTTCTCTCGACATTCCCAGAAATATAAAAAATCTCAGAATATTTTGTAACAAGATTCTCAAGAATATTCCTGAATCCTTCATAGGTTGTGTAACTCAATGCACTTTGAATGTTCATAGAATTCTCAGAAAATATATATGTAACGTGTTGTGGAAATATTCTTAAAAAAAAATATTCCATCAACTGATTCTATGAATATTCTGAGAATGTACTTTTGCTATCTGGGATTCATATTCTGTTTGAGTAATCTCCTGATGCGAGAGAGAAAATTGACACAGCTCGATCTATTTGTCTCCACAACAATAATTACGATGAACCGACCTCCAATGTTAATTTAAACGCCCATTATCTAATTTTAGCGTGACATTTGTGGAATTGACGCTTCCTCAAACAACGTCGAGATTAATCCAAATATATGTCTTTGCACATTATGCACTTTCATAATGAATGTTCCCCATTACAATCATTAGTAAAATTAGGCAAAATCAAAACAGAAATTGGTTACCCTTCGAGTAGGTTTTATTCAGAAAACGTTTTACGAATTTTCTTATTAAACCACAATGTTTTATATAGGCAATTGGATTGGTGTGAAGTTATCCATAGATTTCGTGCCACACATGCTGACATGTGGAAAATTAAAATCTGTGGCTGGGGTACATATTTATAAGCACCCGGACTAAAAATCTGTGGCTGGAAATATTCAACATACACATGGGATTTGGAATTCAACAGCTTTCGATAGCATCGTGATATCAGTCGATATGAAACCTGGAATAATGTCAATTTATATTATGAAAGGGACCTCTTAAGATGACGTCACTTTTCTACGGAAATGTTTCTGTCACCAATAGACTTTTTGATAAAATGATTTTTTCAATGGGCATCGCGTCAATTCTTCACCCCCTTCGTTAAATCAGTACCCCAAGAGGTGCGTTCATGAAAATTATAAGAATTATAGAATTTCAGGTTGATTCCATTTTTCTTGTCACCCTTACAGTTTTCGCGATTAGTATCAAATTCTTCATAATTGATATGATTTTCATGAACGCACATCTTGTGGTTCGGATTTTCCGAGGGCTCTAAAGAATTGTTGTTACTCGATAAAAAAATCATTTTATCGAAAACTGCAAGGGTGACAAAAAAAACGATTCTACTACGGCATTCAGCATGCAATTCTCTATAATTTGTATGATTTTCATGAACGCACATCTTGTGGTTCAGATTTTATGAGGAGTTTAAAGAATGGACGATGCCCGCTAAAAAAAATATTTTTTTGAAAACTGTGGGGGTGACAACGAAAACAATTCAACTAAGGTAATCAACATTGAATTCTCTATAATTTGTATGACTTTCATGAACGCACATAATTGGGTTCTGATTTTACGAGGTATGTAAAGAATTGACGATGCATGATAAAATAATCATTTTTGCGAAAACTGTGACGGTGACAAGGAAAACGATTTCACTACAGTAAACAAATAAATTTTTTATAACTGGTGTGATTTTCATGAACGCACATCTTGTGGTTCTGATTTTACGAGGGGTGTAAAGAATTGTTGTTACTCGATAAAAATATCATTTTTTCGAAAACTGTTTGGTGACAAGGAAAACAATTCAACTACGGTAATCAACATTGAATTCTCTATAGTTTGTAGGACTTTCATGAACGCACATTTTAGGGTTCTGATTTCACGAGGTCTGTAAAGAATTGACGATGCATGATAAATAAATCATTTTTGCAAAAACTGTGAGGGTGACAAGGAAAACGATTTCACTACAGTAAACAACATCAATTTTTTTATAACTGGTGTGATTTTTATGAACGCACATCTTGTGGTTCTGATTTTACGGGGAATGTAAAGAATTGTTAGGTACTCGATAAAAATATCATTTTCGCGAAAACTGTAAGGGTGACAAGAAAAACGATTCCATTACGGCAATCAACCTGAAATTCTATAATTCTTATAATTTTCATGAACGCACCTCTTGTGGTACTGATTTAACAAGGGTGTGAAGAACTTACAGATCCCCATTAAAAAAATCATTTTATCAAAAAGTCTATTAATGACAGAAACATTTCCGTAGAAATTCACGTCAACTTAAGAGGTCCCTTTCATGATATGAATTGACATGATTGCAGGTTTCATATCGACTGATATCATGGTGATATCGAAAGCTGTTGAATTCAAAATCATGTATGTTGAATATTTCCGGCCACAGATTTTTAGTCCGGGTACTGATAAATATGTAACCCAGGCACAGATTTCAATTTTCCACTACGTCAGCATGTGTGGCTACAAATCTATGGATAACTTCACATCAATCCAGATTTTTTTTTCGCGTGACTGTGAACGCATTTTTAAAAGACTGGACTGTCTGTACTGAATGAGTTTGTTTATCAAAGTTCTTAACGAAGAGATTGTTCATTTATTTGTACAGTTAATCTGTTGCTATTTTTCATTCCTTCGTCTTGATATTCGGGAGGTGCGTCCTTTTGTCCTTACCGTTCATAAACTCAGTTAATTTCCATCAGTGATATTTTAAAAAATATAAAATATATTATTTTGCCATTAATGAACATCACAGCGGAAACGCACTATTTAAGTCTTTGCTTTAGTTATTTCAGAGAGGGATTTATTTGCTATAGCCATAAGTGATACGAGAGAAATATATGCGCATGATTCTAAAGATACCTACCTACAGTTTAACCAACATAATATACAAAATTATTTTTTTTCAAATTTTTCTCTTTAAATTTATTTTTGTTCATATTTGACACCAAATCGATGTAAGAATATAAACACTGACCTCATTTTATTACGTGATAAACAATCCTGACCTAGTTATGATAACCTTATACACGTTTTCAGATCAAACCAATGGTAGCACGCAAGTTCATTGATGCTCGAAAATAAATAACCAGCACCTAATGAAATAAAGCATTATCATCTAAACAATGGTGGAACTTATTTCAACGACCTAACAGGGCATTATTCCATTAGTGCCTCACAGGTACAATAGGGCCATCTCACATTGCCGCTTACAATCCTAACGACATAAACTCCCTTTAACATGATCCTTCGAGCCTGATAGTCAACGGGACCTCCCTTCAACATGGTTCTTCGAGCAATAAACAGCGAGCTTTGATGAATGAGCTCACACACCATACCGGCCAGCTAGACAGTAGACTACCAAACATTAACATGTTCCTTCGAGCAAAAAACAGCGGTCTTTGGTGAAGAAGCCAGCCCAAATAATCAAAACATCATCCAGCTATCCAGTGGACAACCAAGCATCAACAATAAAAATCCTGGAGAATATCCACATCCATCTACGAAGTAACAGAGCACTTAGACCACTGAGTAATCTCTCACAAAATCCAGTAGTACGTCCACAGCAGAGGTAGCCGATCCTCAAAAGTCGAGGAAATCCCTCACAAAATCCAGGTGTATATCCACAGCAGATGTACATCCATCTACGAGGCAGCAGATCCCCAAACTTCGAGGTAATCTCTCACAAAATCCAGGAGAACATCCACAGCAGAGGTACATCCAACCACAAAGTAGCAGAGCTCTCAAACCACGAGGTAATCTCCCAGAAAATCCAGAAGTACGTCCACAACAGAGGTACATCCAACCACGAGGTAACAGATCCCTCAAACTAGGAGGTAATCTCTCACAAAATCCAGGAATACGTCCACACCAGAGGTACATCCAGCCACAAGGTAGCAGAGCCCTCAAACCACGCGGTAATCTCCCACAAAATCCAGGGATACGTCCACACAGAGGTACATCCAACCACAAGGTAGCAGAGCCCTCAAACCAGGGTAATCTCTCACAAAATCCAGGAATACGTCACAGCAGAGGTACATCAACCACAAGTAGCAGAGCCCTCAAACCACGGGGTAATCTCTCACAAAATACAGCAGTACGTCCACAGCAGAGGTACATCCATTCACGAGGCAGCAGCCACTCAAACTTCTACAAAATTCCTCAACAATCCAGGTGTACGTCCATAGCAGAGGTACATCCAACCACGAGATATATTAGAGGCAGAATCATATCTATGATTTGAAGGCAGTTATACATGCAAAATACATGGCTGTACATTGCAGCCATACCAACAGACATTGTGCTTACTTGCAACGGCATCGATGAAGATATCAGGCTCAACACCACTGATATTCTGCAAATATCCCAAGATTGTAGAATAGCAAAGCGTTTTGCATAAACATCAAATGTCTGCATATAAGAAATTTTTTAGATCACATTGTGAAGCTTTTTGTAATTAATTTTAACATCTTAACATATCACATTTTGTTTTAAAAGAAGATTTTCTGACATTTTTACACCACAACAAATAATTTTGAATTCAAAAGGGAGGATGTCCCTTCCCAGCGAGCACAAACATCCCTGGGAGGTTTTGGGATGTTTTGAAAATGTTGGCATGAGGATGATTTTTTGAGACGCAATATGAACTTCCCATAGAGGTCTTTAAAGGATGTTGGAAGTATTGTATATGTTCTTCTGTGGCATTTCTTGGAATGCCTACTGAGAGGTATAGGCGAAGTCAAAAAAATGTTAACGTGTGGGTGTTCTTTCTAGACATAACATAGTTCGCCTTGAGAGGTTCATCCCATATATTGAACATATATATTGTCCAGTTTCATAATGGTTCTCGACATTTTTTTCAATAACTTGATCATTTCACACAACAAAAAGTTAAACATTTCATGTGAATTAAATCTTACAATATTTTTCGACCCCCCCACTTTCAACTATTTATTTCATTTTATATTCCTTCATTTTGATACCAATACCACAGAAATAACATGCTTATATTTTCACAAGCAAATGAAACCAATATATTATTCAGTATAATAAAAACCAATGTCCAAATGACTTATCCACTTATTTTCTGTTTTCATTTTAAAATTCCCGTCATGTTACAATTTGGCCGTTTAGTGTGCTAAACCTGATAAACCTCGCAAAACAACACTGGACTGTATGGCTCATGGAACACTGTGAAGCGTGTTGATTGAATTTTTATTTTTAATTGAGAGAAACTGGAAAGTGATGAGTGTTTGAAGTGTAGTGAACATTACCAATTATATAATAGACATTTTTTATATCACTGAATAAGTAAATAAAGTATTTCTAGAATTGAATGTATTATTAGCATAGTCCAGAAACATAATATAACCTCAAAGGCATAAAATGTATATTTTTTGATAGGGTGTTCGAATCAGTAATGACATGTTCAAACTGTATCATTGAAGATTCTTGAAATAAACGAACTGTTTTCTTCATACATTTTTCCATTAGGAACTTTGTCAGTTTTCAGATTATGGGGAGTTGTAAAATAAAACAACTCCCCATGTTCCCAAGAGACTTATGCAAACTGAAATGTATTGACTCTTCAAATAGGAGAATTCGATTTGTGATAATACTGAAGAATCAATGTGAAAATGAATATTTTTCCAAATATAATTTCAACTAAATCTTCTTTCCAATTATAAAATTGAAATTATATATAAGAAAATATCTAATCATATTGCAATTTTCTTCAAAATTGGTGGTTGGTATATTTCACATATAACCTGTTTCATGAGATGAAATCTTAATTTCAGTACCCTAAGAAATATAAAAGCCGTGTTATAAAAAGACTTTGTTTTTATTTTTCAATATCAACACCATCATCCTAACAATAAATCAATGGAAAAGTTACACTCAGAATTTGTAAAGTTCGTTTTTTTCAAGAAGAATCTCCATTTAGATTACTTACATGATAAACAAGAGAGATGCATTCCTGGTGGTATAAAAATTGGAAAAAAACTCCATTTCAAGTAAAATGTGACAACTTCAAATGTCCAAATAAATTACAAAACGTTTCAGAAAGTGATCTCTAAAAAAGTGTTATTTACAGCGATTCAATGTGCGTTAAACGTTTTGGGAATGTTCTGTTGTGTCTATGAAAAGGCTATCAAAAAAACTTGGGACAAGTCCTTTTTGTGACATCTCAGGGACATCTTGAAAATCGGCACCTGCGGCGGACATTGGTTGTTCTATAATAGTATATTATGCAACGATCATGTAATGATGGCTATTAATACACGAGCACGAGGTAAGTTATGACACGAGCTGAAGGCGAGTGTATTAATAGCCATTACATCATCGTTGCATACACTATTTTTTCTACGACCAATAAATAATAAAATAAACTAACAATGTTCCGAAAGAGATGAAATATCTTTCGTAATTCTCCAGTCGATGAATTGTCTGTATACTTTGTCATAGATTTTTTTTTGATTTTGTTGGAACAAAATTTTCACAGTAACTTTTTGCTTTATCAGAAATCGCTGGTGGTGTACACTGCTCGACATATTTATAGGTACTTTTGACGCGTTGTGATTGAATGTCAATTAAAATTAAATGTCAAACAAGTATATGTAGAAACATACCACTTGATTATCCCCAAGAACGTGTTTCTATAGGCAGAACATTCGTTTCATGATGAAAAGTACATGTTTTTATTTTCCAAAATCTGTTTCGAAATGAAAATTCGTGTTGAAATGGACAATATAAATAAATCGGTAGCAGATATTTAATTCGCGTATTATAATACGGGAGTAGAAAAAAATCCTATTCATGTATAAACAGAACATCGCAGTGAATGTTCAAAATTTCGTACTTTTAACGTCTCTGACATATTTTTGTGTTCGCTGGGTTGTTATGCAGTCAAACTGTGAATGAAGATTCTTCCCAAAAATGGAACTTCATCTACATGAATTATTTTCAACAAGGTTGGGTAACTTTCAAGTTTTTCCAATGTTTTTTGCCAAAATGAAAATTCAAAAATATTTAATTTTGCGTAAAAAAATTATTTTTGTTCAAATAAAAAACATTTTTAATATCAATTTTTCCAGAGAAAACCGAACTAATTATACGGAAAGTTCTTTGCAGAACTGGAAATACTGTCTAAATGTTTTGGAATTATCGACACATGCAGAATTTCAAGTTATTCAGACATTGAGCATGTGAAATTATATATACGCCTGGACTGAGCACCATCGAATTCCATGGGACGACGCAAGTGTTCTACATAGAGAGGAGCATTGGTTCAAACGAAAGTTCAAAGAGGCCGCCTATATCGAAGCCAATAACGCCTTTAGTCAACCAAGCGTTGAGAACACAAACGTATGGAAACCACTAATTGCTCTTTCTAGCGGGCTGCAGAGGCGCGAAACTTCACGCACCACCACACCGCGCGAAATCACACGCACCACTGCACATGGCGGAATTACACGCATCATTGCACCGGCAGACATATAAATTGGTAAGTAGCAAAACTTGTCAGTATTCACCTGAAGACGATTACAGATACAAGCATTCGAAACGTCGTGAAAACCTTTTTAATCAATTAAGACGATGGACGTCCGGAACGAGAGTAATCATGTACAACAGATATCTTAGACTACTTTTATACAAGTTTCAGATTGCAAATTAGAATATTGGCAAGTTCCAGTCGGATAATTTGGGATTTTTGGAAACAAAGGCGGTCACCCTAGAAACCGGCTAATTCCTATAAAAGCGAGTTCAAAATCAATCAGAGGACAGTCCAGCTTGGGTCCTCGTCCTGACTACATCTCCTGCTATAGAATTATATTTAGGTAAGGTGAATCGAATAATTTTAAATCTATTTTACTGAAACTGAAATGTTATATACGAGTTGAACATTTATAATGAATTATGATAGTTGACATTGTGAAAGTAGTTCAAAACGGAGCGGCGGGCTGTAAGCTGGATTTTCACGGCGAGTTTTCCGATAGGCGTGTTTTGACGAGTGGTTCTTTATCGTTTATTTAGATAAATGATGAGATTCGTATAATCAAATTATTTTGCAGGTGATAGTTTGCTCATATGATACATGCATATGGTTTTTACTAATATTCTATGGTTATTTCATTCTTTAGGTAAGCATAATGGTTTGATATGTTGAATAAATTTCACAGGTTATGGCTTATACATATATATTGCTTTACTAATGTTCGTTTATTATTGTCTTTAGCTTAGAATGATGATATTGGTATATTTAATTTATTTTATATCTTAATGCTTACACATTTTTTTATGTATACATATTGTGTCACTGATGATTTAGATAATGATACTGGTAAATACGAATTATTTTACAGGTTTTTGTTTACAGATATTATATACCCTAACAACACAGGGATGTCCAAGGTACGTCCTTTTTAATGTACAAGGACATTCAGGGGATGTTCTGGTATATCCATAGGTTGTCCCATTTATATCCCTGGTATTTCTGATATCCATTCTCATATATAAGAATCGTCTAAACTCTTCAAAATGTTCACTGAAAATTCAAAGTTAATATTTTGTTTTGAAAATGTTTGTTTTTCTTCTGGAAAATAACTATGAAGAAAATGGAAATATATCTCAGAAATTTCTGATAAGTTACCATTTCGCAAGCAAAACATTATTAATGCATAATAAACCCTTAATATAAATTCTCAAGAATGACACAAATTCCAAACACAATTACATTTCGGTTTCTGTGGTTTTGTCCTGTTTGGCTTTGGCAACATTATTTGAATTATTTGGTGATCTGTCAACAATGGTTAACCTCACTTTGCATAATGTGCAAGTTTCTAATTTTTCTTTGTTTTTTTGTTCGATGTAAAAAGATTAGCGGCATCCTTATTGTGTTTGACGATTTTTGTGAGCATTTGAAGTATTTTATCATTATAGTGTTGTGTATATATCATACTCGAAAAATTAAAATAAGGTTCATAAAACAAATATCAAAATATTGACTGTAATCTTTTGGATCGAAGACTTGATTCTTCCAATTATATGGTTATTCGATTCTGAATATTATGTTTATAGTAGTATATTCATTAATCTATTTTAGGTACATATTAATATAATGGATCATAGGAGGAATAAGGTATCCTCAAGGCTTGAGAGAAAAAATACATTGAGTAAATATTAAGGACAATAAAACTTGGAAGACAAAATGAAGAATCTTGAGAGACTTGTAGTGGTCCTTCTACTATAGTCGATTAATGGCTGTAAATTATGATATTCATATAACATTACCTTTTACAAGTTCATATAAAATATGTGAATCAATTTCTGAAAATTTGTCTGATGGTTCTTCCCTTGGAGAATTGAGACCTATATCAAGAGAAGACCTAGTTCATAATTATCCTGTTGAGAACTTCCATGAAAATATTGAAAATTAAATTTATAACATAAATTCAAAGTTAACTGAATGGGCCTTGAAACACAACATAACATGCAACAATAATACTTGGTGAGTATTTTTATCTAATATTGTGAAACCCAAAAGAGCTATAACATGATATCTGTATTACCTAGTAATGTTTTTCAATGTCAATTCAATTCCACCTACAATAATATCTTTGTAAGGGGATATTCTGAAGCCATTGGCAATAAATAAAAACAGATTTAGGAGGCTTTGCAGAAGTTTTTCAGGAGGACTAAAGAGAGAAGCCACAGAGAAAAAGATAATGCAATGCCTGCAATAAATGCAACACCCTAATATGTGTACAATTTTCAACTGACAGTCTTTTTTTGTTTATTTATCATATGAATTTATATATAGGATGAGTTTTTGTTTGTCGTTTTTTTATCATATTTTAACACAATATGACATATTAATTTCTGAATTAAACTTGTTTTGTGTTGAGAATCTTTGAATTAAATTTTTTCCATGAAATTTTTCAAATCAAATGAATGAAAGGAAAGGACATTCGAGGACGTCCAGGGGATGTCCCTGGGATTTCCTACTTTAATTATAGAACATCCCTAGGGTGTCTCTTTGATGCTAATTGTCGGGACTTCGTACATCCCTTGGATGTCCTTTTTGGTGGAAAGTAGATGTCCCTGGGACGTCCCTAGTCTGTACCATGTCCCGACAAGGACATCCCAGGGATGTCCTAGTAGCAAATGAAGGACGTCCCTGGGATGTACTTGTGTTGTTATGGTATACATATGGTTTTCACATATTACTCATTATTCACCACACTCACACACTCCTCCGGAATAAACCCCGTTGAGGCCCTACACAACATCACAATCCACCGGAATAAACCTGGTTGAGGCCCTACACCACACCACAATCCTCCGTAATAAACCCGTTGAGGCCCTCCACACACATCTCCGGAATAAACCCCGTTGAGCCCTACACAACACCACAATCCTCCGGAATAAACCCCTTGAGGCCCTACACAACACCACAATCCTCCGGAATAAACCCCGTTGAGGCCCTACACAACACCACAATCCTCTGGAATAAAACCTGTTGAGGCCCTACACAACATCACTATTCTCAGGAATAAACCCCGTTGAGGCCCTACACCACACCACACTCCTCCGTAATAAAACCAGTTTAGTCCCTACACAACATCACTATGCTCCGGAATAAACCCCGTTGAGTCCCATACTTAACACTTTCAATTTGGAATAAGCTTAGTGAATATCCAAGGCCTATGTTAATTGACTGATTTTGAGTATAGGGCGTAAACTCAAGGTTAAGGTGTATTGTTTATTATTATTTTTGAGATGTTTGATCTTAAAGATTGATTCTCATAGACAAATAAAATCGTGGAGGCAAATATTTAACACTCATCTACGTATTGTCCTGTTCTAATATAGTTCTCTTCCTTAGGTACTGGGAAGATGAGGACGGATCCAAAATGGATTCTACAAGTTCCACACAATTAGCTTCGGGAAGCCCAGGTCCGTAACGGATAGAATTATAACTGAACTCAGTTTTATTCAAGAGTTTGATTGTCATCCAGAATTTTCAACTAATTTCCTATTATCAATTCATTATCACTAACAACTCAACTCAGTTAAATTATGGAGTCAGCATTTTCTGACACGATTAGTGTCTCACTTATAACATCGAGTAAAATAGAGATTTTAGCAAAACTGTGAAATAGTGGAAGTGAATATGTATCATTGTCCCATTGTTGCTTCTTGCCATAAATAAATAAATCCCGGTTCTACTACTTGGGCCAAGATTAGAAACACTAAAGAGTGACCATGGAATTCCCGGTTCTACCACCTTGCCAAGCTTAACACTAAAGAGTGACCGTGGAATTAAGCTACAAATCCTGGTTCTACCACGCGACCAACCTATCAACGTAAAGAGTGACCGTGGAAAGTAACGGGTTTGTGGGTACAGGTGCACCCAAAAGGATTCCTGTCCATCAGCAGATGAGGTCCCTGCAAACTTCTTGATGTGTGGCGAGGTAAATATATTAGTGGACTATTCACACACGTTGTCGGGAGTAAATTCTATAGGAATTTTTGTAAGAGATTAGACTAAGTAATTTTTAAACCACCTCACGAAGTTGCATATTGAGTACACCTTAATAAACATTAATGTTATCTTGGAAGACAAAGAATACTGTGATGATAGGAAAATTGAAATTTGACAATGGTTCCTGGTTTGAATCTAGAATACTTAATTTGTGGAATATATCTAGGTCATATCAGTTGAGGCCTATCAGTAACCACATTAAATCTTCAACTTATATTGGTCTGGAATTGATTTTTAGTACTTGACCATGGCTCATCGTGACAATTTAATAGCTAAATTGAGAAATGTTGAAATGAGTATGTTTGTAGTGCCACAATGTTACTCTCTGCTAAGTCATGGATCCCAGCTCTACGCATACATACAAACTCTAAATATAAATAGAACATACGTACTGTAAAGAGTGGCCGAGGATGGTAACGGGTTGTCTAGTATGTGTGCACACAAAACAATCGCCGACCGGTCACTAGGTCAATTGAGTCTAGCAACTCTTTGGTTGGGTGCTGAAAATGTACTATAGTCTTCATTCTCTCAATTGGCGATGACAGATCTATGAATATACCCGCGAAATATACCGGTAAGGTATTTTGGGAATTAAACAATTTTACAAATACAGATCTAAATAATCTTTTAAACTCATTTAACTTGACTATGCATATAGAGTCCCCTACACGAATCTCTCAGTATTCTGCCACAACGATAGATTATATATGTACGAATTTGGACAAACAATATATTACTTGTGATATCACTTCAGCTGGTATGTCCGACCATGAAGCTATATTATGCTGCTGTAAAGTGAATTTTATAGTGAACCGCAATAAATTCAGATTTGGTAGATTATACAGTAAAAAAAACTATAAAAGATTTTATAATACATGCCTGAATACCAATTGGGATATTGTGATTTTCTCAAATTTTTACAATTATTTGGTGACTATTTTCAATAGTTCATTTCCGATTCAAAAGATAAAAATCAAGCACAGAAAACAGTGGATTACTCAAAAATTTGCAAATAATAGCATCGTCATTTATTCGGAAGTTTAATATGATATTTTTTTTCATCGGTACTTCAGTAGATACCGCAGTATTTATAGGCAGATTGTCAGACAAGCAAAAGAAAGTTACTATAAAAATAGATTCGAGCAAGCTGAAAACAAATCGAAAGAGACTTGGCAAGTAATTAATGACCTAAGAGGTAAATCTAATAAAGTACATGAAGTTTCACTTTCACCAAACGTTCTTAACGAATATTACTGCTCTGTTGCAGAAAAATTGACTGAAAAATTGACTACTCATAACGACCCTATGGAACAATTCAAAAACCCCTTTATTTCTGAAACTTGCATTCTTTATGACACTGATATTTATGAGTTGAAACAGGTGATTGTTTCCATTGGAAAAAAGTCGTCATCTGGTTACGACGACATTACAGCAAACATTTTGAAAAATCTCCCAGATAACACATTACAACTGTTAACCAATATTATTAATGAATCATTTCAATCAGGAATGTTTCCTGATTTCCTGAAGGTATCATTGGTAATACCGCTACATAAAGGTGGAAATCAGGACGACCCCTCGCATTATCGGCCTATTTCCCTAATTCCCACATTAGGAAAGCTTATAGAAAAACTAGTCAAGATAAGGATAACTGCATTTCTGACGAAACATAAAATCGTTAATAAAGAACAGTTTGGCTTTCAAAGTGGTAAAGGCATGGAAAAAGTTTATACTGGAACCAATAGTGGCGAGGTTGCTGCTGCAGTATTTTGCGATTTTTCGAAGGCTTTCGACTGTGTGGATCACGAAATACTGTTGCGGAAGCTTCCTTACTACGGCTTCAGAGGAGTGATACTGAGCTGGTTCAGCTCATATTTGTCAGGTCGTAGTCAGATGGTGAAAACAAACCATCGCTCAGAAATTGGGAAAATACATAATGGTGTGCCTCAAGGTTCAATACTAGGGCCAACATTGTTCCTCATCTACGTCAACGATTTGACAAGTATAAATATCGCAGGAAAATTCACACTATTTGCAGACGATACTACCATTTTTTGGCAATCAGACAATGCAAATGATTTAACTAAAATCATATCCAATGATATGAAGACAGTAAAGAATTGGTGTGATTCAAATCGTCTTCTCTAAATATTTCGAAAACTAATATAGTAACTTTCAGATGTGAACTTGACAATATACCCATGGGGAATGACATAATTGAGAACAAAAGTAGCTTAAAATTTTTAGGAGTACATATCGATAGAAAACTAAAATTTGAAGACCATGTTTATGCCTTGTGTAACAAAGTGTCTTCTGGTTGTTATGCAGTCAGAGTAGTCGCAAATGAACTTGGTTTAACAGTAGCTAAGACTGTTTATTTTTCTCTGGTGGAATCTCACCTGAGATATGGAATTTCATTTTGGGGCGTATGTAGTGGTTATCTACTACAAAATATTTTAATTTTGCAAAAACGAGCCGTAAGATATATGTGCAAATCAAAACGTAGAGACTCTTGTAGATTACTCTTTACCACTCATGGAATTCTAACAGTGATTTCTATCTTTATAATGGAAACAGTGTGTTTAATTAAAAAATATTTGAACAAATTTCAATCCTTACCAACCCATTATATGACAAGGCAATCCAACAACATTAAGTTGCCAATACCAATGACATCAGTCATAAAGGATTCCATTATCTATAATGGTTGTAAAATGTTCAATCATTTGCCAAAGAATGTAACAGAAATAAAATCTTTACAATGCTTCAGGAAGGCTGTGAAATGTTTTTTAAGTGATAAACCATACTATAATATATAAGAATTTTATAATGATAATTTTTAAATAACCAATCAATACTGTGATTTTAAATTTTATTTGGGGTATATTTCATTGTGACTTATATATTTTATTTATTTTTATATTTATATGAATTTATGTTATGGGTTAAGACAAACTTGTTTATTTTTTACTAGTATTTTGTACGACTTATATGTTTTTATATATACAAACTGACTTCATGTATTAAGTGAAAATTGATTGTTTTAAATGCATTTTATTTTTACATATGAAGTGCCTTATAGATTAAGATTAAGTGAAACTTTGTCCACAAGATTACTCTTATGACAATAAAGTATATTCTCTCTCTCTCTCTCTCTCAGATATATTCCTGTCACTTCTTTATAGTCCAAATTTCACCCTTTCAGAAACACTTTACATAGTTGTATCAAATTAGATTAGAAACCAGAGACTATTTCCTAATAAGCTGAACTATTATAATTTTCAATATTGTCTTGTGAAAAATGTAAAGAATTTAATCGTTGAATTTGTTTTCAAACAGGTTGAGATTGTAACTCTTGGCTTTAATATATGTATTTATTTACCTATCGTCTTTTATTTCTCTTCAGCTGAGCAAAACTTTGTATCTTAAAAAGATCACAAAAAGTGTCTATCTATGTATGTGCCGTCAAAAAAAAATGTCTATACTAGGCTATGTGCCAAAAAACAAACAAGCTGTCTACTGAGAGCAGATTCTGCTACCTGAGAAGTGGCGCTGACTGTCTAGACGATCCAAACAAAAAAAAAAGGTAAAAAAAAGGGAAGATTGAAAAAAAATTCAAGTCAACCAGAAAAATTACCAACCATATAAGACCGGGGTGGGTTCGGTTACACTATAAAAACCAGCTTCCTTTGTATTTTTGCATTAGGAGTAGTGCACATAGCCACACCACAATTTGTGTCTAGGGACATCTATATGTAATTTGGCTGCGAGGCTCCCAACCTGCATTTTGCATGATGAGTTAACATACGAAATTATTCCATCTTTTTCCAATTTTTTCCAAATTCCAATTTTTTATAATTTCACACGTGGAAAACAATTGTTTTTACACAAAAAAAATGTGGTAGCAAACAAATGAAAACCTTTCACAGATGACACTGAAACTGATTGCCAAACACTTGGATAGCAAAGTCAGCCAAATAAGGTGAAGTTTCTTTTCCACGCATGTGCAATGCAGGTTGGGAACCTCACATCTAAAGTGAGAGTGTTGCCAGACGCGAGTCACCACAATATCTTGAACACATTTTTTGTGTCCTTTTGTGACACGGGCGGTGCAACTCCAAGAAACTAACTTGTTCCGACTGTTACTTGCACAGAAACATCACACATCTCTTGACCAAGTGCAGCTCCGTGACAAAAACCATTTACCGGAAGCTGCTCTTTAACCTTCTTTGTCCATTTTTCTCCTTATAGGTACCGCCTATATAATGTTATGTTAAAAACATCACCTCGCCTAACTTTCGCCAAACATATATGGCTGCTACAGAAGTGTTCTCAAGAACATTACAGATCAACCTTTCGTGGAGCCAAAACTTAAAAAAGCAACACCATTAATCATTTTGTGTACATTATGAAGATATTATCAAGAAACATTGTTTGTCAGACAAGGGTGCTAACTGCCAAAAATAAAGTTTTGAGATATTAAAAAAAAAGTAATAAAATGGTGAATATTTGTTTTTTTGGTTCATTAGCATTGAAAATCTTGTTAAAAGGCTAACATAGAACCAACTCTAACATACACACTGAAATAAGTTATGGGACAAATCTGAAAACAAGGATAATTTCTTCAAAAAAAAAAAAAAAATTGTGCAAAAAAAATATTTTTTAACATAATAAAATAAAAGTATTGCTGATGTATTTTAGTGTTTGTTAACAATAAAAATTAGGCTGAAGGCAAACGTAAAACTAATACTTTCCTGAATAATACAGTAGGTAGTCGAAAATTCAATGTTAAAAAGAAACATATTTCTCGAAGAAAAAAATAACGTGGTGAGTTTCACAATACATGTTTTTAACAAAATAACATCACAAGTCGTTGCTAATCCATTTGAATGCCTAGCAGTTCCTTGTAAAAATATTGGTGCAATGGATTACTCAGATAGGGCAACATAGAGCGAATACTTTTGTTCTGTTTTCTGGTGGGAGTCAAAGCATTTCAACCTTCATTAAATCTCTCATAGTTTTCTCTTTCTTCAGAATATTGGTTTCAGTCCATTGTTGTGCTTCAGAAAATATAGTTTTTGTTTTCACGTTTATGGGATTATATCTTTCAATCCGTATTTTGACTGCTTTGCTGATTTTAAACTTTTTAGTATTCCCAAAATCTGAAGTCAGTCATTTTGATCAATTCAAACGGTGAGTTGTATCTTGCTGACTGAATAACGTTAACCAGATCGTCTGGTATAAAGGATTTCATAAATCTTTTGCGTTTTTGTATCAACGCAAAATCTGTGCCTGCTGGTAAGAAACTTGATCTGTATTAAATCGTGAAAGCCATGAACTACCAAGAATATTAGTATGAACAAAATACATTTGTTTTTGTTGTGTCTCCTGCAGTTGTCACATCAGAGGGTTACAGATCTTTTATCAGTGAATCCGCTATTTAGAAAGCGGAGCAGACAGGAGGCAATCACATGTGCGCCACGTCCTGCCACACCTTCATGCCATAAAAACATGTTAGCGTTATTACATCACCTACATAGATTCCCAAATAATAACAGGAAAGTTGCGAAAGGTAAAACATATTAGAATGCACCAGCGTGGAAACAAACATTACCTGTTCAAGGTCAATAGATAAGCAACATCTGACTTCCTGGAAGAAGAGACTCACATGTATCCTCTTTCATAATATCCCTAGCTCTCTCAGCTCTTCATCAATGAAGTTCCATTTCTGTTTCGGCTTGCGCTTGTCTATTCTTGGTCGGCAAATTGAAAGTTTTGGAAAGTCCTTATTAAAAACAGACCGATAGAAGTTGTATGTTACTGCAGTCCAGGATTACGTTTTCGCAAAGCCCTAAATAATCTGTCAACATCTAAATCTGGGCTTAGATATTCTTTTTCAGATTTTGTTCTTGTATAATGACCAACGTCTCTTGGTATTGAATTTATATGAGCCTTTATGGCTTCTTGATCATTCTCGGAAAGTTTTGACTTTTTTGACATGTTCTTTTATCAGAGTAAAACGTTTCGCCTGCTTTCTATTCAGGGACAAGAACGCCAACTTTTTCCTTTTGTCACTGCAAAGGTATTTATAAAAGTTGCCTTACAAATAACTGAAACAAAATTTTCACTTTCTGTTGGAATGGTGTAGCCTATTGTTACCTGGCCATGTCTACGTCTCTTCATATGTCCTACATGGATAAGATTTCACTAGATAGGAACTCTGGCCTTTTAAGATTTGGTTATGGAATTTTTCAAACAAGACTATACGCCATGGGTATTCGAGTTACTTGCAAGAAAATTTGCATTTACAGGTTATTTCAAAATGTAATATGTTACGTAAATAATATATTTTTTCTACTACTCTTATTAGAATACGTGAATTAAATATCTGCAACCGATTTATTGATATTGTCCATTTTAACAAGGATTTTTATTTCGAAAGAGATTTTGGCCAATAAAAACACGTACTTTTCATTATGAAACGAATTTTCGACCTATAGAAACACGTACTTCGGGATAATGAGTGGTATGTTTGACATTCAATCACAATGAGTCAAAAGTACCTATAAGTATGTCGAGCATTGAGGAATTATCTTGTACACCACCAGAAATTCTTGTTTTTATTTTATTATTCATTAGTCGTAGAAAAAATAGTGTATGCAACGATCATGTAATGGCTATTAATATACTCGCACACGGTTAACGACACTCGCCTTCGACTCATGTCGTAACTTATCTCGTGCTCATGTATTAATAGCTATCATTACATGATCATTGCATAATATACTATTTAAATACATTACACAATAACAAGAAATTATCTTATGAACAGAGTACAAACCATAAAAATAAAAAAAATCATGTCTAACCAGATTACAACCCTTTCTGGCGTCCCACTTGGGTCCCTTGTTGTTCACCTTGTTCATAAATGACATTGGTGACTCATTCCATTTCAGAAAATTCTCACTTTTTGCTGATGACCTACAAATATATCTGCCAATTCTGAATATTGCAGACTGTCATAAACTGCAATATGATATTGATTCCCTGAAGAGATGGTCAGTGACAAACGGCATGTCCTTAAATGTTAATAAATGCTACTGCATAACCTTTGCTTGAATACATAACTCAATCAAGTTTGATTATGTAATTTACAACATTCACTTAAAGAGATAAAACGAAGTTAGGGTAACGCTAGATACAAACCTTACTTTTTACACCCACATAGAATAGGATAGACTTTATTTGGCTAGTTTACACATCGGTTTATAGCACGTCAGTTTGTACAGAAATATTATCTATGGATATGATATGTAAAATATATAAGATAGGATAATATGTAAAAGCATTCATTTTATCGACATATATATGTGTTTAAAAATAACATTTGAAAATATTTTTTTGTAAAAAAAAATAAATAAATATATAAATGGTAAAAGTTATGTAAAATTTTTTAATGCTTTCAGAAATTCTTCTACACTATAAAAACAATTATTTATGAAGAAACTTTTCACGTTAATCTTAAAAAAAATTTCATTCAAGGCGCGCACTTCTAAGCTTAACTTGTTATAAAGATTCAAATTCAGAGAATTAGATTTCGACTTAGTGAGCCTGAAGCGTTGAAGAGCTATTTGGTTTACCAATCTGGTTTTGTATTTGTGAATATCAGACGAAAGAGTATAACTCCCTTTGTTTGAGTGTATTTCACAGAGGGTTTGATGAATATAAATGCATGGTAGTGTCATTATTTTCATATCAATGAACAGGGGATGACAGTCCAATACCAGCTGGAAGGCGAATAGCCTTCTTCTAGGATCTGAAGATGATTACCGCACTGCTGGATTTTCCCCATAAAATGGTTCCATAACTAATTCGAAAAGGAAAGAGACCAAAATATATTTGCCCCAATAATTCAGAACCTACAACATATAGTCAATCGAATTGTCAGCTGGAATTTTGAGGCTAAAAAAATCTGGAGAAGTATTGATAAGTGATGTATTGTCAGACAAAAGAATGGTGGGTAGCATATGCTGACAGATGTCATTTATATAAACAATAAAAAGTAGGTCCAAGGACAGAGCCCTGAGGAACTCCATGTTTCAATATCCTGAGTTCAGATGTTGTATTTTGAATTTTAACCAGTTGTTGTCTGTTTGTTAAGAACGATGACATCAGTTTGAGTGTTCCTCTAATCCCGTAATATGATAACTTTTCTAAAAGTAGGTCGTGAGAGACACTGTCGAAAGCCTTGGACAAGTCACATATGGAGAGAATGGAATGTTGCCTGTTCTCAAGGCCGTCAACAATATCGTCCACGACCTTCAGCAGTGCCCTTATTTGTTTTGGCGGAAACCAAATTGAGTGTTGGCAAGGAAGTTGTTAGATTCAAAATAGTATGTTAATCTGTATTTCAGTAAGATTTCTATATTTTTATTGGTTATTGAAAATGGACGAAAGTTGTCTAGAGTTTCACTCTTATTTTTTTTGAGTAAGGCCATAACTTAGATCGGGAAAATGCCATCTAAAAAACACGTATTTATGAGAGCAACCAATGGTTCGAGCAGAATGTCCGATGTTTCTTTGATAAATAAAGCATTTATTTCAAAAGCGTCTTCTGAGCTGGTTTTTTTTAAGTTTACTTATGGCTGATACAACTTATTCTGGAGTAGTTGGGGCTAAGAAAAAACTTGATTTTGGCGATGGTAATTTTTTCATGAGATCAGAAGTAGTAAAGGAGGAACTTGGTAATGTTTTGATAATATTTTCGGCAACAGTACTAAAAAATATGTTGAAGTCGTCAGGACTGAAATATGCATTTTTATTAATTTTAGGTTTTTTGTTGTACTCAAAATTGACGATTCGCCAGCTATCTCTTGATATGAAATTTTCGTAGGCTATTTTTTTTGAGGATGAGATAGAGTTTCTGTAATCGGCCTTTAATCTTCCGTATGTCGACCAATTGTCAGCATAATTTGTGTTTTTTGCGATTATCTTCACAGACGACAGTATTTTTTGCCTGTTCACCAATTCATCATTAAACCAGTTGACAGGAGGTCTATTTGAGTTATACTTCTTCAGAGGAAAACATTTCTTTACTGATTCACTGTTTGTTTCTAGGAGCCAGTTTGCTGATTTATTGAAATAACTCAGGGATTTGTAAAACATGTGCCAGTCAGCTTGGGCTACAGAATTTTTGAATTTTTCTAATGCATTGCTCGAGAAATTTCTTCTGACAACTATATCAGTATTTGCTACATTTAGGGGTGTGATAATGAACTGTGACATGTGGTCCGATAAACACTCCCACTGTGCGGTGTTCAGGTAAGATGTCTGTAATTATATCATCAATGCAAGAGGCAGACTTGTTAGTGACTCTAGTAGATTCATGGATAGTGATTTCAAGAGCATGGGATTCTAGTATCGACATAAATTGTGACAATTCGGGTGACTTTGCTTTGAAATTGATGTTAAAATCGCCGGTCAAGATAGTGCTGTACTTTTTGTTTGGTATTGTACATAGTAATAGCTCCTCTAGATGATTAAGGTATACCTGAAAATCGCCTACACATGATCTGTAAGTCGCGAAAATCACTACTTTCAGACTGGATATCTCTAGGGCACAAAATTCAGAATGAAATTCTTGGTTGAAAATTGTAGTTGTTATAGTACGGCACCTAATATTTGTTTTCAAGAAAATGCAGACACCACCATGGTGGTTTTTACTTCGACAGTAATAGCTAGCCAAATATATATTGATACTCTTCAAGTTGAGCTCAGTTTGCCAGTGTTCTGAGAAACATAGAATACTTGATATTTTTATCTTTCAAAAATGAATTGATTTCATCGATTTTATTGGCGATACATTAAATATTTATGTGAAAAACTATAAGTGAGTTTTTTCTTCAAAAAATATTTCAGAAGAACTGTTTACAAATGAGTTCTTCATCAGAGTGCCAGAGTGTGTTTTTTTCGCAGGTCGGTGAAAAAACCTATCGATGTGCGTTCCCTTAGGCCATATCGAAGGCAACATTGCTGCTTTCAGAATGCGATCATGGATGGTTACCTTAGTAGTATTGAGGGTATTTTGATTTCATCTTTTCGCATTTTGTATAGGTGAAGGAAAGCCAATTTATCCATCGATTTCAGACAGGGAACTATAAACAAAGCTCTCAAGGTCCTGGGTTTTGTTCCCCGAAATTGCACCAACCTTTCTGTTTGTGCCACAAAAACTGTATTTATTTATTTCAACGGATAACTCAAATTGTATACAATACTTATTATAATACATATATATTAAAAATGGTAATATTAAAAATAAAACATCGCAAAGTTAATATTAAAAATTAAGAATAAAACATCGCAAAGTTATGTGACAGGACAAAAAGAATAAAATGAGATCAAAATATATAGTAGATTACAGAAGATTACAAAATACAATGAAGTGTCTTCTTGAAGTGTGCATGTGTATACTTGGCATATGTAAGATCAACATTGGAATATGCTTCAACAGTTTGGACTCCGTATTATAACACCCATAAATCTAGCATTGAGGCTGTTCAAAATAAATTTATCAGACACATTGCTTTTGAAATCGGTTAAGTTCAACATGAATATATGTATAATGACGTTCTATCTTATTTGAACTTAAGTAGTTGAACACTACGCAGAACAATAAATGATCTCACAATTTTGTATAAAATCATCTCAGGCGATATTTACTGTGAAGAATTATTATACTCAATTCAATTTCGGGTACCTTCTAGGACAACCAGAAACAATGACCTTTTTGCCGTTAGATACCATTCTACCAATTATAGTTTCTATTCCCCTCTCTGCCCAGACTCATGCGTGAAGCTAACATAGCTAATTTAGACATTGTAGGAGTGTCAATAAGCAAACTGAAAAGCCAATGTAGATTTAGGTTTATTATTAGGTTTAGGTTAGATTTTAGAACTTTGTACTATATTTAATAATTCAATTTTCAATTTGGTACTACAGGGTGTCCCTGGACTTCCTCTTTTCCTCTCGGGATTGTATAGATGGGGTCAAAATATCACCAGTACTTCATATAACTTTTGTTCCTAAAAGCCTTCGTTACCAAGTTACGGGCCCTCAAAGTTACAAAATGAAAAAATGTTTTTCTTTGATAACTTTCAAAGTGAATATTCAAAATCATCTGAATTTTGGTGATTGACTAAACAAATGAATTCCTTCGATGAGCTCTCATGCAGGAGTCAGTTGTTTTGCTACAAAGTCAGGAACGGACTACCCCTGATGGTCCACACCCCAAAACTTTGAAATGACTTTGATTTGTCAATATGTTTTAACAAAACAAGGTTACCTGGACAATTTCCTGAATAAAAGTACTCGTGTGGAAAATCGATCGGAGCAACGATTTTTGATAAAAATGGATTTTTGTTCGATGACATCCAACCTGAGATGTCTAACATTATTCGAAAAGATTAATTTGTAATGAAAATAGAAATGATAGGTACAATGTTCATAACAAATTTTTATCATGCATACCAGGGTCGTTTCGTATGGCTTCACAATGTAATGTAATTCTATTCAACAAGGCATCTCTGGTGTGAATAGGTGTAGCGTAAACGAAGCTTTTTAGATGCCCCCACAGAAAGAAATCCAATGGATTCAAATCCGGAGACCGCGGTGGCCATGAATATGGCCCACCTCTACCAATCCATCTATTGGGGAAAATCTGGTTCAGATGGTCCCGCGCAATCAAACTAAAATGAGGAGGAGCGCCATCATGCATAAACCACATATCTCTTCGGGTTTGCAATGGAACATGTTCCAAAAGTCCAGTCAAATCGTTCTGAATGAACTCCAAATATCGTCCTCCATTCAATCGGTCATGTATAACGAATGGTCCTATGAGATGGTTTCCTATGATACCAGCCCAAACATTCACGTTGAATTTCCGTTGGTGTTTGGTTTGCAATATCCCATAGGGATTTTCTTCGGCCCATATGTGGAGATTATAAGAGTTGATTACTCCATCTCTACTGAAACCTGCTTCATCAGCGAATAAAACTCGAGTAATAAAAGTAATATACTCTCTTTGCTTAGCCAGGATCCAATTGGCATATTCCAGTCGTGCTGGAAAATCTTCAGGTGTCATGGCATGCACCTTCTGGATGTGATATGGGTGGAGCAGTTGTTCCCTAATTATTCTATGAATAGTGGCCTTGGATGTATGGAACTGTTCTGATAGGTTTCTGATGCTCATTGAAGGATCATCAGCGACAGCTTCCAAAATATTTTCCTCCAATACAACGGTACGCACAGCCCTAGGAGCGCCCTCACCACCTTGTTTTGGCAAAACCGAACCTACAATAATATCGAAATAAAACAACAGGCTCCAATTAATTATCCATTAAACATTCCTGTCTCCTCAAGCTGCGATTGACACGCTCGAACGTTTCTCTTGCCGGTAACGTTCGATTGGGAAAATGCTCGGCATACAGACGATGGGCTTCTGCAGCATTACCAAATGCTCGTCCATACAATGCATGCATATCTGCATATTCGTTGAATGTAAACTGTTCGGCCATATCAAAACACTTCAAACTGTCCTATTAGAATATTGACAATACAATGACAACGCACCACTCAACAAAACAAAATCGGGTTAAAAATTTTCTCCCATGAAATTATACTTATCAGTGAAACTCCTCAACATTTAAGCTGTGAATATGAATTTGCAACATCGAAATGTTGAGTTTCATGAGATTCAGATAACACAACACGAAACGTGCTTATTCCACGCGTACATACAAAATATGGACTGAATTCGATATTTCATAGTGGAGTAGGTTGTTAGTTCAAAAACACCACGAATCTATATAACTTGATATTTCATTTGAAAAAATATCTACATTGTGAATGAAACTTTCAACTAGGTACTGTACTTTTTGTTTACGAATTTATTTTAGCATATTTTGTATTATCCCTGTTATGAACGTTGTTGAATTAACGTTAGCATTAGTATTTCTACTGTGAACATTTTTCATTTCAAATAATGGTGGACGATCGGGTTTGATGTCGTCGAGTAAAATTGCATTTTTATTAAGAATCATTGCTCCGATCGACTTTCCACACGAGTAATTTTATTCAGAAAATTATCTACGTAACCTTATTTTGTTGAAAACTATTGAAAAATTATCTGTCATTTCAAAGTTTTGGGATGTGGACCATCGGGATAGTCCGTTTCTGACTTTGTAGCAAAACAACTGACTCCTGCATAAAAGCTCATCAAAGGAATTCATTTGTTTAGTCAATCACCAAAATTTAGATGATTTTGAATATTCACTTTGAAAGTTATCAAAGAAAAACATTTTTCATTTTGTAACTTTGAGAGCCCGTAACTTGGTAACGAAGGCTTTTAGGAACAAAAGTTATATGAAGTACTGGTGATATTTTGACCCCATCTATACATTCCCGAGAGGAAAAGAGGAAGTCCAGGGACACCCTGTATATTTTTCTGTACTGGGGATATCCCGTATACCAATAAATAAACAAACTTGTTCAGTCAGCAATGCTTTCTCTGCTACAGTCTCAAGTTTTCGTGTTTTATAAGTCTTGGCCACTGCCACTTTTTCTATGTTTATTTTGGTCCACTTCACTTATATTCTACAACAACTTCCCGAAATTAATTATTTGTATATTTTCAAGAACAACACACGTTTGGACGGCTACTACGCACAGGCTTGAATAATTCAACAAAACAGCTGATTCACTCTGACAAATTACCATTGTCGCTTACCGGTGGCTCCATCTAATTTTTATTGTAGGAAGCATAATCTAAGTCATGGCACATAATACTTTTGTTAGGTCACAAAGCATGACATTTAACACCCTTCTACGGCAATAACTCGATTTCGAAAATTATGGCACTTAGCACCTGTTACTTCCACTCTTCAATTATGAAACTGATGAGTTCTATTAAATTAGGACAATTTATGAAGACATAGACAAAAGTTTTGTTCATTTCTTCAAGTTTTTCTTGCAGAAAAAATCAAAGGATGTGCTGCATGAGTTTCGAAAAAACTTCAACTAAATAGGTTCAAAATGTACTATGAAAGGTTTCAAGGAACTGACGAATAAATGAATGTCAATATAACTTTATTCAAATTGTTCATAACATCGATTTGATTAGATTTGGGCACTTTCTAGTAATTACCATAATTCACATATACAATTTTGTCCTGAGATGAGTAATTACATAGATGTTTGGGAAAATACCCAGCAGAAGCCAACACAATAAAAAAAAATACATAAAAATGGAAACATCGTTTCGATCTCCATAAATATATTTCTGAAAATATGTAAATGTTTATGCTTGCTTTGAGAAGTTGTATTCAGTAAAAAAGCATAGAGAAAAAATATAATAGATGCATTTGTTTCCTATCAAATCGGTGGGAGAGTATTTAAGCTACCAAACAAACGACAATACATTTTTTTACAGGAACAACGCCCAAAGATTCCGTATGGATTGGAAATTGGCAACCAAATGGTAATCACTGTGACACTGTGCAACCTCCCAACAAGGATGACCAGTCCAGTAGCGATTTTGGTAGGAAACAAATACCTTATTATTCCTTAATAAAATAATTGTTTACAAAATACTACTTGGGAAACATAAAAATCACAGTAGAACGAATTTGAAATCCTGAACACATGCCAACTTATATTGTACAATAAGCCTAAAGCATCATAGAAATATAAAAAAATAAACAAAAATTTAACGAAATAAGATAAAAAAAATATGCAATAAAAATATTTTTATAAGGTTATATAAAAGTTTTCAAGGTCTATCGAAAAATAAATGAATATATATTGTAAGCTCTTCCAAAAATATCTTCAATAACGATCGCCTTCGGGTTGTAAATCCAACCAAACGTTGTAGGGTTGTGTCAGATTGAGTTTTCCCAGATCTATGATCACCTGAAATCAATTGACAATCCATCAGTATGATCGGAATAGCATTGAAATATTTTTCAACAAAAACCTGACTGCATTCAAAAAACACTTTATCAGATTTGACCAAGAAATGGACATGGAAATCAACAACTACCTTTATTTACTAACATATTGAGTTTTATCAACATAAATGAAGACTTGCTAGGCGTTGTGGTGTCACACAATAAAAAAATTGCACAAGTTACCCCTTCACACCTGTATGCGCATTTCGATAACTAGGTTATCATCATCAGTAGGTTAACTACACTAAATAAATTGTAACATTTTCTTACAATTTATACCTGGTGTGGTGGGTTATTTTATACTGATTACTGTTCCTCAAGTCGCTAATGGGACCTTGATGGTTGCATGGGGATCAAAGTAAACAAAGTGGAATACATAGGCCCATTATCCTCATTAGGTAAATTTTTATTATAGTTTTTCTGGATAACTATACTCTCCAGGCAGTCTAATTTTCTAGTGGCATTGCCCGATTTGATCATTTTAAATTTATGAATATTAATTTTGTGACCAGATTCGATCATATGGTCCGCCACACTTGACTTATTCTCCCTTCGGTAAGTAGCATAGGCCAAATGTTCGTGGAATCTTTTGGAAATTGAACGTTTTGTCTGACCTTACTAGACTTTGTCACAATTTTGACAATTAATTTAATAAATTCCCGACTTATCTAACATGTCAGTTTTTCCTTCGGGTTTCCTAATAACTTTTGCAAGTTATTTCTATTGCTATAAACTGCTTGGAGATTTACATCCCGGAATATAGTGTTGTTACCTCTCGTGAGGTTTGGATGGAGAGGGATTCTCACGAATTTCTTGCTTTCCGTCATTTACTTAGAGTAGTGGTTTCATTCAATAAACGTGTGAAAAGCTTCTTTCTCAAGAGATTATCAATAATGTCTGGTGTATATCCATTAATTATTGCTATTTCCAGTACAAATAAGGTGATAAAAGATCAGAGAGAGAAAAATTGTTTTTATCTAAAATCAGATAAAGGAAACAAGGTGGTCATTCTAGATAAATCCGAGTATTTTGAAAAAATGAGCAAACATTTCACAAGGTCCTTATTAACAACTCAAAAGACGGTGTTCTTTTGATACGCATCTATAAGTCAACTGTGGATAACTGCAAAATACTATTGAATGATCGTTTGAAATTCAAGTTGGGTATATCAAACCAAACAGTTCCAAAATTATACGGTTTGCCAAAACTTCATAAACCCGGTAATAGTATGAGACCAATTGTGTCAGGTATCAATTCTTCAACTTTTAACCTGTCAAAATGGCTATCAGACGAGTTCAATAGTTTACTTATCCAGCCAAATAGTTTCTCTATCAAGAATTCTTATGAGTTCATCGATAGAATCAAAAACTTAACTTTGGTGGAAGGTGAGATTTTGGTTTCGTTCGATGTAGGCTCTCTATTTCCAAGTGTACCTATTCCTGAAACCTTGCAGTACTTGAAAGAACTTTTAGAGACGAACAAGTTTCCTTATGCATGGATCAAAACTATTTCATATTCCAAGATAAATTCTACCAACAGAAGGTACTGCCATGGGCAATTGTCTATCACCATTAATGCAAACCTTTTTATAAGTAAATTTGAAACAAATCAGAAACTTCAGAGTCAATATTTTCCAAAAAATTGGCTCAGGTATGTGGATGATGTGTTTTGTATTTTTAACACGAAAAATCAAAACATCTTCCTAACATCCATGAATTCAGTGTTCGAACGAATTAACTTCCGGAAATAAAAGTTGACGGACAATTACCTTTCCTTGACACTCTGGTCATCAGAAATAAAGAGCGTTTGGAAATACATCTACAGAAAGCCCACCGACACGAACAGGTTCATCCCAGTCGATTCAAAACACCACATTCAACACAAAATGGCTAGTTTCAATTTTCCAATACACAGAGCCGTGAACTTCCCAATAAATGCTGATCGTTTTCAAAATGAAATAAAAAAGAACAAGGAAATAGCACTAATTAATAGATATACACCAGCCATAAATGATAATCTCTTGAGAAAGAAGCGTTTCACATGTTTAGTGTGAAAAATCATGAGAATCCCTCTCCATCCAAACCTCACAAGAGGTCTCAACACTATATTCCGGGATGTAAATATCCAAGCAGTTTATAGCAATAGAAATGACTTGCAAACGTTATTCGGACACCCGAAGGACAAAACTGACATGTTAGATAAGTCGGGAATTTATGAAATTAGTTGTCAAAATTGTGACAAAGTCTATTACGGTTAGTCAAAACTTTCAATTTCCAAAAGGTTCACTGAACATTTGACCCATGCTACCTACCGAAGAGAGAATGTGGCGGACCATATGTTTTTTCGGAGTGTTTCTTTCTGTCACTAGGTACCGCCAGTTAAAGTTTATCTTTTCCGGCGTACCTATAGGTGTTACAAACTCGATGATGGTTAGTTTACGTTGTGTCTCACTTCAGCCAGAGTTCTTTGGACCTTTGGCTGGTTGACTACTCCGTACTGACGAGGGCCAAGAAGCCTGAAACCGGTATGCGGATTGTTAGGTGAACACGACATAAATTAAACATAATCGAGCTTATCAGAAAGAAACATTTGCATTCAATGTCCATTGATATTATATGGAAGTATGCATGGATTTTCAGGTGAATATCATTCAACGTTCTGCGTGGTATTTGCCAGGAAAGTAGTTGTTTTTCACCTGAGATCTACCATTTTCTGGTTCAATTTTATATTGAATCCTTTATGTGAAGAAAACCGTTTTATTCGATTTTTCTATTCATTCCACTTCACATGGCACTTATCTTTCAATAACTCAGTTATCGTAATGCGCATATAGGTATAAAATGAGTAAGCGTGGTAAACGGGTTACTTTTGCAATTTTTTGAAAGGATTGATAGCTCCACGAATTCTATATTGTTGATTCTAAATAGGTACCAGCAAAACTATTTTTTTAACGCCAATGTTCCGAAATAATTGTTTTTCTGTTTTAAAGCTGAAATGGACAATAATCACATATAGTAGAGGGAACAAAATACAACAACCCATTTTAACACGTTGACTGCTAACTACGAGATCACTCGTAGTTTGTTTGCTTGTTGCCATATTTGTGCAGCTAACATAAAATTTGTAGTATATCAGTTTAAATATGAATAGATGGCCTCAGGCAGGAGAAAAAAAAAACATGGTTGGCTTACATGAACAGAAAATGTATTATCAAATAAACAGACATTTATATATAAATTGATTATAAAATAATTATAAAACAACACACTTGAGAAAGACGTAAATGTGATGGGCTTGACTCTGAATCTGATTTATTGCTAATGAATATAGACGCATATCTTTGTAACAAAGCTACAGATCGAAGTGTGTCTGTGCACTCGTAGTTTGGCTTACGAGAAGAGATTTCTGATATATAAGCCAACTATGAAACAATTCGTAAAATATTTTTCAAAAAACACATTCTATATGCTTTTATATGATTACTATGTACTATAATTAGGGTTTAAAAAAATATATGATTGAGATGAAATTGTCTTTTTAGACCTGAAGGTGTTGAAAATTAGATTTTTTCTGTTTATGAATACAAATAATTATAGAAATTGGTAGTGAATACAAACTCCTGTTGATAGTATGACAGAAAACATTGTGGCACAAGTTACACATTGAAATCATTTGATAAAATAGAAATATCGACAAATCCGAATTAAAAAAATAACATATGAAAGTGTGAAGTTAACGAAAAACTGATCTCGCCTAAATCATACAAGCCCAACCTACATAGATATAGCAAAAAGATCCAAACAAATATTGTTTTTCCTTTTTGAACATTTTTGAATGTGCGTGTGTATTTTGTTTTTCTAGAATCGAAATCAAATTTGCAAGATGATTAAAAATTATGTCCTTCTATTCAATTATGTTCTATTATTTTCATACCATTCATATTTATATTGAAAAGGGAAACATTCTCAATTAAATATTGATTAGAAAGATTTTTCTGTGATTTGAAGAAGTTATTGATATATCCTCCTTTTTGAGTAATGTTTGGTTTGACCTATATAATATTTTCCATATTCACAGGGAATACTATACAAGGTATTCCAAACTCGATGTATTCCAAACTAGACGTTTCTGGAGAACGGCCAGAGATAAATACTTGAAATTTGGTGTCCCACGATAAGAGACTGATCTAGTTCTTAACCCTTTGTGGCCCAAATAAATTTTTTGTCGAAAAACATGCTTTTGCTGTCATAATTAGACTTGATATTTTATATATTAATGACTTCTTCATTGAAAATATTATTTTTTTCTCTCAGATTCAACGGAAACAGATGGTTCCACCAGGATACCACTGGGAAAATAATAAGAATTCAATGTGTTGATTTCATTTAATTTTTATTTGGAAAATACGTAATGCAGTACAAAACTATAACAAGTTATTTTTTATGAAATAATCCAAAACAGTTTTTTTATCTGTGAGGCATAGGCCGACATTGCAGGAAGAGCAGTGCCATCTAGTTCTGTGAGGTTGACTCTTTGAACTACAGTTTGCACATCTGGTCTTATCACCATGTATTGGCATGTGCGCGGCCTTACTAATGTGCCGTTCTAAGGCAACATATGGCTTATATTTATTGACCATGGGATCTAAACTCCTCCTGCCTCTCTGAGGGGTTGTGGGATCGGCTCCAATCAGCCCATTCGCAACAGCAAGCCTGAATTCTTTTAGTGATAGTGTTTTTCCGTGTGTGATGCTTTTTTCTTGGAACATCAAGAAAGCATTGACAACAGTGAGGTCTATGAAGTGCCAAAAAAATTTTCTAGTTCAGAAAGATCAAGTCTACCTGAAAAAAAAAAATAAACAATAAAATTAGCAGCGTACCAGTGGTCCCATATGGAACCACCTAATAAAACCATGTAAAATCGCATGTGAAAAATCGAAATTCAGCAAACAGATCTCAGTATATGTTTAGGTATACAGTAACAAACAATTAAAATCATATACATACCTGCCATATCACCAAATTGAATCAAGGTACACAAATCAAATGACTCCGTGAACAAACACTGAACACATGTGCATTCAGTCCGTTGAACATTCGGCTTGAATCGGTAACTCACGACCGACACCGCACTCAGCGTAAATTCGGATCCCCACTACACAACATGCCAATAGGTGATCCCAGTTGAAGCTTACTTGTCCGCGAGAAATTAAACATTTGATAGGTGGTCCCATCGTGTATCCACTGGTACACAAAGGGTTAAAAATATTTTCACGGTTGTAGCACACCTACTTGAAATTAATATCAACATTCTAATAGAACATCCACCCAGTATTTCATTCCGTTTTTGGATTCTACGGAAAAGTATAAATAACTTTTACTGAACATGTCGTATACCTACCTCTAACCGTTTATTTAATATTGATTATTTTGTAATTTTTTTGCTACCAAAATGACACCAACTTGAAGTCAAATACCAGTACTCAAATTCAACTTTCATCCAGAAAATATTGAGTAATTTCAGTAATATTGAATAAAATGACCATATTTTATACAAGGTGTCTAAAGAACATGTCCATGTAGGCGATTAGGAAAAACGGCCATAACTCATTTTATTTAAATGGGACACCCTGTATATTATCCCATATTCGGATTTAACAAAAAAATACCAATTACTTTTACCAAGCATGTCCTATTCCAATCTCTCACCGAATCTTAAATATTGATTATTTTGTATTTTTTCTGACTACCAAATTAAAATGAAATATCTTCTGATAGAGTGAAATTTGATAAATAGTTTATACATGTGGAAGTGTACTTAAAATCAAATGAATCGACCATATTTTATGGAAGGTGTCTATAAAATATCTTGTTGACAACTTGGAAAAACGTCCATTAGTAATTCTTTTTCAGGTTATCCTGTGTAACATTTCAGTTTCAGATTGTACTCCCTAATCTGACTTTTTTTTTTCGAGCATGGCTCATACCTATTTCCAAATTTCCAGTAGTCGTGAAGATATCGAGAGCTAAACACGTGCTTGTTTAGCTCCTCGTTTTTCCTGCAATTTGTGGGTAAATCTTCGCGTATAAAATCCGTACTTTCTCGTAACTCGAGTTCTATTCATCATTAATTGAATTCTCTAGTGTATTCGTCATCAGGCTTACATACTTCAGTGTAAAAAGTGAATTTGTCGATTTAAACAGTGCCATTCAATTATACCCAATAATCAGTAAAAAATAATATACTCATTAACAAGCAACAAGTCGAAGTTTTTTGCTGCCCTGTGGTCTGACTGGTAAAATGGATGATGCCAATCTGCTCTACCTGTACGTCAGCGATAACCAGCAAAACCCCGGGTTTACCGTGCAGTGGTTCTTGCGAGAAGTTCCTCCACGGCAAGTGTGTCGGCCTGAGCAAGCAGGACGTCGCACGCCTCATTCTGCCTGGTGCTCTCTGAAATTGTGCCGACTGCAAGCGCGCTAGCCAGAAACGCGCATCTCTTTTAGCTACCGAAAATGATGAATCAGAAGGTGAATGCTCTATCAGTTCGATGGACATTCTTCAAGAGATTCAAAGAGAGATGAAGACGTTCAATAATGAATACGATAACATTTTAAAATCTGTTAATTTTTGCAGCAATCAGATAATAACATTTGAAAAAATGTTGAGCGAATTAAGTATATAAGAGAATGACAGTTATCGAATTTCGAAGGACAATGCAGATCTGAAAGTGATGGTTGGACAGTTGACAACCAGAATTGAAAATATTGAACAACAAGCACGCCTTAATAACATTGAAATAAGGGTGTGCCTGAGAAATCCAATGAGAACAAACTTGATCATATTGGCCAACATATTCAGTGCGCGATTTCGCCAGCCGATGTCAACTCAGCTCATAGAGTAGCTCATTCTACCCAATCTGAGAAACCTAAATCTATCATCGTCAAATTCCAATCGAAAGTAAAGCGGGATGAAGTTTTAGCAGCAGCTTAAAAAAAAAGATTGAGCTATACTGACAAGAGCCAACCGGGTCTTGTCATTGATAACATATCAAGAGGTCTCTTTATAAATGAACATCTGACAACAAATACCAAATTTCTCTTAAAAAAGCTAAAGATATGTCCAAGTCCAACTATTATAAATACATCTGGGTGCGTAACGGTTGTGTCTTCGCTCGAAAAAATGACAGGTCCAGAATTTTGAGAATCATCACTGAAAGTGATGTCCAAAAAATGACCTAAATTGTCACTTCCACTACAACCAAAGGTATATGCATTCTTGCCATTAAATGGAATTATCAATAGTTTATCAAAACGTTCGTGGTCTCAGATCCAAAACAAACCTTATGTACAAAAACTCGTTTACTTGTGATCAAAGTGTAATATGTCTGACCGAAACATGGTTGAACAACTCTATATCCAGTTCGGAAATAACTTGTGGTTCCTTCAACGTTTATCGGAGGGATCACGAAACAACATCATGCATCTCCTAAATCCGAATATGGTGGGGTTCTAATAGCCGTCAATAAAATCTTCAATAGCTACTCTCAAGATTCCTGGAACTCAGATGCTGAAGATCTATGGGTAACCATCACCTCAAACAACAACAAAACGCACATTGGATGTGTGTACATACCTTCAGGTGAATACTCATATCTCAAATGTTTTTGCACAAAACTGAGTGATATAATCCTATCTAATCCTGATGACATCTTTGTGATTTGTGGGGACATTAACTCCCCAAATATAAAATGGTTGCAAGACTGTATCAATAATATCTGCAAGCCTCACAACTTTTTTCAACAATTTTCAAACTTTTTGATAGGCACTGTTTCTTTCAATGCCCTATCGCAATACAACTACTTCACTAATTCGTCTGGTAATACAATTGATCTAGTTTTCAATAATATATTCCGCATCCAAAATGTGCAATTGAGCACCTTACCATTAGTTCCAGAAGACAAAAATCACAATACTTTAGAATTCGCTGTCAATATCCATAAATCCTTTTTATCTGACATTAACAGCAAACATAACTCTTTTGACTTATGTAAAGCTGATTATGAGTTATTGAATTCAGAATTATCTAAAATTGATTGGAATAATATGTTTCACAACTTGAACAGTGAATAATCTACTAATATGTTTTATAACACTATAAATTCATTTGAAAGAAGTAGTCCATCCTCACAGTGGAGTAGTAGAATATTTTGGTTAGGAAAAACTCAAAGTCCTCTCCACAAGTATAAAGTTGTTTATTTTAATTCAAACATGTTTCTGGAATATCTATTCCCATCTTCAGTGAACTGTACAATACTAAAAAGATAAAAAGGGGAAGGACATTATGAATTCTGTGATGTTAAACAACCTGAAGGACTTACCAACAAAAAGTTTTTTGGATCAGAAAGGATTATTTAAATGAAGAAAAAGTTGAAAACACATATTTACACCTCATTAAGGTAGGTGGTTTTTAAGTTTGGGAATCGAGCCCCAAAAATTATACAACGTCCACATTGTGTGGGAAAATGAGTTTCTTAAAAAAGTATTGAGCAACACATGCAATGGCGATTTGACAAGGAAGAGAAAAATTGACTCTATAATAACGATGTAGCAAGAGGGAAACCGAGCGCCATCTATCTTCCACCACTCACCTATAGATGACGCTCGGTTTCCCTCTTGCTACATCGTTATTATAGAGTCCATTTTTCTCTTCCTTGTCAAATCGCCATTGCATTTGTTGCTCAATACTTTTTTAACAAACTCATTTTCCCACACAATGTGGACGTTGTATAATTTTAGGGGCTCGATTCCCAAACTTAAAAACCACCTACATTAATAAGGTGTAAATATGTGTTTTCAACTTTTTCTTCATTTAAATAATCTTTTCTGATCCAAAATACTTTTTGTCTATAAGTCCTTCAGGTTGTTTAACATCAGAGAATTCATAATGTCCTTTCCCTTTTTATCTTTTTAGTATTGTACAACTCACTGAAGATGGGAATAGATATTCCAGAAACATGTTTGAATTAAAATAAACAACTTTATACTTGTGGAGATGACTTTGAGATTTTCCTAACCAAAATACTATATATTCAAGAATTGAGTCTGTAGTCTCGAGAAAACCAAATTTTCATAAGAAATATCCTTCATGGTATGCCTAGAGTACGATCAAAGTCATCAGAGAGAAGAGAAAATATCATGGATTATGGAAAAAGTACAATAATCAAATTGACTATCTAACATTCAAGCTACTGAATGGTCTTTCAAAATTTGCAAACCCAAAACACTTATGGCAATTTGAGAAATAAAAAAAAACAGCACTGCTTCAATTAACACGTTAAAAAATAACGATAGGATAATTACAAATTCTAATGAAATTTGCAATATATTTTCAGAATATTTCCTCTCTGTTTTTAATCCAAGAAGAGTTATTTCAGCTCATAACGCAATACATCAAGAATCACATAACAACATTCCTTCTTATAACATTTCCTTACAAGCTATTCCTCTCAAACTTCAAAATTTTTCAACTAAAGGAGTGGGACCGGATGAGCTACCAACAACATTCCTCAAGTACTGTGCTGAATATATTGCAATTCCACTAAACATAATCTTCAATAAATACCTTGAAGAGGGAGTATTTCCGTCAGTATGGAAGAAAGCTCATTAAATCCCAATCTTAAAATCTGGTAATAAACAACTCGTCAGAAACTATAGGCCGATTTCAAAACTATCAATCATAGCAACAATATTTGAATCCATTATTTTCGATAACCTGTTCTTCGACGTTAGAAACATAATTAATATTGAACAACAAGGCTTCATGAAGAAACGAACAGTAGACTCCAACTTATTCACGTATACTGAGTACATTCTGCATAGCCTCAATCACAAACACCAAGTTGGTGCTATTTACACCGACTTCAGCAAAGCCTTTGACAAAATCGATCACTCAGTTTTGCTATAGAAGCTCGCTGAAGTCGGGGTAAACGGCAACCTGCTAAATTGGCTCGAATCTTATGTAACTAACTGATCGTTGTCAAGCGGTAACCATCAGTAACCACAAATCCGAATATCGCCAAATTACCTCTGGAGTGTCCAAAGGATCTCATCTAGGGCCACTCCTATTTAATATTTATATTAATGATATATCCCAATGTTTTCGATTTGCCAATTTTTCAATGAATGCCGATGATCTAAAAATATATCACTCTATTTCTGATGCTGACGATATCACACTAATGCAGCAGGACATCAATAACTTTTATAATTACTGTGAGGTAAATAGTCTTTATCTGAATTTTGAAAAGTGTTACCACATTTTGTTTGGGTAGATAAAGCTTTCTAAATCATTCTTATCAAATATCTTCTCAACCCTTGAAAACTTTCACGGAAATAAAGGACTTAGGAATAATATTCGATACCAAAATGCTCTTCGATAAGCATATATTTCACATTTCAATAAAGGCTCACAAAATTGTTAGGTTTCATTATGAGAACTTGTCATGAATTTAAAAACACACAGACTCTCCGTACTCTCTATATGTCATATGTGTGTTTTGAGTTTTGGTTCTGTAATATGGAACCCTGGTTATGACATAAATGAACTCGAACGGGTTCAGAATATATTCATAGATTATATCAATAAAAAATGTTTTCCATCCAACCCTAACAATCGTCCGTATGTTCGGAATGAGCTGAACATATTAACACTAACGAATAGAAGGAAAATTTCAGACGTGAAGTTCCTCTTTGAAGTCATAAACAACTTAGTTGATTCGCCTGCTATCCTCAGTAACATCTATCTTAATGCTCCTAAATATATTACCAGGCATCAGCACCTTTTCCGTAACGAATAATCTCAGACAAACTATTTTTTGAACTCTCCAATGCATAGATGCACCATATTATACAATACTCTATCAAATTCCAATGATATTGATATCTACTCTTAGTCATTTTCAAAGGTTTCCCACATTTTGAAAAGGCATTTTTTTGCTTCGCAGACTTAACTGATATGTATTGAATAAGTATGTTTTCATTTTCGTTGTCATCCACTCATTTCATTCACTATATGTACACAATTCATTACTTTAATTGATTTTTGATTTATATCTATCACCTATTTCATTTTAGAATTATATGGATTGTATATTGAGAAATCCCCTATTTGTGAATACTGTCTCTGGGTTAGTCCCGTTTGTATTCCTCTTTGTAAATAAATAAATGAATCTATGCTAAAACTGAATTGCATCATCTGAGAGTTAGAAAAAACGCAAGTTCCAGCTGTATCTTCAAAAGTCTGAACATTTTGAAGCAAAGCAATCCAGATTGATTTGATTTTTTACTCAGATCATTTCAATTGGGAAATCACCTATTTCGATTCGTTATACTGGGAATTGAAAATCATAGTACTGTGCCGTGACCAGAAAAGAGAAAACCAAAATTTTGTTGAAAATGGAAAGTAATTCTTATTCAAATGCAGATATTTTAAATTTGTTTTATATTCGCGGTGAGTACCAGAGAGTTGTTTCAAGAACATGCAGGAAATTCAATAAACTTTATCCAAATTTAATGCAAATGAATAGAAAAGAAAATCAGAATAAATGAACGGAATTACGCTGTGTTGTGGAATGTTAAAACGCTAAGAAATCAAAGGAAGCCGATAACTGGAAACTGGAAGTAAATGAAATTAGCGTCTTGCGGTATATCCACTCCTGCCCTCATGCATCAATATAAAGTGCTGCTGTGGATTTAGGTATGACCTGCACTTCGACATGGAGAATTGAAAAAAAAACATAAAATGCATGATTATAAATTTATTATAGTTCATGCCCTACATAGGTGATCCTCCAAAAGGGGTAAATTTCTGTGAATTGATTTTAGCGTGGACTTATAAAGATCCAAATTGGACGGATGGACAGATGAATAAAAATTTTCGAGGGAGGAAATATTTAATAAAAAAACAATCATTTTTGGGCTGCAGAATATACCTATTTTATAAAAGAAAGGGGATATCAATAAAAGTTCAGTTTAAATGTGTTTTGTTTACTTATGAAAATTAAATTATCATATTGTATCTACTTGAATTCTGGAAAATATTTGAATATTTTGAGAACAACGGTTAGAGACTTTTTGGACAATTTGGTGCTTCATGTATATCACAATTGTTGGTATCAGTTGGACGGTAGCTCCTCTCACTGTACACAACTGACTACAACCTTCAAAGATCGGTGGATAAGACGCTTGGGTCCACAGTATTGGCCACCAAAATCCCCAGATCTAACCCCTCTTGATTTTTACCTCTGGGGAAAAATCAAACAGATTGTATATGAAACACCTCTGAATTCAAGGGACGAATTGGAGCAGAGAATAATATTCGAGGAAGTTTGGCCAGAAGAGATTCAAAGAGCAACCTACCAACCATGTAATGACTTTAATCCACGAATGTTTGTGTGTAAATGGTCAGCAATTCAAACAATAATGACCTTCATTTGTTTATTGAAATAAAATGGAGTTCTACTTGGAAACGTGAATCATGATTTTTCAACAGACATAGGTTTTTCAGATACCCTGTATGTAATATAAAACTATCATGGAGAAGGAAAACCAAACCTAGCATAATTTTTTCAAATATGAATTGAAATTTCAGCTGATGTGTATTTCTCGGTTCATGCAATATTAGTTTTAGCAAAGACTGATGTGAAAAAAAAAAAATACCAATATTCAACGAACAGTTAGACATAGATATAGAACAGACAACAATTAATCACATTGGGGAGTATGAAAAAGATTTATGAACGTCTTTCTGAATTGCCAACAAGATGTTTTCCAGATACCTTCTATAGAATATGGTCGATTCATTTGATTTTAAGAAAACTTTTCTATATAAATCAACTATTTATCGAATTTGAGTCCTGTGTATGCACTGTATCAAAAGATATTTCATTTTGATATGTCTCATTTCTATAATCGGAAAAAATTTAGAATAATTATTATAAATACTTAAGATACGGTGAGAGACATGCTTGGTAAAAGCAGTTGGTATTTTTTTGTAGAATCCGAATATGGCATAATGTGTCCCATTTAAATAAAATGATCGCCTAGATGAACATGTTTTTCAAACCCTGTATAAAATATGATCATTTCATTCGATATTACTGAAATAAGTCATTATTTTCTGGATGAAAGTTGAATTCGAGTCCTGTGTGAGTAAGAAATAAGGAGGTATTTGAATTGAAGTTGGTCTCATTTTGGTAGCAAAATAATCAATGTTTGTTTGAAGGTTGTAGACGATGTGGTAACTTGATTACTATCGTTTCGGACGTCCATCGTCTTAATGTATTTAAAAGGTTTTCACGACATTTCGAATGCTTGTATCTGCAATCGTCTTCAGGTGAATACTGACAAGTTTGGGTGCTACTTACCAATTTATATGACTGTCGGCGAAATGATGCGTGCAATTCCGCCATGTGCAGCGGTGCGTGTAATTTCGTGAGGTGTGGTGGTGCGTGAAGTTTCGCGCCTCTGCACCGCCAGAAAGAGCAATCAGGGTTTCCATACGTTCTGATCTCAACGCTGGTTGACTAAAGGCGTTATTGGCTTCGATGTAGGCCTCTTTGAACTTTCGTTGAACCAATGCTCCTCTCTATGTAGAACACTTGGTCGTCCCATAGAACTCGATGGTGCTCAGTCCAGGCGTGGTCAGCGATTCTGATTTTGATGTTTCTCCACGTTGAGTCCATTTCTTGTGCTCATCAATCTTACCGATAACGGTTTCTTTGTCTCTCCAATGTAGGAATCTCCGCATTCACATGGAACTTCATAAATGCAATTCTTACTGATTTCATTTTGTTGTCAGGTTTGGTCTTGGTCAGAAACTCCGTAAAGTACTGCCGGATTGAAGCAGCTCTTGATGTTGAACTTGTTTCCGATCCTTCTGATCTTCTCGAGACACCTCTGATGTACGGAAGGCAGATCACTGTGCTTTGTTGTTGCTCTTCAGATGTCTTCGTCTCCGGAGTTGTTTCAATACTCTTCTAGGAGTTTCTTGGGATATCCATTCCGGTGGAGGTCCCCTCTGATGTGGTTTAATTCGGCATCTACTGACTCCACGTCGTTGCATATGTGCGCCGCTCTTTCCCCCAATGTTCTCACGATTCTCTCTTCGTCGAACTCGGATGGTTGAGCTGTAACTGAGGTACTGCCCGTATGTGTCTTCTTTCTGTAGACGGAGGTGTGAATTTCATTGCCTATTCTCTCAACGTTCACATCGAGGAAGGGTAAGGCACTGTTGGTTTCCATCTCCATCGTGAACTTGATCGAATCCCTGATTCTGTTAATTCCTGAGAAGAAATCCTGGAGATGTTCGTCTCCGTGATTCCATACAATGAAGGTGTCATCCACGTACCTCAACCACAGCTTTGGTTTGTGTTCTGCCTCCCGTATAGCCAATTCCTCGAACCACTCCATGTATACGTTGGCGATGATTGGAGAAAGGGAAGATCCCATCGGGAGTCCGTCGACTTGAGAGAAGAATCGGTCCTTTTCCTGGAAATATGAGTTCTGTAGGCAGCACTGTAGTCATTCCAATATTGCGTGGGTAGGAAGGTCAGTCCTCTCGTGCAGCTGGTCATCCTCTTCGAGTTTCCTTTTGATGATACTGAGAGATTCCTCTATAAGCTGATGAAACGATCTTCTGGTCCAAGTTCTGTGATGGTGTCAACGAAGTGCTTGGAATTCTTGGCGTATGAACTGCTATTTCCTTGTAAGGGTTGTAGTATCGGTAGGAGGTATTTCGATAACTTGTAGGTTGGTGAGTTCTGTGAGCTGGTGATCGGACATGCCACTGAGACCGATCACCAGCTCACGGAACTCACCAACCTACAAGTTATCGAAATACCTCCTACCGATACTACAACCCTTACAAGGAAATAGCAGTTCATACGTCAAGAATTCCAAGCACTTCGTTGACACCATTCCAGATGTTGAACTTGGACCAGAAGATCGTTTCATCAGCTTCGACGTGGAGAGCCTTTACACCAATGTTCCTATAGAGGAATCTCTCAGTATCATCAAAAGGAAACTCGAAGAGGATGACCAGCTGCACGAGAGGACTGACCTTCCTACCCACGCAATATTGGAATTACTGCAGTGCTGCCTACATAACTCATATTTCCAGGAAAAGGACCGATTCTTCTCTCAAGTCGACGGACTCCCGATGGGATCTTCCCTTTCTCAATCATCGCCAACATATACATGGAGTGGTTCAAGGAATTGGCTATACGGGAGGCAGAATACAAACCAAAGCTGTGGTTGAGGTACGTGGATGACACCTTCATTGTATGGAATCACGGAGACGAACATCTCCAGGATTTCATCTCAGGAATTAACAGAATCAGGGATTCGATCAAGTTCACGATGGAGATGGGAACCAACAGTGCCTTACCCTTCCTCGATGTGAACGTTGAGAGAATAGGCAATGAAATTCGCACCTCCGTCTACAGAAAGAAGACACATACGGGGCAGTACCTCCGTTACAGCTCCAACCATCCGAGTTCGACGAAGAGAGGGATCGTGAGAACATTGGTGCAGAGAGCGACGCACATATGCAACGACGTGGAGTCCCTAGATGAGGGGGACCTCCACCGGAATGGATATCCCAAGAAACTCCTAGAAGAAGTATTGGAACAACTCCGGAGAACAAAGACATCTGAAGAGCAACAACAAAGCACAGTGATCTGCCTTCCGTACATCAGAGGTGTCTCCGAGAAGATCAGAAGGATCGGAAACAAGTTCAACATCAAGAGCTGCTGCTTCCAATCCGGCAGTACTTTACGGAGTTTCCTGGCCAAGACCAAACCTGGCAACAAAAATGAAATCAGTAAGAATTGCATTTATGAAGTTCCATGTGAATGCGGAGATTCCTACATTAAAGAGACAAAGAGACCGTTATCGGTAAGTTTGGATGAGCACAAGAAATGGACTCAACGTGGAGAAACATCAAAATCGGGAATCGCTGACCACGCCTGGACTGAGCACCATCGAGTTCTATGGGATGACGCAAGTGTTGTACATAGAGAGGAGCATTGGTTCAAACGAAAGTTCAAAGAGGCCGCCTACATCGAAGCCAATAACGCCTTTAGTCAACCAAGCGTTGAGATCAAGAACGTATGGAAACCCCTGATTGCTCTTTCTGGCAGGCTGCAGAGGCGCGAAACTTCACGCATCACCACACCTCACGAAATTACACGCACCGCTGCACATGGCGGAATTGCACGCATCATTGCGCCGACAGTCATATAAATTGGTAAGTAGCACCTAAACTTGTCAGTATTCACCTGAAGACGATTGCAGATACAAGCATTCGAAACGTCGTGAAAATCTTTTGAATACATTAAGACGATGGACGTCCGAAACGATAGTTATCAAAATAATCAATATTAAATAAATGGTTAGAGATAGGTATACGACATGTTCTGTAAAAGTTATTTGTATTTTTCAGTAGAATCCAAAAACGAAATGAAATACTGGGCGTTCCATTTGAATGTTGATATTATCACAAGTAGATGTGGCAACACTGCAGCCGTGAACTTATTTTCAAAAGTTAGATCGCAGTCTCTTATAGTGGGATACAAAATTTCAAGTATTTATCTCTGGCCATTCTCCAGAAACTTCTAATAGGCCATCAAGTTTATAATAACCTGTATATTACATATGAATCTGATTGAGGTGGTATCTTATATTTCAACCATTGAGAAATAACTCTCGGATAATTTTCAAATTTAAAAAAATCAAAGGACCTTGCACCGCATTGGCGTTTGGTGAATTTGCTCGAATTTTTTATATATTGCAGAACTCGTGAAGCTGATCAAATGTCTCCATTGCACCACCGCTCTAAATTCAACAATTTAGATTATATAGGGTGCTAAATATAACTTTTACAAAATTTTAAATGGTCATTGTGAATAGACTTTTTTGAATATATAAACCAAATCAAGTATGCATCGATTGTTCATATGGCCGATTTGAATACGCTTTAGAGAACAATGAGTCCTGCACGTACAGACGATATACAGGGTGAGTCCAAAGATAGCAATTTTTTCAGTGATATCCAAAAAATTGAGCGGTGGAATTTCATTCATTTTCAGATATTTTGTAGGATTCTAATATCAATTGCGATTGATGATATTTGCATCTCCTGAATTAAACTGACATATCTATTATGTATTTCTCATGAAACAGCATCAGTTCTGCTTATTGATATATCCAAATGCCTGAAATTCCGGAAAAATCGGTTACAAACTCGATCGTTCACGGTGAAAGTTCACTCTACAGATACACAAAATATACAGTGTGTATCAAAAACCAGTGTCCTTTTCTGATAATTTCCTTGAAGTAGTCATGATTGATATTGATGTCATTGAAGCATTTTCAGAAATACATTCTGTTCAACACACATCTGCCGAAAGATTTTGAACAATATTATCTACTACGATTAGTAGAACAACTCAAATGATGGTAGAAGAATCTCGAGAAATATTGCAAATAATTGAAACAGAAACATTGATTCTTAAACATTAAAAAGACGTACCTATATGGAATGTATAGGTTGCTAATGAAGAACGACAGGAAATTCAAAATTATTTAAGTTTCACTGTTCAGATGACATCCTGTTGGAAACCTTGGGCTCACCTCCGGACAACTGTCAATTGATCTTGATTGATGATGTATTATATTACCTACTTCAATATCAAAACTGTGGAATTCTTCGAACGGAAAAACAATTTATAACAGGGTAGCAATGAACTAAAACGAATGACGACATGAACAACGTACAGAAAAGGATGATAGAGTCAGTACATCTGATTAACTTGTCCCTCTCTTTGTTCAGCATCCTCTATATGGACGAGAAGGGCATTTGATGGATACCTTAAATACTGTTCTTGACGTGTGTAGCCAAGGTACCAGATAACACTGGCCATGAGGACATAACATCCAAGGGTCCTGGCTCCAGTTTTACAAGTGCAATAACATCCAAATATAACACCGCCAACACTATTGATTTGTTCAATATCCTCTACATTTGCTTCGAATATTATGAATAATCGATATTTGGTGGCATTACGGAATCTAGAATGAACTCTTATTCATAAAAATCCACGCTCATTCGTATTTGCATCCATTTGAAATTAATTTTCATCATGATGATATACAGTATCTTGTATATATTATACGATGCTGCCAATTCTACCTGGTATATGCCAACAGTTATATCTCGTACCAATTGTAAATCTAATTTTGGGAAGTCATTGAAATTATCCTGTCTGAGTACTGTCCACTGACCACGTCTCATATTTAGATTTTCTGCTTGAATTCTAGCTTGAACTACGTTGACTCTATTAGCCTTTTCCAACATTATATTGGCTAATTCTAGGTTGGCATCTCTCATTTGAATAAGCGGATGGTACTTATTTATTATCGCACCTGCTTTTTGTAGCAAACATTTTATATCTTTAATATGATGTGTATCAATTTTGTGATAACTTTTTTTAACATTGTCTTCAAATGACCATTCTGTGCCTCAACTATCCATCTAGTTTTTGTTATGATTCTGGACTTGGCTTCATCAGTTAGTAGTTGTCTTTGTCCTTGAGGTAGAACTGAAAGCATTTCACAATGAATGCCGATATTCTGAAGAAAAGTAAGAGCATCTCGGTAGCCCCTATCTACAATGAAAATATAACCTGGATGAGACCATCTTTTCATTTGGTTGACATCTATACTCAATTCATTCTGCAGAATGTGTGCATCATTATTTCCAGAATCTGCGAAATATGGGCCTTGAATATCCAAAATTTTACCATCAGTACCCACAATTAGGACTGGTTTGATTAAATGTCTCCCATTGTGTTGAGAATATGATTGTCGTAATATCCAGAAGTTGCAATTTTTGGTCTAAGTACAAATAAGTACCATCTATATGCTTTTGGTTCATTGGGTTGTGGATTGCACAATTGATTCGCAAAAACACTAACATGTCGGTCTATAAATTGTTCTCTTGCTATTGCGGTGAATCCTATATTATCGGGTACGAAACGAGTCATCAAAGATTCTCGCAATTCAGTTATCACTGAACTTGTTGCCTGGCGGCTTGAATAATTGAATATAATGGTTAAAAATACCTTGTCAAAGTTTGCATAAGAATGCCAATAAATCTTTTTTAGAAATATGTCTCTCACCTCTATCTTGTCTTGTACAGATACACAATGATTATATAAGTCACCAAACTGTTCTTTTGTGAGTGGAGCAATGGATTTGAATTCTTCAACAGAAAAACTATTCTCGTCTACGTAATCCAATTTACGCTTAGTGGCAGTTCTGTTGCATAAGAATGCCAATAAATCTTTTTTAGAAATATGTCTATCACCTCTATCTTGTCTTGGTACAGATACACAATGATTATATAAGTCACCAAACTGTTCTTTTGTGAGCAGAGCAATGGATTTGAATTCTTCATCAGAAAAACTATTCTCGTCTACGTATTCTAATTTACGCTTAGTGGCAGTTCTGAGTTCGTTTAAGCATGATTGAAGTTTCTGACCTTTCAGAGCGTAAGGTCTATTGATATATCTTAAGCGTATCGGTAGGATGGAAAATAAAAAGCCACGATCATCAAGATTAATTCTACAGGAATGGGTATTTTTTGGTATATAGATGTTCTGATTTATGAACACGTTGTCTCTGCATTCTATTGTGAGTCTTTGAAGATCAGCTACACCATTGCAAATGTGACACGTGTGCCTTGAGGATTGTGTTAAAATAATCAATCTCAAACTTCCTGGATCTTCTTGAAGGTGATGATTCTCTTGAATAATTGATTGAATGCATGTCAAACAGATTCTATTTCCATCAATTTCTGCGACATGTGGAAGTCCCCTTTGGTTGCGTCCTTCAATGGCAATTTCTTGTTTCAATTCATTTGGTTCTCCATCGAGTCGCACCATATTTTGTGTATTGAATATAACATCACATGTAAAACAATTCAATCGGTGACACTTAGCCATTTTTTCAATAATTGATATGTTTTTAATGAGAATTTAACATATGCAATGATTGCAAAATGACAATTCAGTATTTGTTGAACAAATGGATATGGTTGTTATATGTCATTCCAAACCAGAGCCATTCTGACCAAACTAAAGTTGCAGCTAGTCCATCTCCTCTCCAAGTATGGGTAATTTTCAAATGAACTTAGTGTCGGGATAGTATACATGACTTAGAGTGAACATTTTATGGCATAGGCTTACAAATGGAAAGTGCGAGTCCATATTTTTTCTTAATAAAGAAAACATTTATATGAGATTATATTGGCCACAAATGGTTCACAGCAGGCTACTAAACATGTATTCCTTTCCATATACAGGAAGTTTCAATTACCAATCAATCGACATTTCTTCACCAATTGAGGTGTGAATTCGAGCAACGAGTATGTTTTGCGAAATGGTAGTTTTGCTAGTCATTGGTGTGGGAAGTCGATTGTGGTTTATTCTAAAATCCCATATGCAACATATATCTAGAATCTAGAAATTCTCCAAAGGAATATTGAAATTGATTGTTGTTACGCGAATGTGATACGCTCTGTATAGGTACGAAAAAAAATTTGTAATGAAATATGAGCATATTCAGTTACCTATAATATTGTTATTCAATGAGTTTGTTTTATTTTTTGATATTTTTCGAGATTCTTTTACCTCCACTTGAGTCGTTCTACTACTCATAGTATATATGTATAGGTTTATAAATATCATTCAAAATATCCCAGGGAAAATTGTTCAAAATCTTTCAACAGATGTGTGCCGAACACATATTTGTGGAAATGTTTCAATAAAATCAATATCAAACATAACTACTTCGAGGAAATTATCAGTAAAGAGTGAACATTCACCGTGAATAACCTTTTTTTCCGGAATTTCAGGCAATTCGATATATCAATAAGCAGGACTGGTGCAGTTTCATGAGAAATACATAATGGATATGTAGTTTAATTCAGGAGATGATATTGGTATCCTACAAAATATCTGAAAATGAATGAAATTCCACCGCTCAATTTTTTGGAAATCACTGAAAAACTTGCTATCTTTGGACTCATCCTGTATCTCGTCTGTATCTCTATAGTGTATTCAAATCGGCCGTATGAACAATCGATGCATACTCGATTTGGTTTATATATTCAAAAAAGGCTCTTCACAATGGCCATTTAAAATTTTGGAAAAGTCTTTAGCACCCTATATAATCTAAACTGTTGAATTTAGAGCGGTGGTGCAATGGAGACATTTGATCAGCATCACGAGTTCTGTAATATATCGAAAATTCGAGTAAATTCACCGAAACCCAATTTTCCAATGATACAGTACGAGGTCCTTTGTGAATATCAGTTGATAAACATTTTTTAATTACTGGACTCTCACAAAAAATAGGAAAAACATTATTTCAAAGGTGGGTTGTACTTATATTCCAGCTTTTAAAAAGGAATAAAATTATTTCAAAACAACAATAAAAAATAGTTTTAGTTCCTGGTCCTTATTCAACAATAATACTGATAATTTATATTGTAATGTTTTTCATTCCCAAGGAAAAATATCAGTTCATAACCAGAAACAAGGGATTATTTGAATTGACATATCAATAATTCAACATAGATATTCTAGTAAATTGATATACCACATATATATATAGTCAAATATTTGTTTGAAGAACTGTATCGAGATTTTCCAGTTCTTCAGGTAGAAAATTATGTATGTGTTTTTAAATTTTGGCTTTGGGGTATACCAATTAGCCAGACATTTTAAACTTTTGATAGAACCCAGACATTGGAGTATTTATGCAAGTGTTATTTTTCCTTCTTTTTTGTTTTCTCTTTCATTTTTCCTTCTTCTATCTCGATTAGTTTTTCCTTCCTTTCTAACTTTTTGTTTTTTTGCTCTTAAATGTTTCCAACAATTTGTATTTCACATCCGATTATCGGTTACAGTATTTGCGATAGTTTTATCAGGTTAAGGATTACAGTTCTATTTAACATCTTGTTATATGATTATATATAATTTTATGTTTTCCTATTATTGAGTGACAATAAATAATTCAGGTTGATTGGAAGGGGGATTTTAATTCAGAGTACAATTTATTTATACTTATAGAATGGAGTGGGCACTCCAGAATTATATGGTTAAGATCACCATACCATCCACAAGTACAATTTGGGTTTTCAAATTTTAAATTTGTATGCTAGCACAGGGCATGGTTCGACCATACTCTATTTAATGTATTAATGAAGTTCCTACTATTTTCCTGTTTGAACCATGTATTTTCAGTAATATTGGGAAACAGACACTTGAAGTATTGGCCTGTTTCAGAGTTGGTAAACTTATTCTGCCATATCTTTCTAATTCTTGTCTATAGACTCGGTTCAAGTTCGAGTAAGGTATGGTATGTTTTTCTCTTGTTAACGTTGCTTGTTTTGCCAAATAATCAACTATTTCAATTCCTTTTAGGCCGAAGTGACCTTTCACCTAAACTATATCTACTTTTCTATTTTGTGAACGATTTCTTCATGGATTTTGTCGATTTCAATTTCCTATAAAGAAAACTGTTTATGATTTTAGATGTAACGAAGATTGTCTACCGAGCTCTTGCTGTCTGTGAAAATAATAGACTGGTAGATATATTGTGTGAAAATGTATTGCATTGCTATTAATATAGCTGTCATTTCTGCAGCATAAACTGATGCCTCCTTCGGTAATTTGTAGGTATGGAAATAGGTGCTGTTAGAGTGGTAAAATGCAAAACCTGTATTTTCGGATGTTTTTGTAAATGAAATCTGCGTTAGGCCATCGTTCATTGATATGTTCTACAAACTCTTTGTCGAAATGTATTAATCTTTCTTCTATATTGTGGACACTCATTTCATGGGATATTAATCCGTACTGTTCATTGAAATATGGTAGGTTATTTGTCCTGTGGATTATTTCTCCGTACTTCGATAACCTGGTGAAACTTTCTACTAATAGAGATATCTTTTTCTGGTGCCAATGTCGATAAGTGAGTGTGAGGACGGAAGTTCATAGAGTGTGAGGACGGAAGTTCATAGAGTTTGCTCAATAAGTTGGAGTTTTTTGCCAAATTTTTTGTGACAAAAGGTAGAAAATCATATATAATGATTCCATCATGAGAAATGGATCATGGATCGCTCCAATTTTTTTTTTTTATTGAAAAACAAAATAATATTTGTCTACTTTGGTGGTCATGGACAGTGGCCTTGATAACTTTTCAAAGGCTTTGAAGTAGCTGATCCCAATACTGGGATCAAGGAATTTTGAATACATTGATTAAAAGTATATGCTTCTGAGATATTTGACTGAAGATTAATGAATATTATTGAAAAAATACCCACCAGTGATTTTTCTCCTAACATTTTCAATAAGTTTTTTCCAAGAATTTCTATTGAATATAATTGGATGTTGGTTGCTTATTTATTTTTTTCTTGATAGTCATATCGTCTGCATATAGGTTGTCCATCCATTAGATTTGCGAAAACAAATAAAATTGATGTATATCAAAATCAATAGAGGTCCCAAGATAGAGCCTTGTGGAACACAACATGAAATATTTTGGGGGAAACTTCTACTGTTTTTGATATACTTAAACTTACAGGGTCGCTGTTATGTATGGAAACGGTTGATTATCTCCTAAAGTAAGATAGCTAGCGAAAAATGTTGAGATACAAAAGTTTTAGGGTGTTTTAAAATCTATTACAATAATGAAAAATTAAGTATACAGGATCGGTAAAAAAGTCATGACGAAACAAAGTTGCTTTTTCTTTAATGGAACACCCTGTATATTATTCCATATTTCAATTCTTCTCAATTCTAAATAAAATTGAGATAGCACATCATATCCTAAATTTAATCATGTTCGAGAATTTTGAAAATACCTTTCTTATAGTTATACAATAGTTATTTGTGCAACCAGTTGGGAAAGCAAGTTACGAAAAATAGTGTTTCCCAACGTGTTTCACACAATATTTTTTCTAATTTTGATATGTGATCCTTTTTCAAGTAGGAAATATAAAAAATATAGGTATATTTAAAAAAACTGAAGAACACGCTTGTAAGGCACTAAAAATTAAAAAATAATTTTACTATTCAACGAGGATGAATATTCAAATACAAAAAAAAACATTTCTCAATTTCAAAGTGAATAATAAGAAAAAATCGTCAGGCGTGGGGATTTGAACCCACGCTAACTTTTGAGATCCAGAGCTTAGTCTGGCGCCTTAGACCTCTCGGCCAACGAGACCACATTAATTGTTATACGCATTACCGTACTTTAACGTAAGTATGAAAGATTTTATGTACTTTTGTACCTGCTACCTGTAGTTCTCAACTACACATCACACTACTCATAGTCATAGCTTTGTTAAAATGATGCAGGTTTGCCGGCTCTGGTATCTTGGACTATTTTAATTGATTTCGACAAAGCACCTCACGCTTTTTGTCATAGTCGTTGAATATTAAAATTATTTTTCACTTTTAGTGCAGTGAAGAAGTACTTCAAGTAGTTTAGCCTTAAAATTATAACAAATTTTATTCCTGTATTTTTTGCAATTTGTGAAATTTACTTTTCATCACCAATTGCGAAAAATTTAACTTTGCGCAACTGGTGATGAAAAGTAAAACATTTGATAACGTCAACAAGTTTTGAAAAGTGTCACTTTAAATGTCAAAATTAGAAAAAAAAATTTTAGTCCATATAGTCAATCAAGTTACCTTTGAAAGTTTCTAGCTCCGTAACAACGCCGCATCGTTCTTTTGTCTAACAGTGATGATCTTGATAACACATGTCAAAAAATACATTTAGTGTGAATAATTTTTGCGCAAAAATGGTACGTTGAAGTGAAACCGAGCGCATTGAAATTTTAATGATCATAGGATATGGTGATACAAGACGAAGTTGTGACCAAGTAGTGGATATTTTTAATGAATTACATCCCGATCGGGAACCTCTTTCTAAATCAACCGTTTCAAAAAAATTGCAGCGTTTTCATGAAACTGGAGGTGTCAAAGATCGACCAAAAAATGGAAGACCAGTAAGCGTTACAAATGAAGAAAATTCTTTGAATATCATGTTAGATATGGTGGAAACAGGCAGAGTACCTCATATAATGTAAAAAGTTTATTTTTTAAAGGATTTATTCAGTACAATAGTTTACCACAAAATGTAAAAGAGTCAAAAAGTATTGCAGAATTCAAACAAAATTTAATTTTGTATTATAAATAAGAAAATATTTTATTTTATACTGTATTATGTTTATTTTTTGTAAATTAGGATTGTCCTACTTAATTAAATAAATGAAAACAAAAATAACAATAAATTCGACACAACAGTGGGCTTTTAATCATAACATGAGTCGATAAATTGCAAACTGCAAAAATTCCATCCATATAAAATTAATTTGTTACAAGAATTGAGTGAAGATTATTTTGATCATAGAATCGAGTTCTGTGAAGTTGTTATGGATAAATTAAACGAAAATGTCAACTTTGTCAACCAGATATTGTTTTCTGACGAATCTACATTTTATTTAAACGGGCACGTAAACCGACACAACTCTGACCAATACCTACAGTTACTGTAGGTATTGGTCAGATCAAAATCCACATTGGATGGAGGAAGTTCACACTCAACGACCACAAAAAGTGAATGTTTGGTGTGGCATTATTGGTGAACACGTCATAGGACCCTATTTTTAACCGACGAAACAAAAAAGGAGGAGGTTAATTAATTTAATTAAACATTTATTTATTTTCATATTTGTGTTTACAATAATTGTGTATACAGTTGAAATGGAACATATAAATTTAAAAGAAAATAGAATATTATGTATAACCAGACAGTTATTAACTGGTATAAGATTATACATGGTTTTAGAATAATTTGTAATAGAATTAAATTTATAGGTAAATAATAACATATTAACGTAATAACAAATATTCAGACATTATTGATAGAATTAAATGATGAAAAAAAAATTAATAATACATTTGATATTAATGAACATAGGATAATAATAAAAAGAAGAAATGGAGGTTGTAAAATGAATGGAATCAGTTATTTATTTGTGATAGAATGTATGTTTTCACTTCAATTTTGAATTGAAATATATTGTTACATTTTTTTAGATCATCGGGTAGATTATTGAATTTTGAGATTGCCTCATATGTAAATTTTTTCTGACCTATTGTAGAATTAATAGCTTCAAGATGGAACCAGTCATATTGTCTAGTGTGGTGAGTATGAGTTTCTTGTTAATATGAAATTAGATTTCAGCCTCTAGTCGACGCGTATATATATATATATTTTTTTGTATGACCACGCATAACTTTTTACTGAGACGTCCGATAATTCTTTTTTCAGTGGAAAGGGTGTACTTCGAAGTTGGTCCTATTTGAATATAAAAGATGAAATCCACCCCTAAGGGTAGCAAAATAAAGGATATTGATCACTCACCCTCTGAATTCTGGTCCTTTAACCGATTCTATCAGGCATAACTTTATACTGGGTTCATCGATTTGGATGATTCTTTCATTATTAGATAGGGTATACCTCATTGTTGATCATATTTGGATTTCGAATGGAATTATCCACCCTTACGGGTAGAAAAATAGGGGATAATTGATTTTTCACTTGTGAACATTGACACACATATGTAGTTGACAATGACAGATTGCTACTGTCATTATTTTTGTTCTCCTACATCCGTCACAATCATAACATTCTATGAGAGGATGGAATGATATACAAAGTAATGAAATAAACTAACCAGAACAACAAAAATAATTTATATTACAACAAATAGTAAAAGTAGATAATCATATTATTTAACAGGTAATAGTTGAAGTAAGGTGGGTAAGTATTTTGAAAATAATCAAAAAACAAGTAGGTAGTAATTAGTAAATTTCAGCCACAAAAAATTGAAAAAAAAAACTTTTCAACAAAAAATTAAACCGACGAAATACGGAACTGAAAAGTAAAAAATAAAATAAACCTCCTTAGTCTCAATTACTAAGCTCCTAAACTAATGTAAGTAACTAGTTTTGAGTCGGCGCCAAATGAACAATCAACAAAGATCATAAAATTACTTCAAAAAAATTAACAGAATGTCAGCGCGCAACTCGATGCCATCATTTTACGCCTTACCTAATTCATTTGCCTGTTTGTTCGGCACCGACTCAAAATTAGTTACTTACATTAGTTTAGGAGCTCAGTTATTGAGATTAAGAAGGTTTATTTTATTTTTTACTTTTCAGTTCCGTATTTTGTCGGTTTAATTTTTTGTTAAAAAGTTTTTTATAAATGATACTCTGAAAGATATTTACTACTTTTGCAGGCGCATATCAATCCACAGCTTGGACGATTATTCCCAAATAATAACAATCCCAATTTCCCGACAGAACAAATATGCTTTCAACAAGATGGGGCTTCTCCACATTTTGGACATGTGGTACGGGCATATCTAGATTAAACTTTTCCTGATAAATGGATTGGACGCAGGGGGGCAATTGAATGGCCAGCTAGGTGTCCCGATATAACCCCACTTGACTTTTTTCTGTGGGGTTACATAAAAAATGTAGTCTACAAAAATAGACCGCAAAATATCGAAGAGTTGCAAGAAAGGATAAGGCATAAAATTTCCACCATTCCTGCCCAATATGATTTTATATTCACTACAAAATTTTGTTCAGCGAATTCATTACTGTCAGGAGGTAAATGGTGAACATTTTGAGCACCTTATTAAATAGAATTCCAAAGAAAATATTTGTTGTTTATTAAAACTTGTTTTTTCTCTTTTTTTTCTGGCATAACTATTGTTTTTATAGAATTTAAAATATCCAGGACAGTCATTCATTTTTTCGTATCATGCATTTTCATCAGCCCATTAAAGAAAAAGCAACTTTGTTTCGTCATGACTTTTTGACTGATCCTGTATACTTAATTTTTCTTTATTGCAATATAATTTGAAAAACCCTGAAACTTTTGTGTCTTAACATTTTTCGCTAGCTATCTTACTTTAGGAGATAATCGACCGTTTCCATACATATCAGCGACCCTGTATAATGTTTCCTGTTCTTCATGTAATGCTCAAACCAAGCGTTACTTTCACCACTTAATTCAATATCATACAGATTCCTGAGAAAAATCTGATGATTGACTGTATCAAATGGCTGTCCATTTTTCATTCACGTCTAAATTCAACTGAATATATGCAATATAATATAAATGTTTGTAATCAGCATTTCATGGATTCCAATTTTACTAAATGTAATCAAACAATATACTAGCGTAGGTTTATGAAAACTCTCCACCTAATACCATAAGTTTTTAATTTTTGGTGAAATATCAAAAAAAAAACTTGATACAACGAACATGAGTTCAATTTTATGAAATAATTGTTTTCAATTCTGTTTGTAAATCAAAATTAAAAAATATTATTACCGATTACTTCAATTCCCTTTGAAAATAGTTTATAAATTTCAATTCAAATCGAGATCAAATCAATAATAACGATAATATAATTTACAAAATGATAAATATTTGACCACAGTCGGCCTCTGGTGACTGGAGAAGTAATACTCACTTGTCCCAAGACGTTGCTACTAGAGTAAAATAGTTGTTTCTGAGTGCCAACTGTAACCTCCAGTTGTTTAGATCCTATTTCCCCTTGACTCAGCACATATTCGAAAGTTTCATCAAAGACAGGGTTGCAGTTATCTTTCACAACCTGCAATAAATGATAAAAAATTAACAATTTTCCTGATATGATTTGTTTGAAATTATGAACAGGATGTTCATAAAATCAGAAGTGGAATCATCTGCAACTGAAAGATAAACTTTAGTCACTATCTTCCATCGTTCACGATAACCTTTTGGGGGGTATTCATGTTGAAAAGAAAAACATTCTCATAGAAAATTGAATGGAAGAGCTTTTTTTTTCTCAAAAAAATAAACGATACTGAAGTTATTTTTTGTGATATCTAACAGAAAACAACTACTTCCATGGCTAAAGCCACGCTGGACATTGAACTACATCTGATAGATATTGATAAAGTACCCTAACGCTCCTTTCACACAATACGATTGTGGTCGTCCGGTAAAAAGTCGGACGACCGTTTATCGTAACTACTGGCTTTCACACATAACGACATATTATCGTTAGTATTTATCGTGATGTCGGAGAGAGCACAGGGCGTCGCATCAAATCGGGCAAAAATTTTGGCATTATGGTTAATTTATCGTCGTAAAAAAAGGCAGAAACGTAATCGACTACATTGGGTGCATCCAATCAATAGAAGGAGAGAAGAAGCAGGTTTATTTCGTATACTCTTTGAAGATTTAATTGTTATAATAAATTTATAACAAAGAATTTTGTTTAGATCATTATAATTTCGTATATTTTTTGTTGATATTACTTAAACCGATAGACATAGGCCAGAGTTGGTTAAATATTTCTAGCATATTAAAACCATTATTAACACAAGTCATTTATTTTTGCTCTGTAATAACAAAATAAAGAAAATTCCTGAATTTTACAAAGTTTTACAAATGAAGACATTAGAGGGAAGTAAAATCTACACTATCAACTGTGCTGAAGTCCTGAGAGAGCGGAGTGGAACTGTCCCTGGGATCTGTCATTGGAGATGTCATTCCAGATGATGCCCCGCAATCTTGATAATACTGACGTGTTGATTGTATTTGGTAATTATTAGTTGAAGAAGATTGAGTGGGAAAAAGTTGAGTAAATGATGGTGTAGATGATTGGGACTGAGTAAGTTGCGAATGTTGAGGAAAAGAAGGAGCAAGCTGGAACGCAAACTGCTGCGAGTGAGAGTGTGTAGGAATAGATTGAGGAAAAGGAGGAGGGACCTGAGGAACCATCTTCTTTTTTTCATTGATGTTTGCAATCACTTGCAAAACGCCCATTTGGAACTGAAGTAATTCATTTTCATGAAATCTATCAAGGTGGGGCAACAAACTCTGGAAGAAAGACATTTTACTATTTTGTTTTTCAGGCTCTAATGCATTCAAAATTTTTAATTCCACCTCATTAGGTTTGCGATGTTTCCTATTTCTCGTACGTTTATTTATTGTTTCGTCAATCGTGAAACTAGCATTTGCCTCAACCTCTATGTGTTCCGAATTGTTTTCAGTTCCGTGCCTGGTTTCGTCATTCAAACTATCAACTGTCTCTCTAACTTCGTACAGTTTGTTTAAAAATTGAAGCTGATCATTATATACATATTTCTTGTTTTTTTTTGCATCTGTTCCACTTCTTTTGCTGTCTTTCATTTTTCTTTTAGACCTAGCGAACGCATCTCGAAGATTAGTCCACCGTCTTATAACGTCCTTACCTAAAATATAAATGAAATAACAAATACTAATATTTATTTATTCATTTTTAAGAAATATGAAGATACGTGATTCTTTTCAGATATCTGGCAAGTGGCTGTACCTTTACTGAGCTACATTATACTTATCGAATTGGAATTTCTACTGCGAGTAAGATAGTAAAGGAGGTATGCAAAGCAATCTGGATGGTTCTGCGAGTGGAGTGTATACCAACACCTACAAGGGAAATGTGGAAATCTATCGCTTCAGACTTTGAAACCATTGCAAACTTTCCCCATTGTATAGGAGCAGTAGACGGCAAGCACATACGTCTTACTTGTCCATTTCGCAGTGGGTCAATGTATTTCAACTATAAAGATTATTATTCTGTAGTTTTAATGGCAGATACAAATTTGTGTTTGTAGACGTTGGAAGTTATGGTAAAGATTGTGACTCTTCAATATTTAAAAGGTCCAGTTTATGGCAGTCGATAGAATCAAACACACAACCACTACCAGAAGAAAAGTGTCTACCGGGAACTGAAAGCCCCAAAGTTCCATACTTCTTCGTAGGAGATGAAGCATTTGGATTGCATCGACATTTACTGCGACCGTTTGGGGAACACATTTAACTGTTGAAAAAGGATTTTTAACTATCGTTGTGTCGAGCTCGACGGTATGTCGAATGTGCTTTTGGCATCCTTAGCAATAAATGGCGAATATTTCATAGACCTCTAAATGTAGAGCCAAATTTTGCTGTGGATATTATTAAAGCTTGCACCGTATTACATAATTTTGTACGTGACAGAGATGGTTTTTTGATAGATGATACTGCTACAATAACAGGTTTGGACGATTTACCACAAGAACATGTAATACGAGGAGGTATATCCGCAAATACTATTAGGACGATATTTTGTACATATTTCGCCTCCGATGTTGGAAGCGTGCCTTGGCAAATGTCAAGAATATAAGTAATTATATTTCATTTCATATGATAATTTATGAATGTATATAATTATTTTTAATTGGAAAATATGTCTGAAGATGGTTTAATGAAATAATAAACCAAATCTTGACAAGTAAATTTGTTATTTTAATGCAAACTTTGGCCGCATCCCAGAAAACATTAAATATTTTTCTATTTACATAATTATATTCAGGTTTTTAACCCCATTTGAGATCTCTGATCAGAGTATAATACTTTACATGCAAAATAAAGTAAAAATGCAACTTACCAAATGTGTTTTTTCTTTATTCTCCAGCTCTTCAAAATCTGGTTTTACCTCCAGGAGAATTTCACGCCACGCATTTTTTGTTACATTTCTATCTTTGTAACTTTCGAGGGTTTTATCCCAGAGTACTGGTCTACTTTCAACTAGTGAAATTAGAAATTCCACATCGATATTTTCAGCCATTTTACTACGTGCCACTGGATTCAATTGATACGGCATGATATCACACGACTAACAATCGTATTGTGTACAAACATCCATTTGATGCCGCTTTGTCACTGTTATCAGAGAACGGCACGACCGTCGTCCATTGCAGTGGCAGTGGACGACAGCTGTACGACCACGACACGACAATAAGTCGTTGTCGTCCTGTGTGAAAGATTTCGTATATTTCCGTATTTAACTAATGGAATGTGGTCGTCCGACTTTTTACCGGACGACCACAATCGTATTGTGTGAAAAGAGCGTAACTCTAAAAGAAAATATATAAAAGTGAAATTTTGCATTCTGATTCAGATAGTTATTTGATTTTCTATTCCAGTCTTAATTCATATAGATGAATGAATGAGGCAAATAAGAATATTTTCCAAAAAGGAGTACTTACCAGAAATAATTTGTAACATTGATGCAAGAGAGGCATCACATTCACTAGGTCTTCAATACATTTTTGTTGACAAACATCTATTTCAATTCATTATTATCGTGGATTTTTCAATTAAAAAAAACCTATTTAATTTTCAATTGAGAATGTTTCCCTTTCCTGACATGTTTTTCTTCAACAAACTCCGATGATTGTATTCAAACAGGTGGTATAATTGAAAAAATGAAAAAAAACAAAAAACAGAAAACAAAGGGTATGAAGAATTCTGCAAAATATTTGAGATCCCTGCACACACTTAAATATATGAATGAACCATTTTTCTATGATTAAGACTCTAAATATCGAATAATTTCTCGCAAAGTGATAATAGCAGCAAAAGAGAACTTCAATTGTAATTTCCAATACACAAAGGGGGTGAAACAACAAATTCCTCAAACTTTCGTCCCATATCACTGATACCTACTTTATCCAAGATAATTGAAAGAGAGTTCTGGAGTTCTTATTAAGAAACAATGGTTTGAGTGAGGATCAATTTGGATTTCAAGCATTAAAAGGCACGAATGATACCATGATTTCTCTATCGCCAGAGGTTTACAGTGAAATAAATGAAGGGGAGTCAGCTGCGGCAGTATTTTGTGATTTACCTAAGACCTTTGACATAAACAACTGAATCCTTTTCGTCAAGCTTCTGACTTCAGAGGAAATAACCTTCAGTGGCTTCAATCATATCTTAAAAAACATAGCCAATTCGTCAGAACTAAACACTCCTACCATACTGCAGCAACTCAATGGCGGTGCCCCACAGGGTTCAGAACTGGACCCCATACTTTTTGCTTTATATTAATGACCTTACAAAACTCAAGATATCTGGCAAGTTTACATTATTTGTTGATGACACTACCATATTCTGGCATGCTAAAAATGAGCAATCTTTACATAACAAAATCCAAGAAGAAATTAAATTAATTAAATACTGGTGCAACAACAATTACTTGTTCTCAACATATCAAAAAGAAACCTAACATTCTGTTGCAAGCTTTCTGACATTAATTTAGATTCATACAACATCCATGTTTTGTTCACTTAATTTCTTGGTATATACATGGATGATGGACTGAAATTCAATGAACATCTCACAAAACTGTGCAAAAAACTGTCCACGGGCTGCTTCACTATTAGGGTTATATCCTAGGAAGTGGGTTTTACTGCAGCAAAATTATGCTCTTGTCAAACTCATTTGGGTTACAGAATAGCATTCGGGGATGTGTAGAGCAAGCAAATGATGTAGTTGGTACAAGTTAGGCAAAAAGAGCAATTAGGGCTTTTTGCAGAGTAAAGCAGCTTGATTCTTACAAAGAGCTATACAGGATTCTCACAGTAATGTTAATTTCCAAATATATTGTAGCGTCATCTAATTATAATACACTTTCATCCCAACAATTATCATTACCATTACCCACTAATAACCTTGTCAAGGATTCTATCATATAGAATAGTCTGAAAATATATAAACTGCTTACTAGTACATTTAAAAGAAATTCGGTCAGACATATTTATTAAAAAAAAGGTTGAGGGATTGTTATGTGACCATCCTTTCTATAGTACGGATGAATTTTACTGTAGCGAACCCTTTTTTCCACAGATCTACCTTATTTAACCAATTATTTTCACGTGTTAGTATTAGTGCCCTTTCCAAAAGGATAAATTGACAAATCTATAAATAAATGTTTTTTTTTCAATACTGGGCAGGTTGGTGTGCGCAGAATAAGCAAACCATGGAATATGATCCTTGATAATTAAGACATACAAAATGACATTATTAAAAAGTATTCCCAATTCAAAGAATGGAATATCCATGAAATTTGTCATTGTTGATCCACAGTGTGAACACAGTTAAAAATGCCTAGCCAACAGACCTACTGGCACCAATAGTGCCTAAGGAGTGGCTAGAGTTCTAGTGGCCATTCTCTAAGGCGTATCTCTGCAACATTTTGGACATAAAATGGCGGAGACTAACCAACCCTAAAATGGAATGGTAGCTGGAAGTCAGTTATTGTGACTGGAAGTAAGCTATTGTGACTGATGGCATATTGAAGAACCAATATTTTTAATATTTTTTTTATCCCACTATTATGATAAATTGTAAAAATTACATGTATTTAATTCAAGAGGTTTGGCTTACCAATAATAATGAATTATTTTGTAGGGTTCATTGAAAATACAATAATGGTCTCAGGATAGTAGAAAAACACAAGGTATTTGGCAAAGAAAGAGAGAGAAAAGTAAATATACCTGGTGACACAGGATATCGGGCCACCCCTGTAACTTCTGCATTCGTAAACAGATTTTTCTGGAATTTGGTACAGTTATACAAGCAACCATTTCGGATTTGATCACATTACAATCCAATATGGCGGACTTCCGGTTTTTCTGGAAATGCCAGTAACTTTGTTTTTTCAATGGAACACCCTGTATATTTTTACATATTTAAGTTCAACAGTTCAAAACAAGTCCAAACCTTATGTCAAATGTCATTTTTTTTAAATTGAAATTAAAATTGTTTTTTTATTTTACCTCGTGGATGAATGATATTTGGTCAAGGCTATTCACAATAAGTCGCACAATTCTGAAAAACTTAGTTTTTTCTGAAAAATTATTTTTTGTGTCATTTACTGGTTAATCAATTCAGTCACATCACATTCTAATCAAAAATTCATTTCTTTCAAATGAAACCCCTATGGGCCACCTACCTGTCTCTCTAGAACATTAATAAAGGAAAAAAATTACATATCATTTTTGTATTTCGGTGCAGTAACAAATTGTATAAATTCAAAAATCTACAACTAGTTCATGAGTTTTTGGCAGTTCGAATAATTTTTCAACTTAGTAAGCTGTGGAAAACAACATTTCTGAATCATGTCAACTAATTGTGTAAGTTATACTTATAAGCACAATAATGGTGTTTTTTTTTAATGCTAGCGTTTTCTCGACTGACATTGCATTGGTATTCCAATTCCGGCGTCGAAGCGGTTGGATCAAAATCAACATAAGCAAAACATTCATTTCTGCCTCCTCACTTACGATCATCTTCTCCATTGTTGGGTTCTTTTCGGAATCTTCTCTTCACATTTTTGAAAAAGGTTCTTTGTGGGTGTCTTCTGTGTGGATATCGTTCAGCGTATAACTGACAAGCAGCAACAATGTTTTCAAGACATTCTCCGAAAATTAATAACATATCAACCTGTTCACTTCTTGTAAACCTATAATTTTGATTTTACATTTCTACTAAACTAATTCTCGGAAGTTAACTAATTTCCGAGAGTTGAGATAAAAGATGACAGCGAAACACAATTAGTTGACAAGATTCAGAAATGTTGTTTTCCACAGCTTACTAAGTTGAAAAATTATTAGAACTGCAAGGAAACTCATGAACTAGTTGTAGATTTTTGAATGTATACAATTTGTTACTGCACCGAATTAAAAAAATGATATGTCATTTTTTTCCTTAATTAATGTTCTAGAGAGACAGGTAGGTGGCCCGTAGGGCTTTCATTTGAAAAAAAAATATTTTTTGATCAAAATGTGATGTAACTGAATTAATTCATCAATAAATAACAAGAAAAAAATAATTTTTCAGAAAAAAATATGTTTTTCTGTTATGTGCAACTTGTGAATAGCCTTGACCAAATCTCATTTATCCACGAGGTAAAATAAAAAAACAATTTTAATTTCAATTGTTTCAAAAAAATGACATTTGACATCGAGTTTGGACTTGTTTTGACCTGTTGAACTTGAATATGTAAAAACATACAGGGTGTTCTATTTGAAAAAATAAAGTTGCTGGCATTTGCAGAAAAACCGGAGTTCCGCCATATTGGATTGTAATGTGATCGAATCCGAAATGGTTGCTTATATAACTGTACCGAATTTCAGAAAAATCCGTTCACGAATGCAGAAGTTACAGGGGTGGCCCGATATCCTGTGTCACCTGGTATACATCTTCTAATATGTATCCGTCCAATTCCAATTGAAAACTCGACTCACCTGAGTTTTTCGTTTGGTATCTCTTGCTCTTTCTGGTAATAAATACAACTTCACATATGGATCGGGGATATTCGATGGGTCTTTGAGAGGTATATTCCTGTAAAAATAAAATGATGAGGGGATATGAATTCACGTGAAATTGTCTACTTACATTATTTTATGTACCACCACAATGAGGCGTTGTCGTTGTATACTATAACGAAGAGTTATTTGGACCCTTCCAAGACCTGCTTCCCCTGCAGAACTGAAAATTTTGATTCATTAACTTTAAGCTGAGGTGAAATGAGGTAATTGCGATCCGAAGTGCGAATTAACCAAGAATATCACTTTCACCTGGAAAGTTATAAAGCGTGTTTTGAGTTGCCTACAACGAATTAAAAAACACAATATATCTACTTCAAATTTTTAATTTAAATTCAATTTCAATGAACACACGGTATTTAAACGGTTAATCAATGAAGCATTGGTTGAATAAACGCTTTCAGTTGCAAAGTTAAATGTGGAAATTTGGTTGAAATCTTCAGCATTCAAAACAAACATTTTTTCAATATTTTTTCATTGACATCAACAAAAATGTATTTAAATCAGAAGAAAAACAATGTATCTACTAACGTTCATAATTATGTTGTGTCATCAACTTCAATCATTCAATTCCCGGTATACATTACAGATTTTCTCAAAAATGATTGATGTACACCTCGAACACCTCGAAACATCACCGAAAATGCATTATCTTTCAGATGATTGGCATTTCATACATGATACTCATGTAAAAGATGCAAAATAACGCAGGTATCATTGAACATTTTACGAGTCTGTCGATTCACAGTGTTGATTTCATCTGACAGCATTTCGCGTTTGGACAAAAGCTGGTACGCAACGAACCGAAATTTGAAACGGCCATAACGTAAGTGATTGACAGCGTACATTCCTAGATGTGAAAGGAAAAGCATCTACCCAAAATGTTGAAGTTTCCTCCGGTATTTGATCCTGCCTTATTGGCTGAGCATACATTGCTCATAAGGGTAACTTTCACTTTCATGTGGACATCTCTACCAACTGAACAATTGGGATAATAAATAACAACAGGATTTATTCACTAGGTGATTTATATACAACTCATTTTGTGATCAAGAATGATACCTAAGAATTTAGTAGTCATAATCTGTTCTATACTTTTTCTTGATTTTTATTAAAGAGCTAAAATAATGAGTAATATTTCTCGGAATGAAAGAGATGAATTTCGTTTTTTCTATGTTAACACATAACCCATTAGTGGTGCACCACTCATAAAATTGTTGTGCAATAATGTTGGCAGTGGGCAATGTTTTTTCTAGATTTTTATCAGATATCATAATGGTTGTGTCGTCTGCATACATAATATTTTTTGCTTGTGTGCATGATAAATAAATGTCGTTGACAAACATACTGAACAGTATTGGACCCAATATTGATCCTTGGGGTACCCCAACATTTACGATTTTTTCTTCGGATTTCCCATTTTTTTAAATAACTATTTGTTTGCGATCTTTGAGATATGAGATTATGCAGTTTGGTGGTGATCCTCTAACACCAATGTGTTAAAGCTTTCCAAAAAAGAGATTGTGGTCCACTGTGTCAAATGCTTTACTTAGATCAAAGAAGAGGGCCATAGAAGTCTTCTTTAAGTTCATATGTTCATAGACATGCGAGCATAGGTCTGCAATAGCAGAGTTTGTCGATTTATTTTGTCGAAAGCCAAGTTGAAAGGTAGGCAGTGGAAAATCCTTGTGTTGTGCTACAAACACATTTGGTGAAAGTGAAAAAAAAGCATGTGCATGAATTGTTCATGGATCAATATATATTTATCAGTGATTATGGTAAGTTTTGCAGCTCCGTTATTTTGCGACTTTTATGAGGGTGATATGTATTTTGACGAGTCCTACATCCCGTTGAAAAATGCCTCAACATTAAAAACCCCCTATATATTGACTTTTTCTAATTTGTGTAAAAATTTGAATTTAGAACTGAAAACAAACTTTTAGATGTGGACATCCCTAACACTCCATTTATTTAGATACGAAAAGATTTATAAATCATATTTTATTCTTTGATGGACTTTTTCAACTCAATCGATTGAGGAAAACTGATAACCTTCAGTGAAGTACAAAATTGTAACTGGATGAAGTGAAGAGTTTTTTCAATAACCAAATTTAATATTCCACACAAAATAGAGAATAAACCCAAAAATTTCAAGTAAATCATTACTAATCTATTGAATAGAAAAAATGGTTTTCTACCTAGTTATTGTACCTGTTTATATATGTAATGTTTTTAATGTGAATTTTACGTTTTAAAAAATTTTAAAATAGTTATTTCAACATTTTTGTAAATATAATTAAGAATAATAATGAAACGTTGAAAAATGAAAACTATTCGGCGTATTAATATAGTTAAAAACAATGTTATTTCGTGCGATATATTTACTTTTGGAAATAGTGTATTTGCAACATTTTTGTAAAAATAAATGAGAATAATAATAAAACGTTGAAAAATGAAAACTATTCGGAGTATTAATATAGTTAAAAACAACGTTATTTCGTGCGATATATTTGAATGAAAAAACTTCCCTTTTAAAAATAACCTATAATATTTTTTTTCATTTTCAAGCATTTCCCAATGTTGGTTCAATCTCCCTGTGCTCACATTTTCGTTATTGAATATTTTTCAACCATATTTTTTCAATATCTTTTTTTTTTCAATAGAAAAAACGATGTCATTTCATTTGGCTAGAATCGAAAATCTGTTGATGACTCAATTGAACATGTATGTCAGTAAAAAAAACAAATTGGGTTTAAAATTTTGGCATATGGTTTCCCTGCAGTAAATATTTTTCTATGAATATCCCAGATAGCGGCACCAAAATGGCGGGCAACTTACAGAAACAAAAAAATATACAGTGCGTTCTAAAAATGTGGAAACGCTCCGTTATCGTACGAATTGATTATTTTCGGAGGTAAAGACTTTTAATTTCACTTTTCTACTTTTTTCAAAAAAAATATTTTTACCTACCCTACAAGATATGATGTCATCGATATTTTTTTTAAATTAAAAGGCAATATTTTTAAATTAAAATTAAAATCCAACAGTTTTCTGAGTTCAACCATACCATATATGTCATATGTAACAGAATAAGTTACAGTATACTGAGTATGAAGAAAACAGGTGCTCGTATTTCTTAACATTTATTTAATTATTTATTTCACAACGAAAATATTGAAAGTAGTCAGTACTTAGTAAAAATAAACAAATAACATATTCACAACAAATGCTCGAATTGAGCTCCTTGAATTCTTGGGTTCCCTTTGACAATTCGAGAATTGACAATTCGTTGAATTTCAGTTCGAATTATCTCTTTAAGGTCTTTCAAATTGGTAGGTCGGTATATGTATACTTCACTTTTCAAGTATCCCCAGTCAAAAAATCCATAGGAGTTAAATCTGGGGACCTAGCAGGCCATTCAATGTGACCGCATCGTTCAATCCTAGACTCAGATCAATAAGTAAACATAGATAGGCCCGATGCTAGATTTACCTTGCAATGTTTTGATGCGAACATAATTTCGGCGGGACGTGTAATGTTTTGTGTATATGCGAGACAAACCAAAACAAAACATCTCTTGCGCAGTGCCGTGCCGTTTTAAGGGGTTCAAAACAGTATTTTTAATCCACTTCAATTGAGGTTCACTTGTGTACATGAGTATGTTTGTTTGTTATCAATGTAAAAAAAAACTTTCACATGTCCGATTCACTTGAAATTTGTCATGCAAGCAAAAAGGTTTCCATGGAACTACAATTTGGTATTTCTATATGATGAAAATTCGAAATTAAAAACAAAATCTATCATTTATGGTCCGATTCAACACTAAAGGTATTCTCTAAATCACCTATAACAAATTTCATGACAAAATTCAAAATGACGGCTGCAATTTTATTATTGTCTGATTTAGACTAAAAATCGTCATCTTAGTATTTTATGAGTCGCGGATTAAAAACTTATTATGGAAATTAAAAATGGCGGCTGATTTCTTTCATTACAAGCTTTTATTTAACTACACAATTGTATGTATGTTCAGTTCAAATCTTGTAAGTGAATTTCAATCCACTTCTAGTTGTCCAATGAACGTGAAATTTGGAAGGTGTTCATAATTCCGGTAACAATGCATTACTGAATGTTTGCTAGAGAAGAATCAATATGGCGGACGAGTTTTGTGATTATGGTTCGATTCTATGGAAAATTTGTATGTGGGGGTTTTCGGGGACAGGGATCACGAATTTATTGTCAAAATTCATAAATTCAAGATGGCGGCTCTAATATGGCGACGAGTTTTGTGGTTATAGCCCGATTTCAATAAACATTGGTATATGTGGGTTTTTGATGTCGGAGATCATGATTTTTTGCGTCAAAATCCATGAATTCAAGATGGCGGCTCCGAAATGGCGACGAATTTGATGATTATAGCCCGATTCCATTCAAAATTAGTGTGTGGGGTTTTTGGGGTCGGACATCATGATGTTTTTGTAAAAATTCATGAATTCACGATGACGGCTCCAAGATGGCGACGTGCTTTGTTATTATGGCCCGATTTCATTCAAAATTGGTATGTGGGTTTTTTTGAGGTCGGAGATTAACAATTTTTGTCAGAATTCAATAAGATGACAGATTACATGAATGACTAGAAAGAATTTAATAAAAAGGATTAAAAAGAAATTTTTAGGAGAAGCTTTCATACCCATGCACTGAAAAGGAAAAAATAATGTCTTTGTCTGACCTAGATTATTCTGTTAGTAGCAGATTCAAAAGCTTGCCGCGAATATTGAATAGGTATTCTTGCGCGGTAAGATTTTGGATCCACTACTCAGAGAATAACCTAGGTCAAACAATTGAAGAAATTATTTTTTCCTTTTTAGTGCATTTATATGAAAGCTTGTCTCAATTTTTTGTATTCTTTCAACTCAAAATAATAACTATATGGGGGTTCACACGGCAAGAAAAGTAGAGGACTAGATGGCATGAAAGTAGTAAAATATGACGTCACCTCCTCAGAGTATTAGGTATAGCCTGTACAAGAAGTCTGCGTGAATTCATAGCTATGCATTTCACAAATGTCTTTAGCACTGCAGGCCAAAACCTCTCGAAGTTTGGAGAACAGCTTTATTGCAGATAAATATTTACATAACACAAAGTAAACAATATATGTATATTTTTAAATATTTTATTATAAAGAAAATTAATCAAGTATAAAATTCAGTTTTTTGGATGTATGTATTGAATAATAAGAGCGATGGACAATAGAAATGTTTACATTTCTGCTACTCTCAATATGCAGAATTGATCTAGGAACAATACTTTATTATTAAAAGCTCAACAGGTTATTACCCTATTATAGTGCGAAAAAATCGCATATGCATGTATGAGTAAAAATATTAATGGTCAGTACAATTTCAGCATTACATAAAAATAAAATTTTTAATACATATATAACATCATTAACAAACATTTGGGAATAAATATCATGTCAGTGTTGCACATCATTGTATGCCTAACACTCAACAATTTGTATGCACCAAATAAACATAAAATATGAAAAAAGATTTTGCTTTTTATGCAGCTACATTTAACCTTCAAGGGGTTAAAAGTTTCTAGATGAAATGTTAGTTTTTAGGTTGGGGTCAGAGAAATTGATATTTGAGGTATTTCTGCAAATGAAGAAATACGTGTTTGTGTTTTTGTAAATTCAACCCCTAAAGGGGTGAAATGGGGATTGCAAGTTTGTATAGGGGTTTCGTTAGTTTTTAAGTTGAGGTCATAAAAATAGGTATTTCAGATCGTTTTTTACAAATAAAGAAATAAGAGTTTCAGTGTACAACCAGTATGCTTCTAGATTGATTTAGAATGATTTTATGCAAAATTATTACTTTCAATTATTTTCAACTGTTTCAGAACTGAGATTCCAGGAGTTATATTTCACATACATTGTTTTTAACAATAATTCAAAGTTATGTATGTATTGAAAAAATGCCAATTCCAAATTGTTTAGTATTATCCAGAATAAAAATTAGTAGGTTATCTGAAAGTTTTTTACCCCATTTTAAACAAATCAGCATTTAAGTTTATTGTTTCAGAAGCTGTAGAGGTAGTTGATGATGCGGGAGATCTGAAAAAATCATGATACAACTATTTGAAGCTTACTTTCACTTGTCCGCCACCCCCAGTGGTCAAGTATTGTAATCGTGCAGAAAAAAAAATCAGCTGTTTGACATTCCAGTACTTGACAGGCACGGACCTCGGGAGAATGGGGTTATTTTAAAATGAAACATTGATAAAATGTTTTTAGGGCTGTAGGAAGTCAATTTTATCGGTTAATTCAACAGTCAATTTAGCAGTCAATTAACCAAGTGAGATATTTGACCTCTGTCATTTGAGCGTTCCTGCACCAAACGCAGGTTGTTCTTGTCAAAACCCGGGTGAGCGGCCATCGTCTCGGATGGTAAGGCCCAGGAGAAACATTAAACATTCGTAGAGCCAGACTCGGAAATGATGGAAAGCTCCAACTTTAGACTTATTTTGATTTTTTTGTTGTGGTGCTCCCTGGCGAATTTAGTTCTAATCCATCGGATAGATTTTGAATAATTGAATGGCAAAATGTTCAACTTAGCGCCATTTTTTTATTTTTGATCGATGTCAGTTGAATAAATAATTTTGACTGTTCTGAATACAGTTTTTCAAGTGCTTTCAAATGACTTATTGAAAGTCAAGTTCGGTGAGCTATAGTTTCTTCATTTTTTCAATAGTGACACTTCCTTTTGACAGATGACAACCAAAAACTAATGGTCGCATTCGGGGCATAAACTGTATCTTCATACCAAATTTCAGCTGGACTGGTCAAACAGTTCGGTAGTTTTCGTGGAAGATTACGGACAGACAGGCAGACTTCATTCTGGAAATGGTCTCAATCGTCTCGGGAGACCTCAAAATGGATATTTCCGTCGATATCTTGTATTTTTCCGCACAATTACATTACTTGACCACTGGGGAGGCCGGTCAAGTAAAAATCGAGATATCCGTTTCGAGTTTCCCCAAGATGATTGGGACCATTTCCAGAGTGAAGTCTGTCTGTCTGTACTCTTTCATGATAACTGCCGAGCCATTTGGTATGAAGATACAGTTCCTTTACCAAATGCGACCATTAGTTTTCGGCTGTCATCTGTCAAATGGAAGTATCACATTTAAAAATTTACAGAAACTATAGCTCACCAAACTTAACTTGCAATATGTCATTTGAATGTCCCTGAAAAACCGTTTCCAGAACTGTCAAAATTATTTCTCCCACTCACATCTGTCCAAAATAAAAAAATGGCAAAGTTCAAAACTTTGCCATTTAATTTATTCATGGAAAAAGAGACTCAACCCCGTTTCAGAAATGTATTCGATGGATCAGAACTAAATTCGGCAGGGAGAAACACAACAAAAAACCTAATTAATTCGGCAGTTGGAGCTTTCCACCCAGTTTGGAGCTACGAATGTTTAATTTTCTCCAGGTACTGTCCGAGACGGCCGCTACCAGGACTTTGACTAGGACGAATCCATTTGGTGCAGGACGCTCAATTGACTCGTGTCAAATATTTCACTTGGTCAATTGACCGTAAATTGACTGTTGAATTTACCAATCACATTGACTTTGTACAGCCCTAAAAATGTTTTATTTCAAATCAAGCTCATTCTCCCGGGGCCCGAGCCGGTTGTCAAGTTCTGGGGTGACCCAGCACAGCTGATTTTTAAATTACATAGTTTGAATTCTAATTGGTTATCATTGAATTTTACCTCATTTTAAACAAATCAGCATCCAAGTTTCTCATGGCATCAACTTTTTCAGGGGCAGATGAAGTTGATGATGACACCTACAAACACATACCTTTTAACTGCTTGTACATCAGGGATGGCATCAGGTCTTAAACATGTTCTCCATTGCGGCTTTTTAATAATCTGAGCTTTGGAAAAATTAGCAGAACAGTTAAAAGAATATTTTTTTTGGCTCAGTGGGTCTAATTCAAGAGCATCACACCATACTCCATACTTGTAGTTTTTCCTTATCAGTGGGGAATCTGTGAATAAATTATCAGTATTTAGTACTCTACTCCAAGGAAAACAATATATTGGTAAAAACTCCATGACAAAATTAAATTCTACTTGGAAAATTCGTTCGTATCCGACGCCTCTGGTAGCTTACCTGTGAAATTTTTGTTGACTATCATTTGTTTTGTAAACAAAGCAGTATTTCGACATTTTGCACCACTGAACCACTCCACAAACATAGAGAGTATTTTAAATGTCAGTAAAACCAAGGCAATATTGTTTAATGAAAATGAAAAAGCACTATATCCCATCAACACCCTGAAAATATCTGAATATTATTTTACGTCAAATACGTCAAAGCAAATGGCCGATGGCGAAAAAAACAGGGTTGCCAAGAATCGTTCAATTTATCGAGGCGTCCTACAAATTCCGGGGTGTCTTATGATTCAACTGTTGAAAATTGTATTCCTTCTACCTAGAAAAACTATTTTTAAACCTTGTTCAGAGTTGATTGACCTTACCGCATTATATAAAATTTAGGTGAATAAATCTAATAATATATAATGTGAATGACTACATATAAACTCATGTACATTCTATAAATTATGTCCATCTGACAACAAGGATTCGGTATTTGTAAACAGTAGATGTAAATAAAAACAAACTTGTGTGTGCATCAACGCATAGGTTGTTTACGTGGCATCAGGCCTATCTATGGTTATTTATTGATCTGAGATCCTAGAGCATAATGTGGACCAAATAGTAGAATCTATTTGACCAGGATGATTGATGTCTGGAAATGTTGCAGTTAAATGTGAAACTACATCAGTTTGGAACATTTCTAAATACTTTTCACTCGTCACATTACCGTCGAAAAAATGTGGAAGAATCCCAGCCCACACAGTTACTTTTGGAGGATATTGGGTATAAGCTTCCATCGTCTAATTAGGATTTTCTGTTGCCAGTAATTACAAATTTGCATATTCACGGTACCGTTCATACAAAAATTGATTTGTCGGAAAATAAGACATTAATTTCAAAACCATTATGTTGATTACACGCTTCTTGCATATTTTTACAAAACTTCATGTGTCTATCGAAGTCGTCTTCATTAACCTTCCAGTGGTCGCGTACCTGTCTATGAGACCGGGTTTTCCCCTTCTTCGACGAAACTTGTTTGGAAGTGGGGATTGCGGGCTGTCCTTATCAGTAGCTGTAACGACTGGCGGTACCTATCGACAGTACAACTTTGACTAGTGTGGGTTGTTTTTCTACTCTGTTATAAAATAAACGGTGTGGGAGACCGGCGCGACTACTCGTGTTATAGTTATTTCTTGTGGTGTGGTAAGTAAATAAATATTTTAACGTCATGTTTTTCATTATTCAGTGTTTTTAGTCATGACGTCCTCTGAAAAAGAACAGGAACGCTTACAACGTTTATTAGACGAGGTTTTATTGGAAGATTTTCAAACAAATGAAAATACTTATGTAGAAGAAGAACCTTTTGATGTGAATCCGATCATGAGGAAATCATAGATCATAATACTGACTCTGAGCAAGACATTGCTGATGCTGATGGAACTAATGATCAATACCAGACGTTCGCTCGATCATTCATAGGTCAGTTATGGTATTTTTAATTTATAAATAGCAATTTAGATCTTTTTTTATAGCCAAGGATAAAACTTGTTGGAAAAAACATAAACCTCCAAGGAAACCAATTAGAACTCGCCAAGAGAATATAATAAAGCGTTTGCCGGGCTCGACATTGAAAACAAGACATTTGAAACAACCCATAGAAATATGGAAGTATTTCATCACTGAACAAATGATATCTGAAATTGTTACTTGTACAAACCTATTTATAGAAAAATCTAAAGATAACTATACAAGGGAAAGGGATGCTCGTGAAACGGATGCTATTGAAATCTGTGCCTTGTTAGGATTGATTTATATGGCTGGGCTCACCAAAAGTAATAAATTGAACATAGAAGATTTGTGGAGGAGAGATGGATATGGGATAGAAATTTTTTATTTGACAATGTCTCAACAAAGATTTGGATTTTTATTGAGGAATATAAGATTCATTTGTGGAGGAGAGATGGATATGGGAAGCTCTTTTTTTTTCGTGGCGATTCGTAAATTATTCGATCTCTTCGTATCACATTGTGAAGAAGGATATCACCTTTCCGAGTTTGTGACAATTGATGAAATGCTCCCAGGTTTTCGTGGAAGATGCGGCTTTCCGCCAATACCAAGAAACCAACAAAGTATGGAATCAAATTATTTGCATTGTGCGACGCAAAAATGTTTTACACGAGTAAGCTTGAAGTATACGTTGGTACCCAACCTGAGGGGTCATACAAAGTATCCAATGCCTCAGACGATGTAGTTACCAGAATGTGCAGTCAATATCTGGTAGTGGACGAAATGTAACTATGGACAATTGGTTCATGTCAACCTCTCTTGTGGAAAAGTTACAAAATAATCTCAAACTGACATCATTTGGTACTATAAAAAAAAATAGGAAAGGATTGCCATTAGATTTCACAAAACCTGTTCCACGACCAATATGCTCCAGTATTTTCGGATTCAGAGAAAACTGTATTCTGGTCTCATATTTGCAAAAAAAAACAAAAACATATTATTGGTTTCGAGTTATCATAAAGACGATGAGATCGATGAAAGTACAGGTAATTTCAATAAACCAGTTATGATAACAGATTACAATAAGACGAAAGGAGGCGTGGATAAAGTTGACAAACTGTGTTCCAGTTACAACTGTGCAAGAGCCACAAGACGATGGCCGATGGTTATATTCTACTTGATGTTAAATATTAGTGGAATAAACTCCCAAATTATTTATTGCTCTAATAATCCAGACAAAAAAATTATAAGAAGATTTTTTTTAAGAGATTTGGCAAATGATTTGATCAAACCTCATTTAGCTACTCGAGCTTGTTTGACAGGTCTCCCACGGGTATTGAAGCTTCGTCTTCAAGAAATTACAGGCGTAGAACCAACTGCTGTGGAAGTCAATATCCCACCAGGTCGATGTTCCGATTGTGGATGGAAAAAAAACAGAAAAACAAGGTTTTGCTGTTATAAGTGTAATGCATATATGTGTTTGGAGCATATTACTCCAGTATGTACCAAATGCAAACAAACTCCGATGGAAACAGAATAACTGGAAGATTTCCTGTGGAAGCAATTTAATATGATGTATTATATTATTTTTTATACTGTTTCGTGATAGAAAAGTTTTAAGTTTTAATTTTTTATTTCTAAATAAAGTTCTGCATTTTAGAAATGATTTTTTTCAACTATCTCTTTTACAGTAAAAAAACCTGAGTTGAAAATTGAAACATTGTGAAGATATTTAATAATCATCAGTTAAATGATATGTTGACGTTCCAACACTAAAAAAAGAAGTACAGAAAAAATTAGCAACCCGGTCTCAGAGACAGTGCCCGACCAACCTTGCTATAGAATTTCACGCGACCACTGAAAGGTTAAGTTCATGTATAAGTTTAACTTTGTATGGATGTAATTTGGCTTTTCGTAGAATTTTCTGCACACCATTACGACAGATCTCATTGTTGCCAAATGAAGTTGAAATTGAATGATGAGGATTTTTTTCAATTCTAAGTAATACATTTAATTGAGTGTCATCGTAAACGGTAAGTCTGCCACTCTTAGGCTTATTCTCAACATTACCAATTTCATTAAATGTATGCAATATTTTGCTTATTGGTTCTCGATCAGGATATTTTTTTCCTTAAAGATGTCGCATACTTGCGCCATACTTCTTTCACGATCGCCGTAACCTAAGATCATCAAAACTTCTATTCGCTGTTTTTCTGACAGTACCTATATCGTAATTTCAAATGATTTCTTTTAGAGTAATATTTTTGAGAAATATATTAAAGAATTATAAATCGATATGCTACACAACAAATCAATTTAATTTAGACATATTGCATGGTAACTAAGAACTTATTGTTGGGTTGCTTATATAGGGCTTTCAGATGTTTTCAAAGCCTACTTGAGGTTTGGAAATATACTCGAACTAACTACTGAGTAATTTCCAGGTATTCATTGCAAAATAAATGATTAAATAAATATTAAGAAATATGAGTACCCGTTCCTTTCTACTCAGTATACTGTAATTTAAAATGTTACATATGACATATGCTTGAAATCAGAAAAATATGGACTTTCAATTTTTGATATAAAAATATTCCCTTTTCATTCAAAAAAATTATCGATGAAATCATATCTTGTAAGGTAGTGAAGGTAAAAATTAATTAAAAAAAAAAGTAGAAAACTAAAATTAAAAATCGACCTGTCCGAGCTTTACGTCCGAAAATAATTAACTCAAATCAAATTAATTAATTAAAAGGACCACATTGGTATGGAATATTCGGATTCCAATGTTGAGAGGACAGTTCTGGGAACTCAATCTACTTTGTGGGGTATTTAGAAGATTTTTTCGTTTCCACACTTTATGAACGCACTGTATATATATGATAGATAATGTATATTCAGCAATAGAAATACAGTAGTTCAGAAATATTACAAAATCAACTCTATTTTAAAATAAAAATCAACTCTATTCTAAAATAATATATCTATAAAAGATTGTTCATTTAGATAATTTGACCTCAACTATTACTGGAATTTGGCGCACTATGCTATTCTAAGATACTGTGTGTGCGACTCTCTTCTTTGTAGAATTGTTACTGAGGTACTAAATGTGTCAATGTTTACATATGCACAATATATTAAATAGTAAGTACTTTAGTTGAAAAAGAAGAGTACTTTGATTTGTGTAATTTAGTTTGAATAAATACATTAGGTATATATTTTTTTTCATTCAAGGTAAACAAGGGACAAGTTTGTATACCACTTTGTAATGCCTTTTTTAATTTTATTATAGGTATGGCATTAATCTAAAGTTCTGAGGTAGAGCATTGTACAATATATATGTTTCTGGCAAGCAACATGTTTGGGGTTTTTAAGAAGGACATTTAGTTGAGCTGCGTTTCGTGTGTTTAAGTTATGACAGATATTTTTTCTATAATAACATTTTCAACATAAATCTTGAACTCTTTTAAAGTTGGTTTGAGTAGTAGTCTACTTTCTTCATATACTAATTGAGATGGGTAACGCTTTTTTAAATAGAATTATTTTGATTGTCCATTTTTGGGATACTTCAAGCTTTGACAAATATATACTATAATACAAGTATTTCCCCACACAACAATGCCATATTTTATGATAGATTCTACAAGTGAGAAATATATTTATTTTATGGTTTTATGGAGCAAAAAGTTACGCAATTCATATAATTTATAAATGAGTTTTCTTATTTTTTTTGTAACATAATTTATGTGCTCCTGCCAAGTAAAAAGTTCATCTACAAAAATGCCCAAGTATTTAATACATGTCTCTCTATCAATTTTGTGTGAGCATATACATCGTTGTTGTTCTAAGGTGCAATGTGATTCATGTAGTTTTATATTTTGTACATCGATGGGTAGGAATCTGATTGAGAGAGCGAAGGTCATACTATCTAACAACTTTTTTACTTTTGCCATTGCCCTTTCTGCATTTTCTCCAGTAGCTCTCCATGTGGGACCGATTATTATGACCGCAGTATCATCAGCAAAACAGTGATAGGAGTCCATGACGTAGATATTAAATATAAGCTGTCCCAGTACTGTGCCCTGTGGCACACCAAATCCTACCTTTAGACGGCTACTTAAAACATTGCATATCTTTCACTTAGATAAGATCTAAATAAGTCATTAGCAATATCTCTAATACCCATGTTGTTTTGCCTATTTAACAGGATTGGGTGAGCCACAGTGTCAAATGCTTTGGTAGGGTCCAAAAATATTAATAACTTTCTTTCCCTGATCAAGATTTTGCAGATTTTTTTCTGTTACTCTATACAGAGCGTTTTTGGTAGTGAAATTCTCCCTAAAGGCAAATTGATTTTTATCTAATAAGACATATTTTTCCAAAAATAGGATTAGTTTATATTTAATACATTTTTCTATCAATTTACTTATTGAGCTCAAGAGTGCAATAGGTCTGTAGTTGCTTGTTGAGTTTTCATCACCTTGTTTGAAAATTGGTACAATTATTGCACTGTTGAGAATCTTAGGGAAAATTCCAGATGAAGGTACAATTTACCATGTGTCTTTACAATTTCTGTTCAATTGATACCAGGAGGCCACCAGCGATCCAGGGTTTTAATCTCTCTTTTCTGTTAGTTATTGTTTTAGTGCATGTGGATTGACTTATAAAGTTTTGTAGTTTTGTTATGAAAATATCTGTGCATATGTTAACATTTACTGTTCAGGATAGCCACATATAAAAGGGGATCTGTTCAGGATTGCCACATATTTTTTAATTTGATATGAGTTTGAGAGAAAAAAGTTTACTTAAATTATGCTCTACAAAAGTTTCCTCCATTATTATTGATTATCATAAGAGATACCCTATCTCTGAAGAAACTGAAGAGAATACTGTTCGAAAAAGTTATAAATTAATCAGAAAAGTCTGGATGGGTAAAAAGTGTTCCAGAGTTTTAGGTTCCGGTTGATATGTTCTAGGGTGTTTAAAGTCAGTAATACACATCTGAACTATAGTGAGTTTAGAATTGAACTATGTAATTTTTTTTCTATACTTTTTTTTATTGTCATTATTGACATCAATTTTATCTCAAGAATTTTTTTTAAATTAAGAGGTTGATAATGATTTCATTATTGATCAAGAATAATAGTGAACTACAGTATATGAAAATGAAATATGTGGGTTATCTGAATATTTGATATGAGTCAACTCTCAATAATACATGATATTTTCCCAAATAATTTTTTTTTAAAAACACTTTTCTATTTCAATAGCCTAAATCTCGGTAAAAAAAGTTGACTGCTGTTTTTTGCTCATAGTCGCTTCTACTTACGATGTTGTACTTGGTGTCCTATGCAAGAGAATGTCAGAATTCTCCAAAAGTGGTACATTGCTCACTGTCGATATGGATGAATCTTCTATCAGATCTTCAACGGAACTTGGTTCTTCATTGGAAGATTGCGCTGGTTCTTCGGGTATAAGTGGTTTTGATTCTTGAGTTACAGATGCTACAAAAATTGTTTATTCAATATTTACAAATACGATAACATGGACTGTTATTATTGTTTTTATTTATGTATGAACAGAACATATTTATATTTACACCTGTATTGTATTTATACGTATGTATTGTATAGTTTCATATTCTTAGTCATAAGTTAAATTTAGTAACTGCTATTCCAACTGTAAACTTTAAATGTAATGGATTATCCGTAAATAAATAAATTACGTATGTTTGATCTCTCAAATTTAACATGTATGAAAATTATTGTATTTTCAAAAGTTGTTTTAGAAACCATACAAAATAGGTACGTGAAACACACGTAGAATCAGCAATATTGGATTCTGCCCTTATGGAACATTTGAGTGTCTCGAAGTACTTTTGTTAACTCAGTTTCTTTGTTCAGGACAATTCTTGCGATCAGCATTTCGACTAGTTCTAATTAAGCTAGAGCTTTGAAATTAGTCCGGTGACAATGAAATATAGTATATCCAGTAATGCGAGTTCGTAAAATTACCGCGCAATTACAATTTAGTGAGATTTCAAGTTATCATCAGGTAAATATAACCTCAACACCGAATTATCAGTCATCTACATGACATTTTTTAATATTATTTTGTATTTTTTGCATGTTCCGAAAGTATTATCAACAAAATAAAAAAAAGTGTTATTATAGTAGTATTAATATAATTATGAACAAAATAATATTTATGAAGTTAGGTCGTGTTCAGGTAAATATAACCTCAACACCGAATTATCATTCATCTACATGACTTTTTTCGATATTATTTTGTATTTTTTGCATGGTCCGAAAGTATTATCAACAAAATAAAAAAAAGTGTTATTATAGTAGTATTAATATAATTATGAACAAAATAATGTTTATGAAGTTAGGTCGTGTTCAGAAACTAACGATTTGAATTGTAATATGTTAATGTTCCAATTTCCCTGGCTGTCTTAATTTATTTCCAGTAAAGTGAGAATGAAGAGCAAATTATTGAAATAATTCAGAACTCCTGCCAATGCCATGTTATAGGACCCCCTCAACGGGGGACAACCAATTCATAGAAGACTTAGAAACCCACCTCTCTATCAATGGCAAAGAAAATGTAGATATATTAATAGGCGATGTTGATATCGAAATCCTGAATAATGAATCAGCAGCAAGCAACAATTATCTCGCAGTGCTAATGTCATATATTAATACCTACACGAGATTTACTCCTAAATCCAGAAGCTGTTTAGACAATAATTTTATTTGATACAATATAAATGATAATGAAGTAAAGATTAATACCTCTGTTATTAACTATAACCACATATTGTTGAACATAACCAGTAACAAAATTTGTGGTTAGCGAAAGCAATTTCAACACTCTTAATGAATACTACAGTACAATAGCTCATAAACTAACATCTACTATTGTTCCCCAGTCTCAACCCATGGAATATTTAAGAACATTTAGATATTTAGATGACACCAATTTGCTTGAATTGAAAGAAATTTTATATGACATAAAAAACAAAAATTCAACAGGAATTGATGAAATTTCCACAAACATAATAATAATCAATCTTCCCAATTCAGCTTTAAATGTGCTAGTTGAATGTATTAACAAATCTTTTGCTCTTGGAAAATTCCCAGCATACCTCAAAACAGCAATAGTAATTCCAATATATATATAAAGGTGGCGATTCTGAAGATTCTAGCAATTTTAGACCGATTTCACTGCTTTCAACATTATCTAAAATTATTGAAAAACTTGTGAAAAAACGGGTATTCATATTTTTGAAGTATAACAATATATTGACTGATTCCCAATTTGGATTTCAGAGCAAAAAAGCACGAATGATGCCATTTTCTCTTTTCTCGAACATTTATACACCAACCTGTACAATGGAGAAGCAGTGGCTGCAGTATTTTGCGACTTCTCTAAAGCCTTCGATTGTGTGAATCATAGAATACTATTAGAAAAACTGCACTGCTATGGTTTTAGAGGGATATGTCATGATTGGTTTATATCTTATGTTAGTGATAGGAAACAGCAGATAGTGAAATCAAACGGGAGACTGTCTAACATCGGGGATATGTCATGGGGAGTCCCACAGGGATCTGTCCTAGGTCCAGTTCTCTTCCTTTTATATTTAAATGACCTGGCCGCTATTCACATCCAAGGAAACTTCACCATTTTTGCTGATGATATTACCCTACTCTGGCATGGGAAAAATTGTGGCAACATGAGAGATAATATCACTAAAGACTTGGAATTGGTCCAAGAATGGTGCGAAGCAAATTATTTGTGCTTCAATGAAAAGAAAACTAATATAATGGGCTTTAGCTTTGATTGCACCAATTTAAACTTGAACGAACAATTTTTAGAAAAAAAAATACAAAATTCCTTAGACGAGAAACTGAAGTTTGATCAGCATGTTGCAGATCTTACAAAAAAATTAGCATCGGGATGTTATGCTCTCAGGGTTGTTACAAATGAATTGAGTTCACCTACAGCAAAAATTGTCTTTCATTCTCTGATAGAATCTCATTTGAGATAAGGTATAGCGTTTTGGGGATATTTTAGCCAACAACTTCTCCATTCAGTGTTTGTTCTGCAGAAACGAGCAGTAAGGTACCTAGGCAAGGTGGGTGGGCGAGAGTCATGTAAACCTTTGTTTTTAAGCACGGGAATTCTCACTCTGACATGTTCATTCATATTAGAAACGGTATGTTTGATTCACAAAAAATATATGACGGAGACAACGGTACAAACAAATCATATGACTCGATAAACAACAGAGAGGAAAATGGCTTTACCCATTCCAAATTCCACTCTGACAAAATGTTCATTGTTTTTTTAAAGTAAAAAAATATATAACCATATACCCACTGAACTGAGGACTATGAATGGGTATAGAAAATTAAGAAAACTTGTGAAAGATGCCCTATTGAAAAAAGCCTACTTAATATTGAGGAATTTTACAATGAAACTCTTATATGACCTTATATAAAATGTTGTACTATGTATCTATATTATACTGATCTGCTATGACAATTGTTCACGTCTAATTTTATGTGTACTGTTTATGGTCCTTTTACATTTTTTATAATTTTATTCTGTATATGCGTACATTTAGTTATATACTTATGATGTACACTTTTCTTTTAATTTTAACACTATGCTTTGTCAATAAGAAATTCTGGTTCTTAGACAATAAAATATATTTCTCTCTCTCTCTCTCTCTCTGTCTCAAATAAAAATATCAAAGGTAATACGAAGTTAAATGGAGAGATTCATGGAACTGTTCGAAGACAGTATAGTGGAAAGATATTATATTAATACAAGAACCAGAAAAGGCCTGGACACAATTCATGAGTATTTTTAACAACATATATACTGAATGTACAACTATTACAAACTATGGTTACCATAACCCCCTATCAAGGTTACCATGTGAATATAATAAGAATTGTTCACAATTAGACATTTTCAACTTTAAAAAATCATTGAAATTCATATGTACTGATTTTTAGTCATTTATTGTTTTATTAAGTACCTATTGTTAATTTTTTTTCTTATTTTAATTAATTTATATTTTTAAGCCTCTTGTTCATCTTCTGTGGAATATGTATGCAATGGAATACTATCAATAAAGATTTATTTATATTAAGACAATAACAATAAAAGAACTCAAAATCTAAACCATGGATCACTACTGCAATAGCTGAATCGATAAAACATAGAGACAATCTAAAAAAAATGTGAACAAATACACTTAAAACTTGGAATTACTAGTGAGTTACAAGAATTATAGAAATAGACTAAATAAAATCATCAAGGAAGCAAAAAGTAGAGCCATTCAAGTTTGCTGATAGGTGTGGTGTGATCCCATGTCAGTATCATTCCACCTCAAATGAACTGATTAGATATTAAGTATATCATGATACTATAATGTAATATATTTTGATGATATATGTTTAACAGCATTGTTATGGAAATTGTGAAAAAAGGCAGCCAAAACAAGGGTACTGTTTATTTAGAGTTTTAATATCATTATATTAAAAAAATATGGCGTATTCCTATTCGAAATAGGTTCTGTTGGGGTTCTTTAGCATTTTTCTTGTTCTCCGAATATTTGAGGAAATTCATTTTGGTAATTGCTATGTTACTCACCTAATGACGTTTTTGAAATATTAGAATCTGTTCTTTCTAAAACTTTTGGGTCATCTCCAAGCATTTGCTCTTCATTTCTTTTGAAAATCTGCAAAGAAAAAGTTGTATACTAAAACACAAGTGGTAATTATCGAAACTTACCCTCAATTGCATAGACCAGATGACTTTACTAGCGGGACCTGCTTTCAGAAGAGTGAATGGCTCTTTATGCATTTGCAAATTTGTTTTGTTCACAAGGTTCTTTATTTTAAAATTGAGTTGTCCGATTTCGGTTGAGGTTTTTTGATCCATAATGCTGAGAAAAACCGTATCATTTTCGGGGTTGGGTAACAAGAATGTGAAGCCTTCCTCCCAAACTGGATGTATTGTACGCATCAACACTTTAGTTTGGTGCGAGCGATTGCCCACTCTCAATATGGCGTACGGATCAGGTTTCGTCGACATTCTTGCTTGCTGAAAAATGGAGATGATTAAAAAAATATCAAAGCTTTATTTATAATAATAGCTTTATTGTTCAACGGTAGAGACCATTTACAGAACAATTCATGCCGATACAGAAGAAAGATAAGTAAATAAAAGAGTTTCAAATGAAAACTTGCAAGAAATAAAAATTAATATATAGTAATTTGATAAGTGTGAATTTTGCAACTGTAATACATTCATTAACACGTTGAAGACGGCTTGAGATCATGCGGATGCCGCGCTTGTTTTTATACAGGGCGGGCGTGGCATTAATGTGATGCCGCACAACATATTTTCACTCAGACAGGGTGTATCTCATCGGGACTCGCGTTTAAATGCTAAATAAATGGTTGGCTTGTTTGTAAAAGTTTCTTAATATTGTTGTTTATTTGGCCAATTGGTTCATAATATATATCAAGATTGGTACAGAATTGATTGTATAGTTTGCTCATTGCTACAACTGGTGACTTGAGTAATATGTTAGTTCTTGAATTGTGTAGGCAAAAAGTCAATTCATTTCTAGAGTTTAATCGTGGAACATGGAAGTTGAAATGGGAGAGTAATTCGGTACAGTCAATCAGATCGTTCACAAATTTGTAAATGAAGATAATTGAATAGTAAATTATTCGGTTTTGAAGGGATAGTAATTTGAATTTATTCGGTAATATTCTATTGTCGATACCTTGTTCAGGGTAGACTCCATCTAATTTATATGAAATTTATTTCATGAAGCCTCTTTGGATGAACTCTTTTGAAAATTAAAATCTTTATTTAAATAGGAAAGAAATCCTAATATACAAATACGTTACATAGTATGATAATAATAATATACAATTACGTTACATTTTGTTTATGTGTATATTGTATATGGGCGACCATATTAAGGAACCATATTCCAGCCGAGATCTCACGTAAGGCATTAAATAGTGTTAAAAAGCTGCCTTGGTTATGAAAGTTCTTACAATTACGATAAATGTGACCAAGCATCCATTTAGCTGCACATGTCATTGTATTATAGTGGATAGTCAAAAAATTTTTATTTTTTTATTTTATTTATTCAACGGGAACTAGCCCAATACACCTAATATACAGTTGAAGGTAGAATCAAGTTTTACATATTGAGACGATCTAAGATGAATGAAAGTCAATTAAGATTGAGTGGAATGTACAATAGGATATTAATGATTAATTGATTAAATGTAACAGTTGTTGTCGTGGATTCGAGGAGAAAGACTGTGGATGGTTGCGGGTCTTATTTATTCATTGTCACCAAGATCCCTTGTTTCAGTGCTTTTTTGAAGAGGAATCCCAGCAAACAGCCGTTGCTGTTAACAGCGGTAAGATGCAGCAGCGGCACACCGATGTCGGTAAATAATTGGAATGATATCAGTTTTGCCGCTTTGGCTGAACATACGCATATTTATTATGAATTTTTTGAATTTAGCCAGAAATTACCTGTAAAAGATTTGCGATAATCGCGCCGATGTCGTTTTGACACAGTATGTGGCATTACGCGCTGCACCGCTGACACCTCTGTAATGAAAATGCAACATTGGTATTACTGAATATCACGTTATCAGTTGGCCCTACTGCTGATTTCGTGTAGGATGTCAAATCGGGTATTTCCTATTTTGTTTGGTACATTGTATTTGTGGTATATGGTCATGAAAAATAATCACAGTGGCGAGAATTTTTTCAGATTTGTGTGTTGTCATTCTATCTATTTGGTGAAATATTTTTCCAGGCCAGTTTGAAATGCAATATCTAGGAAATATGGATGAGTATCTTGGAAATCATTTGAGATACGAAAAAAATGATTGAAATGGAGAAAAAGTTGTCTGTATAGGTAAATAAGAACAATCTGGCTCTACAGTTTCAGAAATCCTCTACAATGAGCGGCATCAGAGAGTGAAGACAGTGAATTGTATATATCTATTCCATGAATCAGTCGATTCTGAATGTTTGGTGAATATATAGTATATAATAATGACCCATCTTCATTGAAGTTTTCACTGTTTTCAAAGATATAATGCTAGATTTTCTTAGGCGCTTATATGGGCCATTTTGTTTTCATTGAAACCATCTTTATGCCTTCCAAGATACCCTATACTTCCATGTACCGCATTTTGAATTGGACGCACCTGTATATTTGCATAGATCATTGATGAAATCCCAGCAGTGGAATGACGCGGTTGATTAGTAGGATACCCGCAATCGCACCATAATCTGCACCATGCAATATTAGTTCATCTTAACTCTGTATATCCGCTGAAGTCCCGCTATATATATAAAGCGGGTGGTAGTCTAGGGGCCTACTGCGATGGCCGTCGCGACACGGGCTAGCCAGGCCGACGACGTATCATGATTATGGCCCGCTTATGTTGTCTGTCAGCTGTTTTTGAAGTGCCTCTAGAGGCCCGCGCATAACATATTTGCTGGGATGTTTTTATATGGTAATCATGTTGGGCAATGTTATTTTTCAGGGTATATTGGGAGAATTTACATTTATTTGTGTTGAAGGGGAGGATTATTTTCGGTACACCAAACGTGTAAGAATTCAAGATCTTTTTGTAGGATTAAGCAGTCCTTCTTAGATACAATGGGTAAAACATTTTTCAAATCATCGGCAAAAAGTAAAAATTGGCTTGAGATATTATTTCCTGTATCGTTAATGAAAAGTGAGAACAAGAGAGGTGCTAAGTTGCTTCCTTGTGGGGCACCACTGTTTGCAAAAAATTGGAAGGATTTATGACCTCTATGATCTACGAACAGGATACGTTTTAGCGAAAAAGTTTCAGGAGTTGTGTGTCAAAACCATATGGGTAAAGTTTATTGTTGAGAATATTATGATCCAACTTGTCAAATGCCTTCGAGAAGTCCGTACAAACAGTATGCACTTGTAGGTTTTCATTACTTACTGTTTGTGTGAAGCACATTAAGTTGGTAATGTAGATCTTATACTGAAAAATCCGTGTTGATTATTGGAGATAAAATTTTCAACATCAGGAAATATCCTGTTGTTTGTTATAAGAACGTAAAGAAACAAGAAACGCATTAGGAACACAATAGACTAAATCATTACAAATGTAATAGGATAACATATTCAGGGCTTAGTAGCATTATGTGCATGGCTTTTCTCGTAAACGCCCATTTTCAATAAATAATATGAATTCTTCACTCGAATTACTGCATCAACTGATCTTGAAATCGGCACCCTCCAGAAACCACGTGTTTGCGTTATACATAGCCACCGCAATAAATTGTTTCTAGCCACAGATGATTACAATGCCTATTGCATCATGTGACATTACATTGGTACCATGCCGGCTCAAAATACAATTACTTCTATTTAGACGGCGTGAGATCAGCGTAATGCCGCAAATTAAATCTTTCAAAAAACCTATTTAAATTCGAAACTTATAATATACAGTGCTCGTCTAAAGTCCGTTCCCCCTCTACTAATTTTTGAACCACCTGGTATATCTCAACGAAATTTGGAGGTCTTAAATAGGAGATAAAAACCTACTTTTTCATGAAAAAAATCAGTGCTAAAAGTTTTAAAATGGCGGCTAAGCGCCATTCTCAATAATTTTTTAAAATAGAACACCCCGTATATTATTCCATTTTCGAAATCTGCTCATAATTCTCAACAGTTTTCTCTAATACACTTTACTTCTAAATTCAATTGTTTTCGAAATATTAACGTTTGAAAAGTGACATTTTGGTCATTTCAAACCCAACCAAAAACACTAATGTTGCTTTCAATCAAGTTTGCATTGGAAAAACTCGTTGTCGCGGTAACATCTTGAGCGCCTAAATCCTTTTATGAGAAGTGTGATCATGACTCGTAGTTTAGACGATAAATTTGAAGCAGTTTTGATATTTGGAGAAGCTGGAAGAAATTATCATCTAGCAGTCCGTATGCTTAATGATAGATTTCCCGAGAATCCTATGTCGAGGACATATTTGCACAAACTTTTGAATAAGCTCCATGCAACTGGTACGCTGAAAGATGCTCCAAGATCAGGAAGACCGCCTCTTTCAGAAGAAAAAAAGGTAGACATTGTTGCTGAAATGGTAATCAATCTGACTCAGTCGACGTCTGCAGTTGCTTAATCCTGTGGAATAAGTTCAAAAAGAGTCCAGAGTCCTAAAAAAAAAGTTTCATCCTTATAAAATAAAAATCCTGCATGCTCCCACGGATGATGATCCAGACCGGAGGGTTGAGTTTTGTGAGTGGTTAACAAGAACAATTAAAGGAGAACGGGGCTTCCTAAAACGTGTATGTTTCGCAGACGACTGCAGGTTTTTTTCTTAATGGAAAACTCAACAAACAGAATTTACTATACTGGAGCGATACTAATCCGCATACCCAGTTTCCCAAGAAGGTGAATGTTTGGGCGGGGATTTTGGGTAATCGCGTTGTTGGACCGATTTTCATCAGAGACAATCTTACAGGAGGTTCTTTACAGAAATCTTTTAGAAACTGAAATTGAACCTCGAATAAGATAAATTGTATTAAACAATCAGGAAGAGTTTGAAAATCGTGAAATCATATTTCAGCAGAAAGGGGCACCTCCCCATTTCAATCGAATGGCTAGAGAGTTACTCCATACAAACTTTCCTGGGCGATGGATAGGTCGCAGGGGAAGTACAGAATGGCCACCAAGATCTCCGGATCTTACACCTCTAGATTTTTTCCTTTTTGGGTATCTGAAGTCAAAAATCTACGCCACTGAATGCCAAACAATAGAAGAGTTGGAACGCAGAATAATAGATACATATGAAGAAATAGATGAACAGACTTTCATCAACGTGAGAGAAGCTAATTATAATAGGGCACTTTATTGTCAAAATTTAGGAGGGGGCCACATTGAACACTTGATGAAATAATTGTTGGGGTTAAATAAAAGTGTTCTTCAAAAATAAATAATAATTTTTTTGCTAACTGATTTGTTTTGATTGTGAATTTACAGAACACATTCGTAGGCTTCGAGATTCTCCGGTAAGCGGTACTGTTTATCCTTAATAAACTCTCTTTACGCCTCTTATTAGTCGAATTCATCAAGTGATTTAACTACAAATTAATAACAACATTTAGTTAGAAAAATGTTTTACCATAATTGACCAAAATCCATACTTTATTTTAAACCGGAATGTCACTTTTCAAACGTTAATATTTCGAAAACAATTGAATTTAGGAGTAAAGTGTATTAGAAAAAACTGTTGAGAATTATGAGCAGATTTCGAAAATGGAATAATATACAAGGTGTTCTATTTAAAAAAATTATTGAAGATGGCGCTTAGCCGCCATTTTGAAACTTTAAGCTGTGATTTTTTCATGAAAAAGTAGGTTTTTATCTCCTATTTGAGCCCTCCAAATTTCGTTGCGATATACCAGGTGGTTCAAAAATTAGTAGGGGGGGAACGGACTTTAGACGAGCACTACAGTGTACAGTGTATAAATATAACAAGTCACATTTGAAAAAAAACTACAAAAAAAATTAAATAACGTTGCCGGCTGAGTGACTTTTTTTTTCTTTGTACAGCCGTACTCAACGTGTTAACCTTAAATATTTATAGCACATAACATAGATTTAAGTAAAATATTGGTTCTTGATATTTGAGTTCTGAATATATTGTGTGACCTATAGATAATCTTTTGGTATTCAGGTTCTAGGTAGGTTTCATCGATTTAAAATACTACAAATTCTATACATTTCCCATGAACACATTAAACTGCAAGTTTATGCCAATCATAGTACTGGCACAGCTTAATATAACCTGTTGTACTGATACCAAATGAAAATAGCAGAATCCAACTTAGATCTGATGTGTATGTAAAGTACAGAGTTTTTAATGCATTGATATTAGTAAAATTATATTAGGAAAATTTGTACAACTTCTGTAGACAAATCTATAAGTTTTAATGGTTTCGGAAGTTACTTTATGAAGTAACCTATAACTATCAATTTTGAATCATATATTAGGCAATCCATACCACGTGACCCAATATGGCGGTTGTTGGCACACACACCGATAATCGCCATAAGAATATCATTGTCAGTGTGTACCTTTGGCTTGTAAAAGTGTATTTTTGGTTATTTTTAAGTGTATTTTGTGTTGTTAATTAATAATATTCAGATGGAGAGTGATTACCTGAAGACACTATTGTTGAAAAGCAGAGGCTTTGGTGAACGGTATGCTTGAAAATACATCCCCATCTTTTGTTTACATTTTTATCAATGTATTTGTTACATGTATAAAATGAAGTTGAGGATTGATCCAGTGATTTAGATCCTTTTTACACTGAATATTTGTGAACTGAATTGTTCAATTGTTGGTGCTCCTCCTGTTACGAATATGGATATTATTTCGTATTTGCTTTTTACTCAGCTTTCCCAAATGCAGATGAAGCCCTATACAACTTTAGAATCCATACATACTTTGAATCTGGCTTCGTCGTGAAGGTGAGAACAAAAATTCAGAATCATTAATATATTTTAGTTAGTCTAGTATGTTTTTTCCTAGGCAGCAGGTTTTTTCTAATGGGTACATGTACAGTTGCAAATCTTGAGTCATCAAAGTGAATTATTATAAATTAGGAATAATAATACATAAGAAGCAATTTATAACTTCTGATCTGTTCTATTATGTTTATTGCCACATTTGTTCATTATAAGAAACATTGATTTGATATTTAAGAATATTACTTCTCAACTTTCATAATAGTTTTTTCTAATCTACATAACTTTTTTTCAGGTCAAGTATTCACAAAAGGCAAATTAAAAACCTTCAGATGTTTGGTACATAATTTAAAAGGATGAAAGCATTTGTACTGCTCACTGTACTTGTATGGCCGGAAACAGTGAAGTAGGTGGTCATATTGGTGCTATATTAGAGGCTGTCACGCACAGATTTGGAAGCTGTGTGGCCAATGCCATCCAGTCAAAAAATTTATTGGACGACTTGCCTCTTGCTCAGTTGTTTTAAAAAATAAAATGTTTCAAATGAATATATATAAATAAATGTTTGTTTATTTTTTGTTTTACTGATTCAGTTGATTACTCTTAATTCAATACCAATTATAAAAAAATTACACAATATTGATATTTGTATATAGTACAATTTCGATAAATATCACGATATATCCAATTTTTACTGTTAATAAATTACAATACCCTTTGAAGGTTGTAGATGATGTGGTAACTTGATTACTCTCGTCTCGGACGTCCATCGTCTTAATGTTCTTGAAAAGGTTTTCACGATGTTTCGAATGTTTGTATCTGCAATCGTCTGAATACAGTATTCACATTCAAAACATCGTGTAAACCTTCAAATCATAAGACGATGGACATCCGAAACGAGAGTAATCAAATACATCACCCTTCACAAGACTTGATCGAGGGTTTCGATAATTGCCTGAAATATCTAAAAAGGGAAGGTTGAGATTGAAAGACATATTTCTAAATATTTTTATTTATTGAGTCACCAGAATCCTAAAGAAAATTTGTATTCCAGTAATACAATAACACTACCTATGATAATGTTTTTTGAGAAGGTAGGTACATATATATGCACATTCATTTGGAGTTTTCTCTACTTTTGAAGTGGAAAATATATCAATTATATATATTTATATATATATATATGAACTTTATTTGAAATGGGACCTCCTAAGGTACAATAGTTCAAATATATACAAGTAGGCAAAATCATACAAGTAATCGTAGGAACAAATCAAATCACAAAAGTCTGAAGTTACAGGTAGGTATCCATGACGGAATGAAGGATGTTATCACGAATGTGCACACAGGGTATGTCTGCTGCAGCCTCTCTGATACTTGATTTTCGAATCCGTAAGATCTTCTACGGAACAAATCAAATCACAAAAGTCTGAAGTTATAGGTAGGTATCCATGACGGAATGAAGGATGTTATCACGAATGTGCACCCAGGGTATGTCTGCTGTAGCCTCTCTGATACTTGATTTTCGAATCCGTAAGATCTTCTAGGTTGATTGCAGCTAACATAGAGCTCTTCTCCTCCTCGATAAGTCATTTTAACTGGTCAACAACTTATGATTTGATACTGTAGACACCGAGTGAAACCCGACTCTATCCCTGTCGTGACGGGACCCACAGTTAACTACAATGCAAATAAAGGGCATTTTTCTTCAGTTGAAGCACGAATTATAATCCTAAATTGAAAAAACTACTCAAATTCGCACAGAAAATCACAAAATAAACACTTTTACCACTATGGACGCTTATGACGAATTACAATGTGTGCCAACAGCCACCATATTGCTTTCGTTTTGACAGGTCGATGGATTGCCTAATAATATCATGAATTTTATTTGACTGTTCCAATTAATGATTTTTTATGATATATGGGAATCTGTGTTGCTCATGCCTCTTAGTATAGCCTTACATTTTGGAGTATTTGAATCATTTTTTTTATTTTCACCCAGGTTTATACCATGTTTAATTTATATTCGAGACTATATAACAGTCTAAAATACTTTGTACATGCAAAATATAAGATGCTATCATTAACATATTCACATAAATCATAAATAAAAACCATTCAGAGGTCCCTAGTTCAACCCTTGTGGAACTACGGTTGCTGTAACGAATGATTAGAGTTGAAGTTGTTATAAGCTACAAATTGTTTATGCTTCTATTGAGTATGATTTAGAAAATTTATTCAAGACTTGAAACGGTAATTAGCTGATTGAGCAACATATTATGTTCTGTCTAATCGAAAGTCTTTGAGAAGTTGCTGTATAACATCAATAACCTGGCCACTTCTGTCAATTATATTTTGTGGGATAATAATGGGGGATATGTGCTCGGGAATGAAACAATATGATTCACGTAACGTCTAAAAAAAAATTGGCTTGATTTAGACCTTTGAACTATTACAAATCATATAAGTGATTCAAGTAAGTAAGTAATTTATTCATTTCATGTTCATTCAATCATTCAGTTACATGTTTTCCCTGCAATTTACAATTCTAATTATCATTAATAATCCTATCATAGAACCATGTATTAAACAATCTGTAGCCACCTAAGCTAGGCTTGTGTCGTGGCTGTTACAGATTGATATTGGTTGTGTTATATAATATATAATAGAATAAAAACATAAAAACTCAAAAGGTCTTTAGTTTTAACTCTGTTTTTAAAACCTTAAGAATCTTTAGTAACCAGTAGAAGATAGAGACAGAGCAGGTTAGCTCAAACATTTTCAAAGATATCCTGCAATTGATCATAATAATTTCTGATGAAAACTTTAAGTTCTTTCTTTAATTGACAGTAATTATTGATATTCTTTATATGGAGTGGTAGCTTATTGTATAATTTCGGGCCAAAATATGTTACAAATTTCTGGTTATGACTCAATCTATAACGTGGTATTGTAATTGCCTGATTGGAGGTCATTCGCGTATTGTATTTATGTGTAATAATGTTAATGGGGTTACTGCAAATCCATAATAAACAGTTATAAGCATATAATTTTCTGACTTTGAACAAACCACTTTGTTCGTAAAGTAGTTCTGTAGAATATCTCCTATCCTTCTTCAAGGCGATTTTGATCAGTGTGTTTTGTATTACGTCAAGATTATGTAGTGATGTTTTAAATAAGCCACCCCATACTAAGATGCAGTATCTAATTATCGACTCCACCAAAGCACCGATACACGTCAATATGACATCTCTACTTAAGATACTCCTTAGTTGGTAAAATTTTCGAATTAGTTTGTGGAGTTTTTTACTATGTGATCTATGTGATCATTCCAGCGTAGAAATTGGTCGATCATGACGCCCAAATATCTGATAGTATTTGTTTTACATATTCGGGAACATCCACAGTTTTGGTTTTCTGTACACGTATATTTGTGAATCGTAAGGAAGTCTTCGTCAGGTTGGTCTTTTCTTGTTGAAGAGAAAGTTATAAATTTAGTTTTGTCTATGTTGAGACTCAATAGATTGTTACTTAGCCAGTTATATATCATTTTCATTCCTTTGTTTGCATTTTCGTATGTTTCATTCCAAGTTCGACACACGAATACTACAGCAGTATCATCGGCGTAAGATAATAGTTTTCCTTCGAAATTGCTGATATTAAAAATGTTGTTTACATAGAGCAAAAATAAAATAGGGCCTATTACTGTTCCCTGAGGTACGCCCATGCTGACGGGTAGCGGATTACTATATGAGTCATTAATTTTTACTATCTGAATTCTGTTAGATAAGTAATCTTTGAAAATTTCGAGCGGCATTCCTCTAACTCCAATATCCTGCAACCGCTGAAAAGGATATCATGATTGACGGTGTCGAATGCCTTGGCTAAGTCTAAAAATACAGTGATGCATTTTTCCTGATCCTGAAAACAACTGAAAACATTGTTTACCAATTCAAAAACTGCACCTTCAGTCGATAAATTTTCTCTGAATCCATATTGAGATTTGGAGAGAATCCCATTTATATTACAATAATCAACTAGTCTATTTTTTAAACACTTCAAATATTTTAGCAAAGTTATTGATTACTGTTATTGGTCTGTAGTTGTTTGTTTTATGTTTATCCCCCGATTTATAAATCGGAGTTGTGATAGAATCTTTGAAAGCGGAAGGAATTTTACCAGTCAAAAAAATTGAGTTGAAGATATGACATAATGGCTTTAATAGATACTTTTGAAATGTTTTTACGAAGAATACTGAAATTTTATCTGGACCAGGTGAGGTATTATTTTTCAAACCAGCGATTATATTCATAATTTCATTTTCAGTTACAGCATGCAAGAATAACGAATTTTTAATGCTTCTTTTAATTTCCGTTGTTGGCTGGGCCGGTTTTTCTATTTTTTTCGACATATTTTCACCCACATTTATAAAGAAAGAGTTGAATTCATCTGCTACTTCTTTATCTGATCTACATTTTCGGTTACTGTTGTTAATTATGTCAAATTTCCGGGAATTGCAAAGAGTGTTTTCATTAGTAATATCTTTAATCGTTTCCCAAATTTTTTTGGTATTTTTTCCGGCTTCATTAATTTTATATTTGTAATATTCGTTTTTTGTTGTCCTGATTAAGTTGCATAGAAAGTTTCTGTAGCATTTATATTCATTTTATGTTCTTCTGAAGGTTTCTTTACTGATTTTTGTTTGAGGTAATCCCTATGCTTTATTGAATTGAGTAAGCCAAGCGTCATCCAAGGTTTCAACTTGGTGTGGTTTCTTGAATTATTTGATTTAATTTGTGTACTTTTATCGATATGTAGTAATATTTGGTTGATAAAACATGTGAATGCTAGTTCTGGTACATCCGTTTGGAATACTGTTTCCCAAGTTTCAGTGCACAAGAAGTGTTTCAATTTATTGTTGTTGACGTAAGAGTGGGATATCGCGGGAGTTTCGTCTTTGGATTTTTTTGTATTACCAGTTTTAATAGATAGTAGTAAGGTGTCATGGTCACTTATGTCAGTTTTGAAAATATATGTCTTTATTTCCATTTTCTTATATGTATTTTTGTTCTTAATTTTAATATATATGTGATCAATCAAACTTGGACCTCTCGTTGGCTTGTTTAGAAAAGAAAAAAATCCTATCTCTGCCAGCATACATATGTATCTATTAACCGCAGTTTCTGCTAAGTTCAAAGTATTTACATTAATGTCGCCCATGAATATGTTCACATCGCTCATATTTTGGGTTGAGAAATAGCTTTCTAAATCCAATAAATATATATCCAAATTTGTTGAGGGGGCCTATAGGAGCATGTCAATGAGTATGTGATGTTATTGATTTCATATAAGATTTCCATTAGATTGACTTCAGATAAGTGCTTTATGGTTGCTGAGTACGTAATGTTACTATTTATGTATACTATTACACCATCGTTTTGGTTAAACTGTGATTTATTATATAAAATATCGAAATTGGGGATTTTAAAGTTTTCGAAGTCTTGCAGTATCCATGTTTCGGATAAGATTATTATATCCATATTTTTTGTTTGTATATTTTCCAAGTATATTAGAAGTTCATCAAAATTTTTGTTTAAACTCCTGATGTTAAAGTGAAATATGTTAAAAATTTGCTCACCACTCCATTGATTTTACTCTCTTCGAAATTTTGACAAACTGTTGTTTCCATCTCCTCATCATTCTCCATCAATTTCAAAAATTCCAACATATCAGTTTTGAAGTATAAGCGAATGATAAATTAGCAAGTAGATATCTAGGTAGTTAACAGTTATTATTTAATAATTTAGAATTAAAAATTAAGAATCAGAACTTTTAAATTACTCCTATGCATATAAAGTTATAATTCATTATCATCAGCCAGGTCGTGAAATATTAACAATTAAAAGTTGAGTATTTAGAGAGAAAAAAAAAAAAAGAATGAAAATAGGTTGACTGTATTGTGTATTGAGTAATGTCAGCAACACAATTTATTTTAACATTAGCCCTCGTGCTTGGCGAAGATGCATCCCTTGAAACTCCATGCATTTCTCATACCAAGAACGTTTTGTGCTTCTTTCAGGATAGTTCTGCGTTTTATTGTCAGGTCTTCTGCAATGAATATTTTCTTTCCTTTGAACTTATATGCGTGTTTAAACAGCTTGGATTTCAGTTCCGTGTTTGCTAACTTTAATATAATAGGTCTGCTTTTATTGGGTATATCCATTTTCCTGCCTATTCTGTAGCATCCAACTATATTGTCATTTCCTAAATTCAGGCCAGTATTTGTGTTGATAATGAGTTTGATTTTTTCTCGCAGGTTTTCTTCATCATCGGCATCTTCGTTTACCCCGTATACACAAACATGGGTGGCTTTCATACTCTGATATATATCATCGACTTTTTGTTCCAGGAGATTATTGTTCGTTACCATTATATCCACTTTTTGCTGTAGATGAGACGTTCTTTCAGCCTGAGTTTTTATTTCCTCTTCTAGTTTCTTCAGTTTTTGTTCAATTTTGTCTGTTACCTTTTTTACTATCCCACTAATGAAATCCCGATCTTGAAATATTTCCTGAATGGATTCCTTTATGAGGGAATTCATTTCTTGTTTGTTTCTGGTCACAGACATAACTTTTCTGACCGTATGTTCCGTTGTGAAATGACACTCACTATGTTTTCTCGTTCTTCACTTTTCACGGGCTTTCACAACCACTTTTTACCGACTAAGACATGTAGTTTTTACGGAGCAATTTAACGTAGGTCTACTCAATATGAGACATAAAAATAAGTAATAGACTATATCCCTAATTAATAATTAGAATCAGGTATGAATGTTTTTGTTGTTGAGAGAAAAACATACTCTCTGGTCTTCTATTAAAACAAATATTATTCCTTTCAAGGAAGTTTAGGAGAAAAACATTCTGGCACCATGAGAAGGATCAGTGTCATTAGTGAATAATAGAAATATTATAAAATGCACATAAAAATTATTCAATAATAAAAAATAGAAATATCTGAGCGAAGATTGCTGTGAATTCTATGCTGAAGTCACTGGTAATTTTGAGGTCTTAAAACAATGTTTTGAAAAATTCGGCAAAATATTCTGCGGCTATTTTTACAGAATAAAAATTCAGTTTTTTTAGGTTGGTTGATAGTGAAAAAAATAGCTATACTAGGATCTCTTAGTGATAAGCAAATTACTTGTTTTAATAAACTGAATAGAAAACTCACCGGTAAGTTTTTAGCGGAATCCAAAAATACAGTTAACAAAGAAGTGTTCAAGTTGGAAGCTCTCAGCAATTGGGTTTCCATCATAATCTAAAAAGAAAAAATAAGCGATTCCCTAGTTCATTTTATTGAAAACTTACTGCATCCAAATCTGAATAGTTTTTGCTGAGTGCTAACCAAGTGAGTCTCAAATGAACCATTCCATGCTTTGCTTGTTCCAAGGTTACCCACTGAAAAATTCGATGTTCAGTTATCACAACTAATTGAGATTTGAAATAATACATACCACATCATCGCTTCCTTTTTTGACAATATTGGATACCTCAAGGGTAGCCCTGGAAAACAAAATTAATTATGAATCATTAAATGAAGCTCATCATTTAATTCCACATGAAAATGCAAACATATGTATTTGAATGATTTGCTTTTGTGTGTTTCTAGCCCATTCTTTCAGTTTTTTACAAAATTGTATAAGATGTGCTCAGAAGAGTATAATAGTGATGATGACAAAAGAAACAATTCAAGTCAATATGAAGTATTTTTGGAAAGCGAATATTGGTGCATGTAATCAAATGATGGTTGTAACATACCATATAACTTCATATATTAGGTATATGTGCAATCAAGTGTCAAGTTAACAATTATTTACTGCCAAGGTTTCCAAACTGGAGTAATCCTTTATGTGATGTCACTTGACATTGAAAATATTACGTACATTTCTCAAAGACCTGCTCAACCACTATATGGAGAAAAATCGTATAAAAGTTTGACTCATGGAGCAGAAAAGAGTGGATATAAAATCCGTATTGACTGAAAAAGTTATTTTTTCTCATTTCATATTTTAGAAAATTCAATTTTATCTGGAATATTTTTTCCAAAAATCATAAAAGTTCAAAATCTAAAAATTATATTTTTTCCGTCCGACTATCCGGAAATTTGCGCATTGTGAGAGTGTAATTTACTAGAAATAGTGTAATATACAAAGAGTATTTTCCACTAATATGAAAATTATGAGTGGGGAATGGACAGTCCATGCCGTTGAACACTATACTTTTTCTACGACTACAACGATCATTCCTTATTATTTATTTATTACACGGGAAGAATATACCCATTTACATTAATATGAAACACTGAGAGAAAGAAAAAAAATACAACATGACTACCTATATCTAAAACAGTTTTATATACTAACTGGACCTCTGTTCATTTGCCAAAGCGAGGCGAGGCTATAGCCCTTGAGCGGACATTTGCCCGTCGCAGTAATCTAATCATCCCTATGTTTGCACCATAATTTGATCGATGTGCAACTAAGGAAAATGTGTTAAATTCACGCAGTGCCCTAGGAGGTACATATATTTTTAATTCTTCTAATAATTCAGTGCATCTATCAGACCGTTCAGTATTTTATAAATAAACAAGGTGTCACACACACCCTTGCCTTCTGTGGATCAGAGGACTCAAATTCATTACTGACAGCATGTTGGTATAAGAGTAAGTAGTGTTCAGCATTAATGAGCAGTACATAAGAAATCGGCGTTGAACTCTTTCCAGTTTTTCAATGTGAACTTGGGCATAAGGGTACCAAATAATCGAAGCACGTTCAAGATGAGATCTAAACAATGAGATGAATAAGATTTTCACTGTACTCATATGAACAAAATCTCTGGAATGTCTCTTCATGAAACCCAACTGCTTGAGTGCTTTATTACAGACGTACTCAAGTGTAAAGAAAATAAGAGATTGCACTGGAAGATGACTCCGAGATCTTTGATCGAAGTGACTTTTTCAATTACAGTGTTATCAAGAACACAGTGAAAATCAAACCATGTGAAAATACATTTGAGCTATTTTGGCGTATGAGACAATCATCACATGAAATATGGCACACACTTGCATTGTGAATCAACAGAATTAAACAATATTTTTTTCTTTCATAGTGCAATTACAAGAAGAATTCTATATGGTGAATACCGAATGAAAATGTGTCAGGTTTAACATTAATTTGTGGCAACTTTCTCTCAATGCAGAATTACTGAAAATTCGATTGTTTGAAATATACCTTGAATAGAATAAATCACCTAGGATATCATGCCATCCCTGGAACTTCTGCACTTATATATTTCAAAAAATACATTATAACTTTCTGCATTGTTTAACAAAATTGTGTACATTTCAATCTTGGACCTTAACGAATAATTCAGTCATATAAACAAATTATTATTTGTACAAAAAAAAAAAAAAAGGTATTTCAAATCAGATTAAAATATATAGGTTGAGTTTCCATTCGAAAGAAAACACCGCAGTCTTAATATTTTTTTAACTCATAATAACTGCATCCAACTTGGTATAATCGGACTAACAAAGACAAACAACAACAAGGGGATTCACCTTCCAGCTGTGGTAGAGGACAGGCGGCGTCCTTGTGGTTGGAAGTCAAGTTAATGTTTGTAATGGTCTTGCCGTTGATAATGTGCATTGCATTGATATATAAATGTTTGTGAAGTTCAGTAATTGTATGTGAAGATTATCAGGCTCCTTGTTCTCTATGCCGGTATCCAGGCCGGATGACAACAGATTTGTCGGAACAAGGGGAACATTAACAAAGGAAAAAAATTGTATCAGACATGTTGCCGTTTAACGTGCATTGCAAATATTATTTAATGTGAAAAAATTTGGGCATACGTGGTATCATGTCGAGTGAGACATTCGGGTGCCCTACGCAGGGGGCAAGTGAGGTATAACCCCCCGAGGCCAACTCCCTGTAGGGAAAAGGCCAATATACGGGAAGAGATAGAGAGAGATAGGGAGATAGAGAGAGATAGGGAGATAGATAGAGAGAGAGATAACACCACAGGGCCCAATCTCCTAAGTACCTCTCAAATTATGTAACTTGCTTCTATACTTTTTTAATTGAACTTATTTATTCATTCGAAACCATTAGGATGTCAATAAACTTGGTCATTTTAGTTGCACATTTTGTGAATCGCAAAAGCCAGATTTCTGGAAGTATGGCGAATTATGGAATACGATTCCCAAAATTCCGATTTCTTCTACTCGTACCAATACAACCAAGGTAGGCGATCGGTTAATTTGACCTGTCACATGTCATTTAAAAAAAAAATTCAAATTACGAAAAATTCAGGTGAAGAATTTTATACTTTGATTATTCTTAATTCAACTAACATAATTCAGTGACTAACTACTTCAAAAACATGCATGTTTGGAGACTGCTTCATTCCATTTGTTATTAGGATTGACGACAAACCGAAAAGATTTAAAACAGAAAAAAGTCTAGTAACTTATCAAGCAATTTTCTTGAACAAAAATCTATATGCGAATAATTTTCGAAGATTTGAAGAGGGGAAGAGAAATGAGTACCGAAACATTACTGAAGGAAGTAAAATTGAATTTTGATATATTTTTTTATCGTAAATTATTTGGGCAAAGCCTTTTTCACGATTCTTTACTGACAAGTTGAAAATTTCTTCATTCCATTTTTCAGAATTCACAAAAAACAGTAATATTTTGAAGAAAATTTACCAATTTTACCTATTACGTTAGAAAATAAATAAAATTTTAATTTTCTAAGGAAGAGGATACTTAAAAAATGCAAAAGAAAGTAAGTAAGAAAAGGCGAGTAGTTTGCGTCAACACATGTTCACCTCCTACGAGAGATGAAGATGAGTTGCGGAAACTTAGGTGGCTACCTCCAAGTGGTCGCTGGATAACGGGGTTGTCAAGGAAAATCCAGTGGGAATGACCAGAAATGGTCAAAGCCTGCGGATCTCTAAGTCAATCTCAAACCAAATGCCACCACAACATGGCTTAATCCAAGGCGTCAAGCGACCCGTGCCGAGGGATGGATGATACCTGAGCCAGTCACAAGAGGTCTGAAGATGGCTGTTGCTCTGGAGAGTTATCCAGATCACCAGTTATCAGAAGACCAAGGGATTCTCCTGCAGGAAGCAATTACCGGGGAAATTTTCAAGTGTGAGCCGGGTAAGGGTCCGAACTTCAGGAACAGCTACGTCCACAAGGGCGTGCTGGTCCTGACATGCTCGGATGAAACCGCTAAATCCTGGCTACTCGAGAGTATCCCCGGACTGATACCTTGGGAGGGGGCTGTCCTGAAAGTAGGGCTAGCCAAGGACATCCTGAATACCTCCAAGGTAGTGGTATGGATTCCAAAGCCATTTGGTAAAATGGAAACCAAAAAGATTCTTCAGCTCATCAAAACCCAGAACATGGGGATAGATACTGAAGAATAGCCTTGTCATCAAGAGACAAGAGGAGGACTCGGGTCTAACTCTTGTCTTTCAAATCGACGAGACCTCCTTGAAGAACCTGCAAGCCAGGGGAATAAAAGCATTCCTGGGGCTAACGCAGGTAAACTTCAAGCTAGTTAGCCCGGAACAGGAACATTCCTGATGCTGCGGGCAGTTCAAGCCAACCTGCAGCATAGTAAGGCTGCCACTGCAACCCTGTGCAGAATATTTGCACAGGGCAATACCGACGTGGCCCTAATACAAGAACCATGGCTGGTCAAAGGGCGAGTAACAGGCCTCGGAACATCCAAGGGTAAGCTTATTTATAATCTAAACTGTGGAAACGCCAGATCCTGCATTATTGCCAGGAATGATTTGAAAGTCTTGAATCTGATAGAATTCTGTTACAGGGACATAACAGCAATCGAGACGACCTACATCAAGGATGGAGTAGAGAGGAACATAGTATTAGCCTCCGTCTACATGCCTTATGACTCAACAAGCCCTCCACCATCAGAACAAGTGAGGGCCTTGGTTAAACACTGTGAGGACCACAAACTCCAGCTTATCATCGGAGCCGATGCAAACGCCCATAACACAGTGTGGGGGAGCACCGACACGAACACAAGAGGTGAGTCATTGCTTGAATTTATTGTCTCCAGTAACCTGGAAGTACTTAATAGAGGCAATGAGCCAACCTTCGTAACCCGTAACAGACGGGAAATCATTGACATCACTTTGGGCTATTCTTTGGTGGTTCGGCACGTCGGCAAATGGGCAGTATCTGAGTGAGGAACCTTCAAACTCAGATCACCGACACATACATGTGGAGATTGGCTATGCCAATGAACCTGCAGTTATGTGTCGGGATCCCAGAAAAACCAACTGGCCGGGGTACCGGGAGGAGCTCAGGGCAAATCTCACAAATTTCAAAAAGTCAAACCTAACTCAAATACAATTCATGAAATAGAGCAAACCTCCCTAATGTTACAGGAGGCCATAATAACTTCATATCATAACAACTGCCCTTTGAAGCGCAGCACCACTAAAGGTAAAGTGAGCTGGTGGAACACCGAACTCACACATTTTAGAAATAAAACGCGCAAACTATTCAATCGTGCGAAAACTGGTGACTGGGAGGATTATTCCAAAACTCTCACAGAATACAGCAAAAAAATCAGAGGGGAACAAAGAAAGTCATGGAGGAAGTTCTGTGAGGACATAGAACAAACCTCAGAAAGAGCAAGACTCCACCGCATCCTTTCCAAAGACCCCATCAATCCGTTGGGGACTCTCAAAAAACCCAACGGCAACCACACCAACACTGGGAAGGAAACTATGGAACTCTTGCTCCATACACACTTCCCAGATCCACTGTCACCACAAATCAAAACCCCAGATATGAAATCCCTGCAAACCTTCATTTGAGGGCAAAAAGGGCAGACTGGGAAGTGGCTAAACGAACGGTAACTCATTCAAAAGTAGTGTGGGCAATAAACTCCTTCAAGCCTTACAAGTCTCCGGGCCCAGATGGAGTATTTCCCATACTACTTCAGAGCGGAGTTGAATATCTAGCACCAGAACTGTGCAGACTGTACAGGCTGAGCCTAGCATTGGGATGGCTACCTCAAACCTGGAAAACTGTAAACGTGGTCTTTATTCCAAAACCTGGACGAGACTCATATGACCAGGCAAAGGCATACAGACCAATAAGCCTATCGTCATTTCTTCTGAAAGGCTTAGAAAAACTGATAGATAGAGACATAAGGGAAACCGCTCTTGTAGAACGGCCTTTACATCAAAACCAACATGCCTATCTAACAGGAAAATCATGCGAGACAGCACTTCATCAGCTTGTTTCAAGGCTTGAAGAGTCTCTAGCAAACAAAGAAATTGCACTATGCACTTTCTAGACATCGAAGGAGCCTTCGACAAACCCCTTTGAAAGTATGGTCTCTGCGGCCACTCGAAGAGGCATTGACGAAACCACCTGCAGGTGGATACACTCAATGCTTCATAATAGACTGGTCCAAGCCAACATGTTCGAGGAAACAGAGCAGGTTGAAATTTCCAGAGGTACCCCACAGGGGGGCATACTCTCCCCCCTTTTGTGGGACATGGTTGTAGATGAACTGCTAATTTCTCTGAATAACCAAGGGTATTACTCTCAAGGGTATGCAGATGACTTGGTCATCCTCATCAAGGGAAAGAATACTCGAACAACCTCAGAGCTAATGCAAAATGCTCTGAGGACAGTAGAGGAATGGTGTAACAGAGAGAGCTTAAGGGCAAATCCGAACAAAAAACAACACTAATTCCCTTCACCCGGAGAAGAAATATGGGAGATCTCATACCTCCCAGACTATTCGGTGAAACATTACAAGTAGTAGAGCAGGTGAAATATCTAGGGCTGATTCTTGACAAGAAACTAACCTGGAACCCGCATCTTCAACACGTAACCAACAAAAGCAAGATAACCTTCATGATGCAGGAGGCTTTTAAAAACCGGGGTCTAGGGCTGATTCTTGACAAGAAACTAACCTGGAACCCGCACTTTATGGTGGCCAAAAACAAATCAAAGACAGGCAAAAACCAACCTTGGGAAAATCCAGAGGCTTGCCTGTCTGTATCACGGGTGCAATGAGTAGCACTCCAACAGCTGCAATGGAAATCATCCTAAACCTCGAACCCCTTGACTTACATGTCATTGGAGAGGCCAGGATGAGTGCATACAGACTGAAACAAACAAAAAATCCGAACAACTGGACATACCAGAATCACTCATGTAATCAACATCGAAGAACTCGAAATGATTTCAGATTACATGCAACCCCTATACTCATTCGAAAAACCATTCGAAACACGAATTGATGGATCTGGATGGGCCCCGAGTATAGAATCACAATCAACTGCGGACATAGTCTGGTATACAGACGGTTCAAAGACAGTTGAAGGAACGGGAGCAGGAATACATGGGGTAAGGCCAAGAAGGGATTACATACCACTTGGTAAATGCTCCACGATATTCCAAGCTGAAATACATGCTATCATGGTATGCATTCAGAAGAATCTAGAAAGTGGTTATAGGAAAAAACACATCTACATTCTATCTGACTGTCAAAGTGCTATCAAAGCACTCAACTCTACACAGATAAAGTCCAAACTGGTCTGGGACTGCCTCCAGAACTTCATCGAGCTGGCAAAACACAACAAGGTCACCTTGATGTGGGTGCCAGGTCATAGAGGCATTGAAGGCAACGTCAAAGCGGACCAGCTAGCTAGACAAGCATCTGAAACGCATTCACAGGGCCAGAACCTGCACACGGGATTAGCAAAACCGATGCAGGACCCTGATCGACGAGTGGATAAAAGAAGACACCAACAATATTGGGATCAAACTGTCGGGCAAATACACAGCAAAGTCATGGTAGGGCATCCAAACGGACCCTGACGGCTGACCTTCTGAACCTGAACAGAACGAAGGCTCGTATAATAATAGGTCTGTTGACTGGACACTGCGGCCTAAGAAAACACCTAAACACCATGGGAGTACGCAGGGAAACCGTGGAGTGTAGGCTGTGTGATGAAGAGGAGGAAACAGCCTCTCATATTATCTTCGACTGTGACGCCCTAAGTAGTAGGCGACACAGAACCTTTGGAGAGATCAGCCCGGAAACAGGCATGAATCCGAAGAACCTTATCAACAGGCTTCTTAACCTAGTTAAAGGCACAAACCTGTTTGAATGAGGAACCACTGACGACAGAGTGATACAATAGACCCCAGCTGGTCGCAGTGTCAAGGGAAGCTAAGTGCCAACCCTGTCTCTGGATCGTCAGCCTTAAACCAACCAACCAACCAACCAACCAAAGTTACCTCCACAAAAACATTTAGACAAGTCATGAAAATAACAATTTTGACAACTGATAACAATGTCATGAATGTGAGTGAAAGGTTGTAGGAATCAATATAGCATATGAACGAACCTCGATACTCTACCCCGTCCGCCCATCAACCAAAAAGTTTAAAGGGCAACCCCTATGTGTTATATATCATTGGAAAGCTCTTTAAAAATGCTTTTCAGTGGTATCTAGTTTTGAGAAGGAGGGGGTGTTATTGTAAAAAAAACTCAGTTAATAAGTTTACACTATAAGTTTTGCCGTTCCATCTAATACTATCTCTTATTACAATTATCTCAATTTAGTATGTGTTTTGAAGGGGGGCCACTGACAAAAAGCTCTCTCTATTAATGGGTGGGTATACTTTTTTCTGGTGCATTGACTATTGAGAAAATTAATTTAAAAAAAATTATAAACTCAGTTGAGGTTTTTTTTTTATGTTCTGGTTCCTACGAAAAGGGATATCCTGTAATGTTCAGAGAACATCGTGGGAACCAAGGGAAAGAAGGTAGGAGTTGGTGTTCTTCTTAAATTTCTGGAGGTTGTATGCCTCGGGGAACACCTCCCTAGGCAATGAGTTCCAAAGCCTCGCTGTTCGTTGGATGAACGAGTCTTTGGAAAGTGATGTTCTGCAGGTCTCCAAAGTGACCACGAAGGGGTGTGATGACTGAACTTGACGGGTTAGTCTCGAAGAGACTGCCAAAGCAGGAACGATTGTTGATATTTCAGAAGAGCATCGCCCATGAAAATATCTATAAAATAGAGACAAATCGCCAACTTTTCTACGGTGTTCCAGACAAGTGAGCGAGTTTGTAAGCGAGGCATCACCGACGAGACGAATTGCCCTTTTTTGGACAGAATCCAATAGCCTCAGGATATGTTTAGGTGCCGCACTCCAAATATGGGAACAGTATTCCAGGACAGGTCGGATCTGTGCCTTATAGATCATAAGCAGCTGGGTGGGGGTGAAATAGCTCTTGGCACGAAACAAAACCAAGTTTTGGGATGCACTTTGGCAATGGACCTCACGTGATTTTCCCAGGAAAGGTTATTGCTGATAGTAATACCAAGCATCGATATGGATGACTTCAGTGGTATGGTTACTCCTGACAAAGTTATGTTAGGCACAGTGAGATCGACTTTTCTAGAGAAAAGACATGCTTGTGTTTTGTTTGCATTGAATTCTACCAAGTTATTAGATCCCCACTCGAGAATTGTTGCTAAGTCCATATTTATATTATTAACATTTCTTCCTCGTTCATTTCTGGTTTCACGGGCTGATAAACTTAAATTATTCTTTCTGATAAAATTTGGAATTGTACTACTGTTTTCAATACAAAATTGTATTAATCCGAAACTCTACATGACATTAAGAACAGAGTATGACATCATATTAATGTATTTCCAATTAATTTTATAATTAAAAGTTTAAAATTACCGCCACTCACTTCTTGACAATAAGCAAAAATATTTATAAACTGCGAATCTGCTAGCATTCTATTCATAAATAAGTTGGATGATTTACTTACATCATAGTTTTCAAAAACTTGTCAAGTTGGTTTATGTGTATTTTTCCCAATTTCTACCAGCTCATATGATTGATTTTTCTCATGAAATGGAGTTCTAACTGGTTTTTGAAAAAAAAATTATGTCCAGATTCATGTTTTCTATTTTTTTTCCTTTTATTATACTGACTCTGTAGACTGTGATATGTGCTGACCAGGCAATTCATTACTAAACATTTTACAAATCTCCTTTTGATTTAATGTTTCATTACCACATCCAGTCACAAAAGAGTTGAATAAATAAAAATCCTTGTTAAATACACTGATACATCTAAGTAACTAATTGAGTTGCATCACATTTTTTACTAGATTGATAAATCATTCAGATATCCTGGATATTAATTGAGACTCTACGCTTCATTTTATGTGAAGAGGTGGGTACAATTTTGTATTAAAACTAACAACAGGCCAATTTTACATTTTCAAAATTAATTTTTTCAGTAATTAATGCACCAAATTGAATAAACTCTATACTGCCAAATATAAAATCAAAATCACTATGAAACGGGGCGCCACACGATTCTCCTTCCCATTTGAAATTTTTGGGTTTGGGTTTGAGGTAGTCGTAATTCAGAGGGGGTGAACAAGGAGTGGGACTGTCAGTGTTCATAATTACAATTAAAATGAATTTATTTCATACATATGGACCGCACTGTATAATATTCATAATGTTTCCTAACTGAATACATGTAGGTATTAGCTAAAAATTTGAATTCAATGAGAAATTCTTTATGGTGCAGTTTTAATTCTATTATCTGAATGGCCTCTTGAGATCAAAATAAACTAACACAGAACAATTTTCGAAAAACAGAATGCAGAGTTATTGTTTCTTTTTTAACTTGATGTCTGTCATATAATTTTATTAGTTCAGTGAGTTCCAGGAATGGCTCCACATGCTATATAATTTTTTCCTTTCAAGAAACAGATTACTATAACATTTAGGTGACACTAAATAGGCGACTTGCATTACCCTTCTATTTGAAAATATAATACAAAAAAATACCAAGGAGGACATAGTAAAACATCTGTTCACGAATAAACATATTTGATTGAGTGATTTATGTGATATAAGTGATTTAGGATTAAACCATGCCGGTACTATTTTGTGTCTCATACCTTATGTTTATTCTTTGCACTGTTCCTCGTCAATTCCCTTGTAAGTTTTGATACACTTATACTAATACTATCTTGTAAATTATTATCTATAATATTTAATTGCCTTGTAAATGGTTTCTGTTGGGCAATGAATGCTTCATTTATTTATTTGTTTATTTATTAACAGCGTTGGATATAGCTAATTGAAATCGGCCCAGAATTCAAATTTCTTCTCATGAAAGGACTTGCCCAATGTCGCATTGTATGAATTGGAAATTGTTTGATTTTATACAATAGCAACTGTGGGCCATAGAGGAACATCGTTGTAGTAGTAAAATAGTATAGTGTACAATGACCATGGAATGTTAATTTCTCAGTCATATGGATGGTGGAATTCGTCTTCAGCTCAAAGTGAAATTTCCATACTCGTGAGAAATGAATATTATTCCATGCTCATTGTACAAATAAAGTGAATATCGTAAAACAGGTGTTTTTTTTATTTGGTGTTTCCTAGAAATGAAGAATGTGAGGTATTGGTAATCAATCTCTATCCTAATCATGCATGATTATAATATTTTATACCTTCCCAAACTATCATCCTTCTGCCCTTTGTCTTTATCAAACAAATGAAGCTGTAGCTGTATACCACTCTGAGACTCCACTAGAAACTGAATCAATGATATGAAGAGATATTTTATGTTGGACGATAACCCCAGGTGAATATCTGACATACACATACCTACTTATCTATTTTTCCTTTCTGAAATTTGTATGGCTTTCGGGAAATACATTCTTACTATTATTATTGTTTTATAATAATAATAGTTATAACGAATCAATGAGAATGAGAATCCTCTGTGCATTTATATACGACTCATTTATGGCGGATTTTGTTTTTTGTCTTATATGTGTAATACTAATATTCAACTGGCGTTTTTCTGATTCCCTTTCTTTCAATTTTGAATAGTTTTCTACAGAAATTTTAGGAAATATTTCACTGTATAGATGACGAAAATGGCAAAAAGCTTGAATGAAGTGAGTACAAGCACAAGCAAGTAAGCGTGATGAAGAAAAAAAGTGTTTTGATCGAGGGAGTTGAAACAAAATTAGGTACTTTTTTGAGTGTTTCTTCACAAAAAAAACTCTTTGTTGCAGAGAAAAAGGCATCATTTAGGCTATACACACTACAGTCAAGAAATGAGACTATGGGTAACATAACCATAAACTGGTGTGAGTTCTTTGAAAAATAAAAAACAAAAATGGCGACGTCTTTTGGAAGCTGTAACAAAGCTAGTAATGACCTATTTGTAAATAATCTTGACAACTATCAGAACTTTACAACACAAATATTAGAAATAAATAACAGGGTTGATTTTACAAAAGACACTATTGCTTTTATCCACTTCAATATAAGTATAAATCCATTTTTCAATAACCTGTTCTCTTTTTAGACTCTGGTATACAATTTAATGTAATTGCCCTCTCTGAGACCAAAATATATATGAGGTTGGCCAGTAGGCAATAATTGAGGACTATTAATTAATTTATAATGATAGCAAAGTAAACAAGTGCAATGGGTATGAAGTTTATGTTAAAAAAAATTATTACCGCCTACAGGTACAGTACTTGAGACCAGCAATACTGAATTTCTAAGAGTGGCATTTATTAAAAATAATATCAAGGTAAGTTTTAATTGCTAATTATAGATCACCTTCATCTAATTCAACTTATTTTATTGACGACTTTACTCAGCTTCTCTTTAGAAAACTGTTCATAAGCTGTGACCTAGAAATTATAACTGGAGATCTAAATATAAATATATTGGAAGAAAATTCCGAAGACACAGTTGATTACTTAAACTGCTCATTTGTTTGGAGACTGTCGGGCCAACAATAAAGTATATTCTATGGACACTCGGCGGCAAATCTTACATTTGTTTTGGCAGTACCGCGTATTTAGGGGAAGGAGCAAAGTATGATTTTACTGCCGCTCGGAGTTATGAATTTAGAGTTGAGAACGTTTGAAATTTTGGAAGAAACCTCATATATTTTAATTTGTTATAAAATATGTGAGAGAGCCCAACCTTAGCAAATATGTCCAATTTGATGAATTTGAAGTACTTAAGGACAATATATTTCCATTACTATATTATTTAACAAAAATCCAAAACGAGACACAATATGGAGACAATTTTGATTTAGTTTTTAATGTTTGATCTATGGAATCCATGTCTGTGAATGGAATCACGTTTTGTATTTCTCAGGCGAGGTTCTGCCTTAGTACCGATACCTTGTATTGCGCCTTCGAGTCTGTAAGCAGTACACATGGCTTCGTGTTCATTGATAAGACAGAGTTGGTACTTGGCACTTATTATCATTCCTAAACAAGCCATAGTTGTACCTTTCTGGACTTGCTCTTAGTCCTACCGTTTTTAGGTTTCTTAGAGAAAAACAGCAGTTGTCTGGATTGACTATTAACTCTCCTGCATAGCACCACTGTTCTACTCTGCAGAAAGCTTTCATGATAGTTTCTCTAAGCTTATTTATTGGTTGGTCATTTGCAGATGCTTGTGTATACAGCCTTGACTCATTTAACTCCGTGAGAAGCTCGTTGACTACCAAGCACCATAATAGGGGTAACAGCATGACGGAGATTATAAATACTATACTTTATTAAAGCAACATAATTTTAGAAAACAATAATTTTCTGGATGGTTCTAAATGTAAAATGATGTAAAAAATTACGAAATACGACTGAGTTTTTTTAAAGCTAAATTTGGATTGCATGTTTAATAGGCAAAATACCCCAAAAAACATTTGAATTTGGGAGGAGTTCTTAAACAAATTCAGCAAATTACAATATTTTTATTTTTCATGTATGGCAATTGCTATTTTAAATACTGTCCTATGTTTTTTTTTACTATTTGCACTTCTTAATATCTCTAGTATGTTCATAAAGTTTGATTACACGAATATTTTATAATTTTTGTATCTAGAGAAATACTAGATAGACGGAAGGATGGACGAGCAGCAATGAGAGTTATTTAATTTCAACACAAGTGAAGTACACACTTGTATTTAATAATACTACCCATTTCAACTGCCACCAAAATTTTAAGTACAAAAAAGGACGAAATAAAGACCTTTGAATGCAACTGGAGGCGTGCACTCCCTTTATGCCTCTTCCAGATCGGGCACTGTGTATGAGTATCCTTTGGGCAAGCATTAATATGTGTTTGGATTTTGTATGCGATTCTTTATAGGAGAGAATGTTTACAGAAAATAGTAGACTCATTCAATGATAGACAATAGTGCATTCATTCAACAATATTGATTGGAGCAATATTTTTACGCTCAATAAAAATTAATAAACACCATTTTCAAACGTTTAACTTTTTACCGTTTAAAAACTTTATTTCAAGGCCATGTGTTTATTGAGTATTGACTTGGGATTTTTCTTGGATGTACCGTAACACCTTCATGATCCCCTTCCACTGCTCATGTGCACGCAGTTTCACACTCAAAACGGTGATTGAAATAAAAATGATACACTGAGTCTCAAGGATACCTATACAATAGTGTGCACACGACCCTACAATTCAAATTACCATCACCTTAAAACTAGGTACATAAAATAACTACTTACCTTCCTAGATTTTCATCATCCCCTGTATCGTCTTTGTCCCATAAATGAATATAAAGCTGCTGTCCATTTGACTCAAGTATTTGAAACTAGTGTATGAAAAATAATAAAAATAATCTTTTTAACGTTCTAAAACTGGAAAATGAATATTATTTTTTGCAATGAAAATGGTTCTGTTTGTGTGCTTTATGTGTGTGGGTTTGTATGTGTTTAAACAATAAAAAAAGTTTTTGTGCATTTTTATGTGTTGTGTATGTGTCCGTCCACCCCACGGTCGTTCTTACACAAAATTCATATAGTTTTGAGCATTATCTAGATATACCTTTTTTTAGTTTATCAAAATTCCAAAAATCAGAAGTTGTTTATATGAATATTGAATGAATGTGTTTTTTTGTGGAGGAACAACGTTTCTTGACATGTTTTTTCGGTAACCTTCCACAGTCAGAAAATGAAAATATAATCAGGAAAATCTATACAAGTGTAGAAAGGGCAAACTAATTAGTTCACCCCGATAAGTTACTGCGTTCACCAAATTATATTTCCTATAGAAAAATGATTCGATTTGTCAGTAACTTCTCGTTTACCTGAATATGCCTATAAAAAAATAGTAAAAATTCAAAAGATACTCTCTATATAGTTTTTGATTGCCGTTTCGGGGACTATATCTGCCCCGTTCTCAAAATCTTCTAAATCTCCTTTAATTGTTTTAATAATTTGGATTTTTTCTTGCAGAGTCTTTTTCGATTTTTTAACTGACGGATGTCAATTGAGATCTGCCAAAAAAGTTTGAGAGTGACGTATTGCTCATTTGATATATGGGGTGTCGTTCAGATCAGTTTATTAGCATTCTACCATAACTCACTTCCTCTCTGAGTAGAGGTAACCATGTATGATCCATTTCAACAGAATTTCTTGTAAAGCAGTTGTTATTGGAAAGAAGAATAAAGGCCGTTTCTTTCAATTTCCTCCTCTCTTGATGTGGTTTTTTCATCAAGATTTTTGTCCTATTCCATTCAATCGAATGATCGCGATTGGATGTGAGGATATGTTCTGCAATTTTTGATCCGGTTATTTGTCGATTTCTGATGTTCTCTTATGTTCACTTTGGCGCCTTCCAAGGTCTTATTTCACCATATAACTATAATCTGATGTTACTCTTATGTTCACTTTGGCGCACTTCATTTTCGTTTCTATATTCATTGGTACTTTCTTCTGGGTTTTCGGTTTGTTTGTGTTAGTATAGATCTCAGTGTGTTTGTTGTTCTAAATGATGTTCTCACATCATACCTATGTCCAATTCGTTTGATCTTTTCAGATAATCCGGGGACATAAGGTATTATGTTGGTTGTGAAATGTGTAGGTGGTGGGAGTACTCCTATTGGTTGTGTTAATTGGTTGTTTGATGGATTTTTGTTTTCAATGTCAGTGATTGTTTTTTCCACAAACTGATCCGGATATGCATTTTCCTTGAGAAATAAACCTCATAAAATCTGTTCTCAAGGAAAATGCATATCCGGATCAGTTTGTGGAAGAAACAATCATTGACATTGAAAACAAAAATCCATCAAACAACCAATTAACACAACCAACAGGAGTACCCACCACCTACACATTTCACAACCAACATAATACCTTATGTCCCCGGATTATCTGAGAAGATCAAACGAATTGGACATAGGTATGATGTGAGAACATCATTTAGAACAGCAAACACACTGAGATCTATACTAACAGAAACAAAACAAAACACGCAGAAGAAAGTACCAAAAACTGTGTTTACAACATACCTTGTTCGTGTGGTGATAGTTATATAGGTGAAACGTCAAGACCATTGGAAATGCGCCAAAGTGAACATCAGAGTTACATCAGAAATCGACAAATAACGGATCAAAAATTGCAGAACATATCCTCACATCCAATGGCGATCATACGATTGAATGGAATAGGACAAAAATCTTGATGAAAGAACCACATCAAGAAAGGAGAAAATTGAAAGAAACGGCCTGTATTCTTCTTTCCAATAACAACTGCTTTTCAACAAATTCTGTTGAAATGGATCATACATGGTTACCTCTACCAGAGGGAAGTAGATATGGTAGAATGCTAATAAACTGATCTGAACAACACCCCATATCAAAAGAGCAATATGTCACTCTCAAACTTTTTTGGCAGATCTCAATTGACATCCGTCAGTTGAAAAAGCAAAAAAGACTCTGCAAGAAAAAATCCAAATTATTAAAACAATTAAAGGAGATTTATAAGATTTTGAGAACGGGGGCAGATATAGTACCCGAAACGTCAATCAAAAACTATATAGAGAAGTATCTTTTGAATTTTTACTATTTTTTTATAGGCATATTCAGGTAACGAGAAGTTTTTTTTTTTATGTTCTGGTTCCCACGAAAAGGGATATTCTGTAATGTTCAGAGAACATCGTGGGAGCCAAGGGAAAGAAGGTAGGAGTTGGTGTTCTTCTTAAATTTCTGGAGGTTGTATGCCTCGGGGAACACCTCCCTAGGCAATGAGTTTCAAAGCCTCGCTGTTCGTTGGATGAACGAGTCTTTGGAAAGTGATGTTCTGCAGGTCTCCAAAGTGACCACGAAGGGGTGTGATGACTGAACTTGACGGGTTAGTCTCGAAGAGACTGCCAAAGCAGGAACGATTGTTGATATTTCAGAAGAGCATCGCCCATGAAAATATCTATAAAATAGAGACAAATCGCCAACTTTTCTACGGTGTTCCAGACAAGTGAGCGAGTTTGTAAGCGAGGCATCACCGACGAGACGAATTGCCCTTTTGGACAGAATCCAATAGCCTCAGGATATGTTTAGGTGCCGCTACTCCAAATATGGGAACAGTATTCCAGGACAGGTCGGATCTGTGCCTTATAGATCATAAGCAGCTGAGTGGGGTGAAATAGCTCTTGGCACGAAACAAAAACCAAGGTTTTGGGATGCACTTTTGGCAATGGACCTCACGTGATTTTCCCAGGAAAGGTTATTGCTGATAGTAATACCAAGCATCGATATGGATGACTTCAGTGGTATGGTTACTCCTGACAAAGTTATGTTAGGCACAGTGAGATCGGCTTTTCTAGAGAAAAGACATGCTTGTGTTTTGTTTGCATTGAATTCTACCAAGTTATTAGATCCCCACTCGAGAATTGTTGCTAAGTCCATATTTATATTATTAACATTTCTTCCTCGTTCATTTCTGGTTTCACGGGCTGATATAGGGGCCCTCGAAGAGAAAGCGGTATGGAGGGTACTATCATCGGCAAAGCTGTGTACTGGACATGAAGTTGCTTTCAACAGGTCGTTGATGTGAAGTAGAAATAGTGTTGGTGTGAGAATAGATCCTTGCGGAACACCAGCATGTATGAGTAGAGTGTCAGATGAAACTCCATCGACCACTACATGGAGAGACCTGTTTGAGAGAAAACTAGCAAGCAGAGAACACAGCTGAGGGGCAAGCCATAAGACGGAAGCTTGGCAGGAGTCCCTGGTGCCAAACTCGATCGAACGCCTTGGAGATATCTAATGCCACAGCTGAAGTTTCTCCATACTTTTCAATAGATAGCTGCCATATATGTGAGACGTAAGCGAGAAGGTCAACAGTTGATCTCTGATGGCGGAAGCCATATTGCCTATCGTTGACAATTCCTGAGTCTTCCAGATATTTCATGAGCTCGATGTTGATGGCTTTTTCCATGACCTTTGAAATAATAGATAGCAGTGCGATAGGTCTGTAGTTGCTAGGTAGGGCCTTTTGCCTTTTTAGGGACTGGCTGTACTCTTGCAATTTTCCAATTGGACGGAAATACCCCCAAATTGTAAGAGTGGTTGAACAACTTGCAAAGAACAGGTGTTAGTTCGGGGGCACATTTCTTGAGAACAATCGGCGGGATTCCGTCAGATCCAGAGGCTTTGTTGGTGTTGAGACCCAGCAAAATCATTCTGATAGTACGTTGGCGAAAGGTGATCTCGGGCATGTGACTGTCAATAGGTGTAATGTTCGGGGGTTGTTTTCCCGATGAATCCAGAGTGGAATTTCCAGCAAATAGGTGCGCAAAGATATTGGCTTTTTCCTGGGCAGTCGTTGCTAGTGTTCCATCTTCTTTGGTTAGAGGAGGAAATGAGCTGGAAGTGAAGTTTCTTCCCACAGCTTTGGCGAAAGACCAAAATAAACGGGATCCGTTAGGACATTCAGCAAGTTTTGATCTTATTTTGGCATTGTGGGTATCTTTTGAGCATTCTATTGTCTCTTTGCATATGCCTCTAGCCTCGACATATGCTGCTCTGGTCTCAGGGCCCGGATTTTTTAGCCATCGATGGTATGCTGCCTGTTTGGAAGCTCTAGAGCAGTTTCTGTTAAACCAGGTCTTATCGGATGATGTTCTTCTTTCGGTATTCGGTATGTAGGTTTGCATCCCCAACATGATGATTTCAGAAATTGTCTCAGCACATCGTGTTGGATCTACTGAAGAGAAACAAACTCCCTTCCATGGAAACGCTGAGGAAAACATACGAAGACCTTCCCAGTCGGCCGAATTGTAATGCCACATGAGACGGGGTGGTATTGTGCAGCTCGATGGTAAATGGAAAGAGCATGTTGTGGAGATGAGGGTGTGATCGGAGTTTCCAAGTGGGGCACAAACTTCTATTCTATACGGGTCAGGATTGGTGGTGAGGAAAAGATCTAGTGTATTGGCAGACTGGTTGTTGACATCAGGGATGCGGGTTGGTAGCTCGACCAGTTGTTCTAGACCATGAGTGATGGCGAAGGCCCGGCTGACGACCCGCATCATCTGTTTTGTTAGAGAATTTGAGCCAGGCAGCTTATGTACATTAAAGTCTCCCATGATTATGGTTTCAGCTGTTGGATGGTTCTCCTGAATGTAGTCCAGTTTGAGTGATAAAAACTCAAAGAGGTCGTTATATGAAGGTCAGTTTGGTATCAGATAGCTTGAACCACATCACATCAAAGTCTTTCGGTTCCAAACTCTCTTTACGCTGGCATGAAAGGATAGCCTTAGCGTAAAGGCAGACTCCACCTTTGAACCTGAATCGAGAATGGAGTTCGTAACCAGGACAAAGCATATGGACCTTGTTGGTGGACGAGTTTACTTGTGTTTCTGTTAGAGCCAGAATATCCGGTTTTTTCGTCTGTAGGTGATGGTGGACGTCATTGATGTTCTTGTTGAGTCCGCGGATGTTGCAAAAATTAATCTTTAATGTTGAGTCCCCTCGAGTACCTCTCGCCCGGAAATCCGAATGGAGAGGTATTTTGCTTCCGGAGTGTTTTACTCTAGGAGACTTCATCATTATTACTATTAGGGTGTACCTGAAAATAAAGGAGGAATTGGGGAAAAGGAAAGAGGGAGACCGGAAAGTATCGACCGAACACTGAAACATGGAATGATCCATTTCACAGCACACAAAGTCGATATGGTGGTATTTCACCGGGCGATGAGACCATCTTCCACCTACGGTTATCCTTTTGGTCGCCTCTTACGACAGGCAGGATTTACCATGGGGCTATTCTAAAGCCGACCCCATACAGCTAAGAGCTAAGTTACTGACGAATCGAATCATTTTTCTATAGGACATATAATTTGGTGAACGCAGTAACTTATCAGGGTGAACTTTAGCTTGCCCTTTCTACACTTGTATGGATTTTCCTGATTATATTTTCATTTTCAGACTGTGGAAGGTTACCCAAAAATCATGTCAAGAAAAATTGTTTATATGAGATTTGAATAATTTTTTCGATTTGATCACTCTGTACATAAACATAACATAAGGAAAGCTTCTGTGATTGTACGACAAAACAGTTTTCATCTGATTATTAGTTGTCATCTTTGAATGATTGAATATATTCTTAGTAAAGTTCAAATTTGACATATAGAAATAGTGATCCCGGAGGACTACCAAGTTGAAAAACTTCTTTGGAATACAAACTGCTGCTTATTATATAAACAAAATCATAAACAAAGAACGATGGTAAGAAGAGTGGCAAAGTGTGTACGGAATTCCATACCGTTCATTTTCTCTAGCAATGCCTGATTATACCATGTCTACATGTGAGTTACTGTGTTCGTTTCTGAGATAGGTATTCAGCATGCTTGCAAAGTGAAGGATATTATCTATATTAAAAAATTGCTGAAAATATATAATATTTACTAACCTCGCACCAATAATCCCATTTGGGATCAACACTGTTGTCAATAACTTTTGTTTTATATTCTTGAGCTCCAACAGTTACCACTGCATAAGGATCAGATTTTCCTTTTCCAAGAACGCTTATATCTTTTTTCATCAGATGTCTAGCTTCAAATACATGAACTCTCAAGACTCCCTGAAAATAACATAAATTAATAAAGAAAAGAAACTTTTGATGAATTATTTATACTATTTGAATTTTGTCACTCCAAAGGGTTATGAAGTTCACTTCAGAGGTGAATATTTTTATATTGACACTTCCGTGGTGCTTTTGTTCATATATGTAGTGTTAAAATTGAATTTTGTGGGATTTGTTCCCAAAATGGTTTATATAAACACTTTGAAGATGTGAATAACACATCTTTGATGTATTTACAACACCACTGATTCTATCTTATGACACCAAGCTAGTGTTATGGAACTTTATCCTGGTGTAGGAAAATACAAATTTAGTGTTTACTGAATATTAAGCCTGTTTGTTAACATTACCTTGGTGAAAACAGTTTCTGGTGTACAAACACAAAAAAATTAGATTTAATTGCGGCTTTAACTATTGTGATTATACACCATTTTGTGTGATACAACACTGTTCCAGTGGTTATCTTGAACGATAGAAAATAGGGGTTGAAGCTCAACTTTCAGTCACAGATGATTCTACATTAGATTTTATGAACGATTCAATCGATTTCTATGTTGAACCCTTTCACTGCTGATGACGTCTGAAGGCGTCATACAGCTACTACAGTTCAGTTCGCATGACGTTTTCAAACGTCATTCGTAGAACATTAGGCTTGTTTTGGTTCGCAGTAGGGACAATCCTAGACCGTTTGAAGAAATCAAACAGTTGTTCATTGAAAACGAACCCGGGCTAAATCTTTCAAGCCTCTTTAGAACCGATTCGGAATCGTCCTGGCTTCGAACCAAAACAAAACTATTGTTAAATCTAATCAGTTGTTGTTCAGCACTGACTAGAACCACATGTTTTTGGTCTGAGCACCTCAGTATAGTGTTGAAAATTGTGTTTATCACCCGAGTGTTTACCATTTTTACTAGTAATATGATTAACCAAATAAAAATGTCATGAAAATATAAGTCAGCCAGCAGGTAATGTATACCAAAATTAATCAGCAAGGAAAGGGTTAATATAAAAGAAAATGACCCCCCTGTACCCACTACCGCTTTTTGTTTTAATCGGTTCATTTGTTCCCGAGACATCACTCTCATTAATAAAAGATTATGTTGTTTACACAGTATAACTAATAATACTCTATCATCATAATAATATTAGTGATTATATAGGTGTAATAAGATAAATTATTTTATGTTTAGTACCAGTAGCGATTAAACAGACATCTGCACCTTTTATTGCTATAAGTCTTTATGATCAAATTAATGTGTTCCTGAAATAACATTGTATTATATTGTTCCAACAACTGATGACTCTATTTTCAAAGCTGAGATCTAACTAAAATAACCCTCTGAAAAAATGAAGATAAAGTGAATGTTTTTAAGAATACAGTTTTACAAAATTTATATTCAACCCACTGGTTTATGTAATTTCTATTTGAAATGAAAAGAAAAGTCAATAGAAATTATTATTTTGGGAAAAGATAATTCAATTTAAAGCAAAAACATATCTTTGTTATATATTGAAATCGTTTCAGTAATTTTAAATTATCCAGCATCATAAGATATTTTTTCAAAACAATAAATATCTAGATTAAGTCCGAAAATTAGCCTAATTGGCCAAGTAGTTTGAAACGGGGGTTGAAATAATGGATAAAATCCCAGTTCTAGTTAGAGTCAAATGATTAAGACATATATTAGTTCTCTGAATAAATACTAGTGGAAGTGTTGTTAATTAATAAAATGAAAACTAAAAGTAATGGCAGCTACAGTGAAATAGAAATTGGAGATGATGGCCAATAGAAAAAAGTGACACACAAAATGAAATCAACACAAAAACTGGAAAATGCATTGAAAAAAAAGCAAATTCAAGCTTTTTACAGCATGAGATAGGAATAACATAACATTAGGGGCAAGTCCCAATACTAAAACTCCATCATATAACAATGCATAAAAACCCCAGTGATCATAATCCAAATATAATTACTGGCCCACAAAATCAAACAACAAAAGAGATACACGAAAACTTTTCTGCCAAGATGCAAAAAATATCTAAAACGGAAATTCAAACTCCTTTACTTTATAAACTGTTCAACAAAAAGTATGACTATATAGGATACAACTTGCACATATTCGGGAGAAAGAGCAACCTCACACAAATGACATAATTTTTCAAACCAAAAAAGGATTCTTGAAACCAACAAACTACAGTCCCCTAACCAGCACTAAAATTCTACTCAGCAGTGATTGAAAATGTAGAAAAAGAAATTGATGATACAAAACTAACAATCACCTATCAAAATTGAAAATAGAGCACAGATACTGCAAATGCATTATTTCAAGAGTAACAGGAAAACAGATGTCTTTCATCAGAATCATCCCAACATCCAAGTGTACGAGAAACTTTTGAACGAAGCTACAAAAAACAACATTATTTTATTTAGGCCAGTAGCCTTCCTCTTCCGAAACCAATACCATGTAGCCATTGCCCTCAATTCACACATGGAACAGAAAACTGCACCCCCCAACTGAAGTGTAGAGGTAATCATGCACTTTCCAAATGTATTTCTAACAAAGTGTAATGCTTCTGGAGCTTATGATCATCAATCCTGTGCTTTCAAATGACCCAAATGCCCTACAAAAACCCATTGATGGAATCCCTAATGCTCCAATCAAACTCCTAAACAAGCCATGCACAAAAATCCACAGAACATAGATAGGTACTCAAGTAACGTTCCCAGGTGGTAGAAAAGGAAACATCTTTATATTTGATCTGGACATTCCAAATTAAATTTCCATATTATATGCAAATACAAACAGCTATCTTCAAAAAAATCACCCAATCAAACACTTTGTGCATAACAATAAAATAAATTGAACCATTTTTTGGAAATAAAAAAATAACAACACACTATAGGAACTTGATTATCCAAAAAAATGGTTATACAATCGATAATGTCAGAGGAGGTAGTCTAATTAAAATATGTCCCACAATGGGAATGGAAAAAGAAAATGTCCCCCAGAATAAATCCATTCATCCGTACCTTTCAAAGAAAACAAATGTCATATATTTGTAATATATATATATATATATATAAAAAAATGGTATAAAATTTTCAAAATTTTATAGTAGCATTATGTAAATATGCCTTGATCATTGGTGATTTCAACGTGGATAGAACTCGAAATACGCAGATAACAAACTTCATATAAAATTCAACCTTTAAAAAAGCTGTTACCCCTCCAACTTTTCTTATGCAGAATAACCCAGATAGCACCCCAGATATGATACACCAGTAATTTGGAAAACAATATTGAGAAAGTAGAAACCTTGACCGATCTTAGGACCAGAGCATTTAGCAATCCAAATGAGCATTAACCTAGACTGCGACATCGATACAGAAAACAAATATAAAATTAATTACAATGAATGTGACACTGACAAAGTAAATGCAAAAATGATGAGGTTGATAAGAAACCAACAACAAGAAATAGATATTGGATATGTGAAGAATTCAACAAAAACTTGAAGAGGTTATCAAAAAATACTCGGCCAAGGTAAATATCATCCTACATGAACTACCTCCATTTATAATCACTCTGTTAAAAAAAATGCCGAATGTATCGTTAATATAAAACATCTCTAGATCCAGTGAATAAACATAAAATGTCTAATGAAGACATTCCGAAATTAATCAAACAATGCAGGGAAAACCAGTGGTTGAACGCAAGTCAAGAAATTAATCAACAAAGACGGAAAAGATGGAAAATCAAAAAGTGCACATCATAAGAATTCTATTCCAGCGATAGAAGAGGATGTAATGGTATACAATACTGATGCTGACAAGGCAAATATCTTTACAGATAAATTTGAAGAAAACTTTAGTAAAACAGATGATCCCAGCTATCAATTAGTCAACAGGTGGTAGGAACCCTTTTTAAGAACTACTCCAGAGCCTCACAAATTTGAAAAGGACGAACAAGATTACTTAAAATATGACATAACCAAAGAAATACTACACCTGGGTTCAACAACATTTTCTGGACAATACTGAAAAAACTCCAATATGGTCTACACCGTCACATAATGAAAATATTCAATTTTTGCATCAAGTAGCAGTATTTTCTGGACATTTAGAGAATATGAACAATTATTGTGAGTCTCAAACCTAAAGTAGACAACTCCAGAGCAAACAACTTTCGTCAAATCACACTACTTCCAGTTCTCGGAAAACTTCTAGAAAAAATATTAAAACAAAAATTGACAGAACTGACATGAAGTCTAATAAACCAATTTGGATTCAAAGAGAACTGAAAGAAGAAAAATGCAGCTGACGAGAAGTCATGTTTTTGAACGTGAATAGTACGTATATGATATTACGTCAAAGTAGAATTCCGTCTAAAATCAATTAAAGATCTGCCTTTTTTTTTTCAAGATAAATATCTGAAATTTTCACAAATTACTCTCAAAATGACAAATAAAAAAAGTGCAATTTAAAAAAAATCTTAAAATTTTTGCATGTGAGAAGTATTTGCTGACTAGTTAGGTACAAAACTGGAGATTTAATTGCTGCTTACCCCAATATCCCTAGTTTGGATATAACGAAACTTGTTAACTGGAGGCCACATTTTTCAACCGAATGAAACAAAATTTGCCACAAAAATACTTCTCATCAATACCTCGGATAATTTCGAAAGATTGAAAAAAAATCGCAATATTTCATTTCCATACCCAATATTGGCAAACTAGTCGTTGTTTGATAGAGCTTCATTAGCTCCTCAACTTCTACCCAAAAAGTTTTTCTCCGAGATGTATTCATAAATAAAAAATAGCTGTAAATTATCATTCATAAAATCTACCTTAACAACTGGCCACGCCTTCGTTTTTTTAATATCATATTCTCGTTCAGCGACCTCAAAAACCCATATAGCATTAATTTGGGTGAAATTGCTTCAAAATTCATTGAGTTATTTCAAATTTGCCTAACGAAATTGTTTTTCATTGTTTGAACAATAAATGAACAATCGGCGCACAAATATAAGTTTATAACTTTTTTTCTTCAAGTCATTTCTAAGTAATATCAGAGGGTTATAGGAAAATCCATGGCGTCCTTCAGGATTCCCAAATAATGCATAATTTTGAGAGCAATTTTTACTTTACTAATAGTAGAAATAGTACTTACTTCTGGTTCTGGAGCCTTTAGTTCCACAGCTTCCACTTCATCACTGAGTTTGATTGGAAATTTGTTCGGTAGAACCATCATCGAAGCGACAGTTTCAACTACGATTCTCCTCAAGATATCACTGGAAACATATATAACAAAATTTAATTCAACCCTATTCAAATCAGTTATCTTGGATTGAATTTAAATTTGATAACAAACACCTGTCTCAGAGTTGTGAAGTTATTGATATCATTTTGAACAGTAACATGATTAACAATTTTAACGAGAGTGGCAAAGATCATATGCGCAGTAGCAAAACTATTTACGCAGTGGCAAAAGCATATGCACAGTGCATAGATTGCCTCATTCTGCGTTATCGCGATAGATTTGTATTTTCAAAGAGAAATTTTCGAATTTACTGTCGAATGTCCAGCAAAACTGTTTGAAGAATCACCACTACACAGATAAATATTCTAATATATATTCGTTGATGTGTACTTCTTACAAATACTTTATTCTATTACATTAACTTTTGCCATCCAATCCCGGGCTTCTAGATACTTTGAACCCAACCAATTGTTTACTATTTGGAGGTATTTTGATTTTTTTCACAACCATTTTCATCCATCGGCAATATATTCAAAGAATGAAAAAATAATATTTAACAAATATTTTTTCGAAATTTCCTTACCCAAATGTAAAAAAATGTCAGGTGTTGCAATCTGGATCCATTCACATAAAATTTAGAAATCTAATTCTGAAATTATTTTTCGGTAATTACTTAAAGATTTCAAAATGTGGAATTTGATTATTTATTAGGTCTATCGCACTATATTTTGTGAAATTGAATTTTGTTTACAATTACATTTGATTCAAATCTTCTTTTCCAAAAACTAGTTCTTGCCCTAGAAAGTAAGGACGATAACAATTACCCAGAACTATATTTGGAATATTTAGGAAGATTCAATCCAAATCTGTTGATTCCTTTCAAAAAGTTGCAAACTATCTCATAAATGACGGTGGAACATCATCAATCATTTGAATTCAGAAAAATTCCATCAAATTGTTTCAACCGATGTGAAAACTTAGACCTGCTGAGAAACAATAGTAACAAATATCTTTTGAAATATTTCCACAAAATGTTACCATCCATTTCAAACTCTCTTAATTATTATTTTAGTCCCAGTTTTTAACCCCAAGTAATCGAAAAAATTAAGGGTAAATATTTGAAAAATAATAGTAGGTAGGTATTACAGATTTTTTTTCCTTTTTATAGGTCAGAATTGAATAGGGTAATGAATATCGTTGCCTTTTCTTTTTTCATTGAGTGTTTCAAGTATATGATCCAAATTACATCCTCTCAATAGGAGGCGTAGATGGAAAGGTTTGTTTATCATGCTTATGAAGGAAGTGCCATCAGTAGATCGTTTTCCACAGAACGTCATTATGATGCTAGGAATAAGTAATAGATAATTTTTCTTTCATGAATTTGGGTATTTGTTGATCTATTCTATGAAAGTAAATTCTATGGACAAAAACAACAAACAACACCATATCCGCAATTTCCGACATTTTCTTAATGAAAACATTTATTACTAAGTTGAAACAGTCCTATAAGTTCTCTTGGAAATATATGTATTCCATTTTGTTTTGAGACAGATAAGGAGACTAAAACAAATACTGTAAGGTATGAATTGGTTCTAACCTTCTGTAAAAATCCCGTTTCCCGATATCCCGTTAATAAAAATGAACCAAATATGTCATTTCCATCGTCAGTTATCATTGAGTGCATACAAAAATTATGATTTTTGCAGTTTGTCCGAATTTTTCGACTTCTTTATAAAGGCCCTGAATTTTTTCCTGAAAAATTTCCCTGGACCTAACGAACAAAACAAAAAAAATATACGGATATGCATAGTTCGAATTGTGAGTTATGATCGAGAGCGCATGCATACACAAATCCCATAGAATTTTCCGGGACTTTTAACTCGCTTTTAATAGCTTCACTGGTAACTAATGAACAATGTAATCATATCTTGGAAGTCAATTTTAACCTACTACTAATTGTCGTATCGAAGTGAAACTTGGTATGTATATGTAGTTTGGATGACAATACTATAATTTGGTATCTTGGAGCTGATGTGATGATGGAGCCAGGAGGTGAAAAGTGGAACTTTTCAGTGGCTACTAGTGAAATATGGTGAATGAAATAAGGCCGTTCTCAGCATAATTTACAATTCACAGATATGGTGAATGCACTGGTTCTCAGCATATTAACCAAAATGTAGTTATTAATAACTTCCATCTCATGTGGATGCATCAATTAAAGAGTTTTTCTCCCGTAGTCTTTTTTAGTCTTTTGTAGCAATATGGACTACAAAGTTAAAAATTAAATTAAAGTTTGAAATAACTAAAAGTACACGTATATATGGCAATAAGGACTAAAATGTTGAATATAATAAGAAATAATTCATTGATCAAATTTTTTTATTTTATGTAAAAAAAGCATGGGGTGCTCACTCACTTTTCATAATTTCATATTGAAATAACTTATCAAGCACCTCACGCTTCTTTACATAAAAGAAAATTTTCTGGTCAATGACTTTATTCTCATTATTTTAAACTTTTTAGTCTTTATTGCCATATATGCGTGTTTTCTTAGTTTTTTCAAACTATAATTTTATGTACTACATATGTTTTCTGCAATTAGAAAATAATTGTTCATGTCATCCTTTTTGAATTATGTGGAAAATAGCAATAAAAAACCAAAAATTCCCCCAAATTCCAACATATCCTATACAAAAAAAACACATTTCAAAATTTCTAAATAACAGACTTTACCTCAATCCCGGCATATCCAATACGTCAGCAACTCCCACGAGGTCAAAATCAATATCGGGATTATTCAAAAAGAATACCTGGATCCCCCCGATCAAAGGTATGGAAGATATGAGTGGTTTCATCACAACTCTGAGCATACCATGTAGCTGCAATATCAAAATTCAAGAGGGTTAGAAGGTGGACCAGTAGTTATAAAATTTAAATTCGTTATGAATTCATTCTAATTTATCAAAAAGGATTTCTGAATTCAAAAACCTGTTTTCTTAACGGTGAAAATGATGTTTTTTTTTATTATAGACACCTTATCCCATCAACTACGTATATTTCCCAAACAGCTGATTGTACTTATTAAATAAGTTGATGGGATCAAGTTAATAAAAAAAAATTGAGCCTAATCCCAATACCCAGTAAAAAGTGTGGGGTTAATTTTTTACCACTTAACATTGTTATTTGAATGCACCTTTCTTCGGAATATTTGAAACAAATATTAATTGCATTATCATTAGAAAATTAATCTCAAATATAATATTTTCAATACAAGACGTCCGATATTGTCCTCAGAAAATTTAAAAAAGTTGCCGAATATAACAATTTTTAAGGAGCTTTTTTGCCATAACTTCTACTCTAGAATGTTTTTTGTTTGTATCAGGGACCCAAAAAGTTGAATATTTTCAAGTATCACTTACCTGGAAGTCGCGAATTCCACCCTTCAGACCAGACAAGTGGAAAGTAATGTCACAATCACCGGCATAACTGAAATTATTTTTTATGAGAATTAGAACAGTATGAAGAGTACATGAGTATATAGTAAATTGGGAAATAAGGAGCCTGTTTTCAAGTGTTATAAAATGCTAACATAAATAAATAAAATCTATTCTAAATGTTTAGAATACGTAAAAAATTTGTAAAGACCAACACTGACAAATTGAAAAATATCACGAAAAACGGGAAAACTCGTAACTGACGCACGACAAAATTGTGAAAACGAAGGAGGTCGTATTTTTTTTTACGAAGTTTTGAAATCGATATGGTATAAATACAAAAAGTAAACAGCCGCCAAATATCAAGAGTAACAAATCATGTAATTGCATAAGGAATACACAAAACAAAAACATTTTTGCAGTAGATATAAGAATTTTTAAGTTCGTTTCAAGTTCATATTAGGCCAACCAATAGAGAAAAATAGAGGATATTTTCACACTTAAATAAAGATGCAAATAACCTGTACTACCTTTTAAGAGATAGTTCGTAGATGAAAACCCCGGTGTCGGCCCCAGCAAAATCACTTTGTGGAATTATTTTAAAGAAAAATGTAAAAAATTAAAATATTTTTGTTTTTTTACAAATGACTTGAAAAGTATTGAAGGAATCGTTTCACACTCAATGGAACTTTTGTAGAGAATTTAAAAATCTACAAAATGGTTTTTTGTGCGACCGGATCGGTGCATTATTCACTGAGAAAATCCGGGAAAACCTCTAAAAAGGGACCATTTGATAAAAAATCATAATTGTTTTAAATTTAAAGCTGGACAAATAATCTTGCGGGAACTGATAGATAATAACATCTTGTTCAACTGTGCGCAAGATGGTTTCTGTCCGATGTGTAGTTTTTGCACAATCGCATTATAAACAATTCAAGGGCTTATCTTGCAAAATGCGCCGATTTAAGGGAAATCGTCGTATTCAAATTCTGTAAACGGCATCTGGAAGTAGAGATCAATATCCACAATTTGTATATTTCGGATTTTCACCTGATAGATGGGAAATATGTTGAAAATGTCACTGAAAGTTGCTCCAAACGCTTGAAAGTGCGCTCGAGGCAGAGTCGAGTAGCGGTAGTGGGGGAATTGAATTGAACCCTCCCAAACAGATGTGTTCTCGACCTTGAGCGCTTCTTCTTTCAAACTCACAAAATATTATAACTTACTGTAATAAAAATTGTTTGCTAAGGTGTCAAGGATGTTATGTTGTTCTGAACTCGGTATGGCTAATAGTGTGTCATCTACATAGACGAATAAGAAAGGGATATGGAACGTTAATTTACTAAGTGCACTTTTTATCATAAAATTCATCACTAGGTCTGCTAAAATTGAGCTAATGGGATCTCCCATTGGCGTACCTGTAATCTGCATATAAAAATTTGCATCATAACAAAAATAGTTTGACTTGAGGCAATGCGAAATTAATTTAATGAAACTAAATTTCTCTATAATCGTGTGTTCACTAATTTCATTCCATCTTTCCTCAATTATATCCAGGACCAGTTGGTGCGGGATATTTGTGAATAACGAGGTTACATCTAATGAAATAAGTATGTAGTTATCTGGAAGGATAATTGGTTTTATTTTATTAACCTCTTCTAGGGAGTTTTTTACGTTGAACTGATGGGTGGGGACATGGTTCTTCGGAATGTTGTTAAAAAAAATTGATAGTTTGTAACCCAGTGAGTTTATACTTGAAATTATGGGACTTATGGGTCTGGCTTTTTTGTGGACCTTGGGGAGACTGTTTATTTTTGGGGTACTACCATTATTGATTTTGAGAAGCTTACTAGTGTTTTCATATGTATTCTTTATCTCGCAATGAATTGACTAACTTGTTATTTTTATTTTGGTACGTATTTGTTGGGTTTACATTGATTTTTTTGTAAACATTAGTATTTTCAATAAGGATTTTCATTTTGGATTCATATTCGCTTTTATTCAAAAGTGTAGTTTTCCTTTGTCTGCAGGAATTATCAATATTTCTTTGTTTCTGTTAAAAAAATATTTTGTTTTTTTCAATAGCTTCTGGTTGTAATTGAGATTGTTATCGAACATCTTCTTTTTGTTGAGATGGTTGGTGATGATATGAGTGCATTGACCTCTTATTATTTATTTTTCAATTATTTCGGGATTGCTTTCAATACAGTATTCTATATCAGAGATTAGGTGTAATCATGGTAATTCACGGTATGCGTGTTCTACGGCAAACTTAGGGCCCAGTGCAAGAAAGTTAATGATTTCTGATGATATATTTTTGTCTGTTGTATTGAGTACCCAATTACCTATACTATTTGAGGGATTAGAATGGATAGTTATAACACAAACTACTGAATTTGTTCTTTAGTTTTTGTTTCGAAATTTTTTTCGTATCCTATATTCATGGATTTTTTTAAATTTTTGTAAATATCTGACAAAGTCGCCCTACACAGGTTTTCGTAGAAGTCAATATCAGTCTTTGTTTTTTGTTCCATAAAAATGGTACACAGAATTTCTAAGTTCAGGATAGATTTTTTGAAATTATCAATTACATTACCAAGTTTCCTTTGAAAAGGGGTTTGACTCACCAGTGCCTGGATAGTAAATTTATAGTTTTTTTGGATGTGTTTCGGGAATACCTTGTTTTTTCTACAGTTGAGTATAAATATTTTCTGATTCTTGAGGGTTGCCATTTTTTTGATAGTTTTGGACCATAACTTCGGATTTTCCTTGGTATCCTGTTCATAGTTTCGTCTGATATCTTCGTAGAAGCCCATATTTCTGATGCTCCAAGATTGTATACCATTATTACACCTAATCTCTGATATAAAATACTGTATTAAAAACAATCCCGAAATAATTGAAAAAAAATAATAAGAGGCCAAAGCACTGATATCATCACCAACCATCTCAACAAAAAGAAGATGTTCGATAACAATCTCAATTGCAACCAGAAGCTATTGAAAAAAACAAAAGATTTTTTTAACATAAACAAAGAAATATTGATAATTCCTGCAGACAAAGGAAACATTACTACACTTTTGAATAAAAGCGAATATGAAACCAAAATGAAAATCCTTATTGAAGATACTAATGTTTACAAAAAAATCGATGTAAACACAACAAATACTTACCAAAATAAAAATAACAAGTTAGTCAATTCATTGCGAGATGAAGAATACATTGATGAAAACACTAGTAAGCTTCTCAAAATCATTAATGGTAGTACCCCAAAAATATACGGTCTTCCCAAGGTCCACAAAAAAGACAGACCCCTGAGACCCATCATTTCAACCATAAACTCACCGGGTTACAAACTATCAAAATTTTTTTAACAACATTCTGAAGAACCTTGTTTTCACCCATCAGTTCAACGTAAAAAACTCCCTAGAAGTGGTCAATAAAATCAAACCAATTATCCTTCCAGATAACTACATACTTGTTAAATTAGATGTAACCTCGTTATTCACAAATATCCCGCACCAACTGGTCCTGGATATCATTGAGGAAAGATGGAATGAAATTAGTGAACACACGATTATAGAGAAAGATTACATTGAATTAATTTCGCATTGCCTCAAGTCAAACTATTTTTGTTATGATGCAAATTTTTATATGCAGATTACAGGTACGCCAATTGGAGATCCCATTAGCCTAATTTTAGCAGACCTAGTGATGGATTTTGTGATAAAAAGTGCACTTAATAAATTAACGTTCCATATCCCTTTCTTATTCGTCTATGTAGATGACACACCATTAGCCATACTGAGTTCAGAACAACATATCATCCTTGACACCTTAGCAAACAATTTTTATTACAGTAAGTTATAATATTTTGTAAGTTTGAAAGAAGAAGCGCTCAAGGTCGAGAACACATCTGTTTGGGAGGGTTCAATTCAATTCCCCCACTACCGCTACTCGACTCTGCCTCGAGCGCACTTTCAAGCGTTTGGAGTAATTTTCAGTGACATTTTCAACATATTTCCCACCTCTCAGGTGAATATCCAAAATATACAAATTGTAGATATTGATCTTCACTTCCAGATGCCATTCACAGAATTTGAATATGACGATTTCCCTTAAATCGGCGCATTTTGCAAGCTAAGCACTTGAATTGTTTATAATGCGATTGTGCAAAAACTACACATCAGATAGAAACCATCTTGCGCACAATTGACTTATATGTTATTATCTATCATTTTGCGCAAGATTGGTTGTAAGGCTTTTAATTTATTAAAATTATGAATTTTTGAAAAATGGTCTTTTTTTAGAGGTTTTCCCGAATTTTCTCAGTAGAAAATGCACCGATTCGGTCGCACAAAAAACCATTTTGTAGGTTTTTGCATTCACTACAAAAGTTTTTTTGAGTGAGATCCGATCCAATTATTTTTGAAATATTTGTAAAAAACCAAAAAAGTTGTTATTCTTGACAATATTTCTTGTTAAAAAAATTCTACAAAGCGATTTTGCTGGGGCCACCTCCGGGGTTTTCATCTACGAACTATCGTTTAAAAGGTAGTATAGGCTATTTGCGTCCTTATTTAAGTGTGAAAAACCTCTATTGTTTGGCCTATATATCTAGGCAAATCCTAAATCTCAGGTTTAACAGTGGGTAAATTAGTCTGATAATAGTGCATTATACATGAGTGATATATTATAGCCCAAGTGTCACATATTCTTATTCATATTAAAAAAAAATCTGTAACTTGTTTTATCGCATATCTTGGTCTTGAAATGAATTATGCCTCGATGCACTAGCCAGGGTAGTAGTTGATTTTTGATGGATATTCGATCAACATACACCTATTGTAAAGGTATTTGTAGTCAGCTGTCTTGAGGAATAAGATGTTTTTCATTTTTAATGACATCGTTTTTACTTAGTTGAAATATGAATATGAAAAAAAGGGAATGGATACCTATGCTATAGAAATGGTATTCAGGTAATTACATTTTATATCCTCATACGCCAACCTACCAGAGCGATAATCCCCAGAATATCGCAAACATGACTAACACAGCTTCCATAATGTTAAATGTTCTATATAAACCAATAATTGGTCCAGATGTCATAGATGGAAATTTGAATTCCAATAAATACTTGGGACAATAACCTCTAGATAATTTTCAGCCTAATAATGCTGCTATAATACACATTATTATTTGACGATCATTTCCATGGAGGTGGTTAAGGACCAACGGATCCATAAGATTGCCCGAGAAATCACCATGTGTGAAGTTCCTGGATTACTTTTTATGGATGTATGATACTTATCAAAATATTATTTATGTTGAAGGTAATCCAGGAAACACCGAGGAATTATCTGGAAGGACAAGAGATGCTTTCAACGCCATTCCTGCTGATATGATACTACAACACAGATGGCCCAATGGATTCATAAATGTATCATTCAGGGAGTGGTGCATTTTGAACAATTATTAAAGATATTGATATATTTGTGTCAATAAATTTTTCTCTTCTGAAAACTGAAATTTCTATTCACACAATCTTTTTGAAATTTTAACTTCCAATGACCTAGCTTTTTTTTTCAACGAATGCCTTGCTATTCTGATGTACAAGTGTACTCCCATTTTATTGATAATAGTTCAGTGCCAAAAAAGTTTCCGCATGCGATTAGCTTAGCAATGAACGACATGCCTCAACTCATAATGGAAACTTTTCTTAGTATCCCGTGCCAATCTCAAGTAGAAGTATAATGCTTTTCAGAATATGATGGAGATTACACGCCCGTTTTGGTGAGAATGATCATCGTTGAGAGTTTGTACATTTTTTGTGTTAGATTTGTGTGATAATCTTAATAGACAATCTGAGACTCTTGTGATTATTGCTTTCAGATGATCTATTACTAAATCAAAAACAATAAAAAAATCTCATTAAGCAATGAAAAATCCATTGATGATATAACATTGTGGTTTTTATTGTTTCAACCATGATGATGAATCTAGTGATCAGAAACTTCGGGGAGTTCTTAATATGCAGGTGAACGCAGTGATTGAAATTCTACCAAAAATTAGAATGAAAAATGCAGGTCCGTATTTGAAAGAAATTGAGAATGTCTCTGAAAAGATGAAATATCATGTTGGAAATATGATCATATCAAAATGAGAAATCAGTGAAATCGAACGTGGAACCTATTTTGCACTTCCTATAATTTCCATAATAAAGGTGCTAGCTCCAAAAAACTGAACTCAATCGTTCTGATTTTTCTCAATTATTTCGAAAACGGCCATGCTGAGAAGGGAAATATTCTCAATTGAATATTGATTGGAACGATGTATCTGAAAACTGTACAATATATGATAAAAATTATGATATTCCAAACAAGGGTTTACAAAAAAATCAAGATTAAAAAAAATCTAAAATCATGATTTTAATTAAAAAAACTAAAAAAATCCAAACATTGTGATTTTTTTCTGTATTTTAATTTTGAATGATGATTAATGTGTTTTGGTCTATTTCAAGTATATCTTGTATTGGTTTATCAAGTTTATTTAATTCTTGTCAGAACTTACAAAATCAAGAAATTGCTTCGCGCCAGAATTTCCCTGTAAAAATCTTGTTGAAATTTGTTTTCACAAATCACAACACAAAATTAGGAGTGGAGAAAGCGGAAATTTCTGTACAAATACTACAATGGAAATAAGTGATGTATTGTTTTTAAATATATATTATATTTTTCAATATTACGAATAACATTTTATTTGCATTTGTAACAGAATTAGTTTAATTAGTATTTTGATTATACTTTATAAAATAAAAAATCACTTGATTGAAATCATTGATTTAAATCGCGATTTAAATCAAATGATTTAAGTCGGGCGAACCCTGTTCCAAACTTTTCAACGTCATTTCTTTGTCCTGATATTGAAATATTGCAATAGTGTGCAATTGAATATGTGTATCCCTATAGACGGTACTATAATATTTCTTATGATATAATACATTCTTATGATAAGCTTCGAACAAAAAAACTGATCTAGTTGCATATACTCACAATATGTCGAGATCCATAACAATTTCATTTCGATCCACATTTTTGTCATAGACTTTCACTCCACCAATACGGAAAGGCTAAAAAATGTCAGGATTGATCAAATTCATCAATACACAGAAGTAAAATATCATATAAACAGTAAACGTTATGTTGAGGCTTGGGGAAAACTCTGTCGATAAAATTGTATATTCTGTCCCTTCAAAGATAGTGACATTTGAAGTCTAAAAGTTTCGTTGCAGATTGCACTTTTCACTTGAAATTGGTAATTTCATGAATGCAAACACGGTTCATTATGATATAGTAGTATTGAGTATTGATTCTGAATGAATTATGAGGCTAGAGGAATAAATAAATTCCATATTTTCAAGGAAGGATGGTTGATTTTCATCTGAATATGTAACAAAAAATGAATATTTCTCGAACTTTTGAATTAAAATGTCCCAAATAGTTTCAGTTGAATAAGTTTTTGGGAAGTATGTGGATTTCATGATAATATGTTCGACTTTATTTTATTGAAACATTACAATCCTAATTTTAAAGCATTAAATTCGCTGAAAGAACGTTACTTATGAATGAGTATCATCAACTAGGAAGAAACACGTTTTCGCACTTCATACTTCTCCATTTTGCTTGTAAAATAAGATTTGGAATTCGCAAAAACTCTTTTAGATGTAGAAATCACACACACACAATCAATTGATCCAGTAACAAATGATTTATCAATTTCATTTCATCCTCCAACCCAAGAAGATGATTGTGGAAAGTTGAAAACCCTCCATGAAGGACAATATTCTTCAGTTGATTGTTATTTCCACAGGTAAAAGAGTTTCTTCAATATCATTCTATGAAATTAATTTACATACGATACAAATTGTAACGAATACGCGAGCACGATCCAATTCATAAATAATACGTGAGCTCTCAAATCAATTCACCCACTGACCACCATTCAAAACAAATGCTCACTCAACGAAGCGACCATCGTGAGTCATGACGCACGGCTGTTCCGAGGTTCATTAGGTAGCGTATCTTTGCAGATTTTGATTCAGAAAAAGTAACTAAATTACTACGCTCTCCACTTCAACTTTGCAGAGGTTTTCCCACATGGATGACGAGTACACAATTTTATTTTCCGAATGTTATGGTATATATATATATATATATATATATATATATAAATATATATATATATATATATAAATATATATATATATATATATATATATATGTTTTAAAATTAAATTTAAATTTTGAAAACGAAAAAAAGAATCGTTGAAATACTTCGATTATTTGACGTTATGTTGGAATATTGGGACAAATGGATATTATGCACATCATTCATGTTCTGTGCCAAATATGTTTTCATAGTGATGTATCATGGGTTATGTTTTGATTCGAGTTCGTTGTGGCTATATTTAATTAGGCGTCGACTCAATGATCTGCTCATAACAAATTTTGTAATTTTGCAAACGATATGAAAGAAAATTATGTTTTACTTGGCACTTGTAATTATTGCGAAATTAAACAGTGATATTAGAACGTTGTATGATTTACTATAGTTTTGCATTTGGCGGATTCTACAACTAGACAGGTTTTGTGCATATGAAGAAAAACAATGCACGTCTAAAGTATGGAATTAATTCAATATTTTATAAATTTATCCCATCATGAATGTCTAGATGGTGACGTCGTCGACTCATCTTAACTGGGATTAACAGGGTTGACAACCTTAAATCTAAAAACTGAATAATTTAAAGAAGAAGAAAAAATCGTCCTCTTCTTTTTCTTATAACATGCAATCTCCATTTTATGGAAAAATTTTAATCCCTAAAAAGCCGAAAAAAAAACAACTATCGTTTATGTTCATAACATATTGGGCGTAATTTTAAGACTTTTACTGTTTCTGATAATTTAATTATTGAATTTTTGAGATTCAAGAGGCTTCTCATAAAATAATTTCGAAATAAAAATCAATCTGGCTGAGCGATATCCCTTGTAAAATCTCAATATGATCTAATAGTCCCTTTCGAATAATTTATCCCATGTTGGCATTTGAAAAATATAACGTCAGCATCTTGACACTCTTTTTGTCATTACTTTGAAAAGTTACCTAAAAGATCCAAAACTCAAAATAAAATCGAGTATTGCTTTTGAAAATTTTAAAATAGTGACTTTATTCTGTACTTCTGACGAGCACTGTGCATGTTGGAATTAAATCATATTTACCACTGTGCCGAGTATGATCCTTTCGAACTTGAAACCGTTCAGTTTATATTTTTCTAAACTTTCCTTGAGGACAGGTTGGATGGAATCCCTCACTAGTTCTCTCACAAACTTGTTCACATTTGGCCATACTTGTTTGATGATCTGAAAGAAAAAAACACATACTGAAATTGAAGAGCCAGCTTTCATAATAAACAAAATTTTAAAAACTGCAAAAGAATACTATTCACCCTTTCTTGACACTTTTTTGGGACAATAACCTTCCACAATCTGCAAACAAAATAAAATAGGGAATCTATAAAAGTGTAGAAGGGCAATAAATTACTTTGCCCCGATAAGTTACTGCGTACTCCAAATTATTTTTCACGAATGGAAATATTTAATTAGTCAGTAGATTAGGTTCGGTTAAGTTCCTTTCGAGTAGGGCGATAACCGCCCCTTCTACTGCGACCCCAGATCTATTGTGGCTCGATCCTAATTAAGGGCACTCCCTGACTTGGCGGTACGGTATCTGTAGGCGGTATTTACTGCTTTACCGAAAACTTGCCGATGTCGCCTTTATCTCCTCACTTGTTGGTAGAATTTTGCAGAAACGGTGTTACCGTCGTGATATTATTCAAATCCTTCATTTTTGGCAAAGTCCTTTTAAATGTTGTCAGTCCCGTTGAAGGTTGTTAAGGTGACCATTAGGATATAAAAAACCTTCCTAAGACCTTTTAGCAAGCCTTTGGTGACCTCGCTCCCCTTTCTGTTAAATTTATAAGTCTTTGCTAATCCTGTTCTTCTTCAAGAAGGAAGCACATAAGCTTGTTATTCATTCTGCTCAAGAAGTAAAATCTAACTAAGTTTAATCTACATCTCAAGGTTGAACGTGACCGGCAAACAACCACCTCGCGGCGCGTTCAATCGTCGCAAGTCCAGGAGCAGCCTAAATTAGAGTTCACCCTCAAATCAAGTCGCTCGGCGATACCTTTTCCAGGTCTTTGGGCTCTAGCTGCCCGTAATCCATACATACGGTAGAATTTTGTTTGTTCCAGACCCTTGCATCTGCATAAGATGTGCGCTGCTGTTTCTTCCTCGTCTTGACAGAAGCGACACTCTGCGCACTCCACAAGTCCGATTTTTTTAAGATGCTTTCGCAGTCTACAGTGTCCTGTCAGTAATCCTGTTATAATCCTCAGGAATTTCCTCTTCAGTTCGAACAGTGCTGCTGTTTTTTTTTTTGAAGGGTTTGGTATAAATATCTTTGAGTGAACTTGTCCCAGTCTTTAAAACCAGTTCTCGCGTTTTTTCCGCTCGGTTCAGTCTGGAAACACTTATTTGGCTATGCTCTTTGATATTCCGAAGAAGTATCTGGTCCTATGACCTCCTTCATAGTGCCTTCTTTTGCCAGAAGGTCGGTAAGATGCTTTCGCAGTCTACAGTGTCCTGTCAGTAATCCTGTTATAATCCTCAGGAATTTCCTCTTCAGTTCGAACAGTGCTGCTGTTTTTTTTTTGAAGGGTTTGGTATAAATATCTTTGAGTGAACTTGTCCCAGTCTTTAAAACCAGTTCTCGCGTTTTTTCCGCTCGGTTCAGTCTGGAAACACTTATTTGGCTATGCTCTTTGATATTCCGAAGAAGAATCTGGTCCTATGACCTCCTTCATAATGCCTTCTTTTGCCAGAAGGTCGGTTTTCTCATTTCCCTCAAAGCCTTTATGTCCAGGGACTCAAAGCAGATTTATTCTGTTGTCCCTGCCTCGCTTTGAAGGGCCTTCACGCAGTTCTACGTTTGATATTCCGAAGAAGATCTGGTCCTATGACCTCCTTCATTGCCTTCTTTTGCCAGAAGGTCGGTTTTCTCATTTCCCTCAAAGCCTTTATGTCCAGGGACTCAAAGCAGATTTATTCTGTTGTCCTTGCCTACGCTTTGAAGGGCCTTCACGCAGTTCTACAGGGTGATTCAAAAGTACTTTGACAAACTTCAGGAGGTGATTCCTCACAATATTCTAATATGAATTGTTCAAATAAATATATGTCCGGAAACGCTTCGTTTCCTAGATACAGGGTGTTGAAGTTTTATTTTTATTTTCGTTTTTTTCAAATAACTTTCGAAATACTGACCTGCATTAAACGAAAATTGGTATTGAGAAGTTTTTGAGGTGTCGAACTCGAACCTGATTTTATTATTGCTTTTACTCGTAGGGGGCGCTACCTACACGTCTTTTTATTTTAAGATTCATAACATTTTTAGCGTACTTCTAGCACATTTTTCAAAAGAAAAACAATTCCTCTATCATATCTACGTGAAACAAGCTTTCCCTGTTACAAGTCGCTATAAGCAACCGTTTTCTAGATATTTGGACTTGACAAGTCGATTATTTGATAATCGATGCGTGTTGAAGTTATTACCATTATTTTGCATTTTTCACAAGAATGCTTAGGAAATGAATTTGACGTTTAAGTAAGTAGTTTTGGTTTTTTGTAGGGGGCGCCACCTATTCTATTTATTTTTACTCGTTTGAAATAGTTATTTTTGTATCAAGGGTGCAAAATCTGTATTTGTTTTAATAAAATTTGCAAGAAATATCAACATTTTATTTCAAGAAATTTTGAATATGTAGAATAAAATAAAGGAAACTAAATTGTATTCAAATGAATTGTTCAAAGTGTCCACCTTCAGCGAAGATACAGGCATTCAGTCTTCTAGTCATTGAATCTCGTACCCGCTCAAAAATTATTGGTGTGTTTCTTATTGTTTCACAGGCGTCTGCTATTCGGTTTCTTAGATCTTCCTCGTTCGCTAGTGGAGTTTTATAAACTAGTGACTTCAAATGTCCCCAAAAATAAAAATCTAGCGGGTTTAGATCTGCGGACCTTGGTGCCCACGCCTGGTTAGGTTCTTCTACACCCCTACCGATTCATTGATTTGGATAGACAGTGTTAAGGAATTCCCTGGCTACAACGCTAAAATGAGCCGGAGCCCCATCATGCATAAACCACATGCGGATAAGAGTTTCTAATGGTACATTCTGAAGTAGTCCCGGCAATTCATTTTCTAAAAAGTCTCTGTAAGTTGCGCCATTCAGTCGGAACGGAAGAAAGAAAGGACCTATCAAGTAATTATCAATTATTGCCGCACATACATTTACAGAAAATTGATACTGATAATGTCTTTCACTAACTGCGTGCGGATTTTCCAGAGCCCAAACATGGTTGTTATGAAAGTTTGTGCTAGCATTTCGGAAGAAGAGTACATATCTTAAAAATTGGGGATTTCCAGACAATTTTCTCAAAAACTACTGACACATAGTAATGCGTTGGGGAAAGTCTCGTGGCAAAAGAGCTTGTACCCTTTGAATATGGTATGGATAAAATTGTTGATCGTGGATAATTCTCCAAACTGTCGACTGAGTAGAATTGAGAGCTTCAGCAATTATTCTTGTTTCTGGATTCTCCTCGAAAGCGTTCAAAACAGCTTCTTCCAATTCTGGGGTTCCGACTGCTCGTGGTCTTCCAATAATATCAGCTGCCCTCTTAAAGCTACCTGTTTCTGCGACGGTGGAGACTGGTAAATGTTGGAGCTGAAGGCAGTACTCGATTAGGAAATCGCTCCTGGTAAATACATCTTGCTTCGCGCGCATTGTCATCCGCAAGGCCATAAATGAAATGCATATCGGCTAAATGAGCATTATTGTTTAAATAATCAATTTCTTCAAAATTAGTGTTTCAAAACTTACAGAAATTTCAACAAAACAACAAAACGTTTAACTGTCACATAATATGTAATTACCAAAGCTACTTACTCAAACGTCAAATTCATTTCCTAGGCATTCTTGTGAAAAATGTAAAATAATGGTAATAACTTCAATACACATCGATTATCAAATAATCGACTTGAAATTTTCAAGTCCAAATATCTAGAAAACGGTTGCTTATAGCGACTTGTAACAGGGGTAGCTTTTTTACGTATATATAATTTAGGAATTGATTTTTTTTTAAATGTGCTAGAAGTACGCTCAAAAAAGTTATGAATCTTCAAAAAAAAAGACGTATAGGTGGCGCTACCTACAAGTAAGAGCAACAATAACATCAGGTTCGAATTCGACACCTCAAAAAACCTCTCAATACCAATTTTCGTTTAATTAAGGTCAGTATTTCGAAAATTATGTAAAAAAACGAAAATAAAACTTTAACCCCCGTATCTTGGAAACGAATATACTTATTTGGACAATTCATATTAGAATATTGTGAGGAATCACCTACTGAAGTTTGTCAAAGTACTTTTGAATCACCCTGTATACTAATCTGGATTCTATCCGTTTTGATGCCAGAGCTTTCAGTGCAGCTTGGCTGTTCGACATGATTTTGATCCATTGATTTTTATTGTTTCTGTTCAGAATTTCCTGCAGTACTCCATGCAATTAGTCAGTCGCTTGTCCCATTCTGAGTTTTGCTTATCAGAAAACATTATTGAATTGAAATATAATTCTCTATACGTTCTTGACGATGAATGACATTTCTCAGTTCTCGCTGTATTTCTTGCAATGTTTTTCGAACGTGATCTTTTTTGACTAATGAAAAACGACAAAATTCAGAATACGACAAGTTACTGACTAATTGAATATTTTCTATTCATGAAAAATGATTTGGTGCACGCAGTAACTTATCGGGGCAGAGTAATTTCTTGCACTTCTGTATCCCAGATCCATTTAACTTTGTTTTCAGATTGTGGAAGGTTATAATCCCCAAAAAGTGCCAAGAATGAGTATTCCTTCACGAAAATAAGCTTCAAACGATCCTACTCACCCTGTTTAACCATTCCGCTCGTTCTATATCAGGGAAAAATACCTAGAAAAAACAGAGTTATGATTATCCATAGTTCACAATATTATTAGTCTGTTGTGACGGCTTTATACTTTATTCAAATGTGTCACCCTGTATGATGTTAGTTTTTTTTGTAGTCTGGTCCCCTGTTAAAGTTACGGTTATTTTAAATCAAAATTGTGTCCTATGAAGAGAAATTAGGAAGTTATAGTGCCTCTCGAGTGAAATCATGCTATTCATGGGGACATATCGCATTATCGTATTGGAATGTCATGCAAGACAAATTCCTACATTGTCGCAAACTTAAAACTTATCTGCGGATGTATCGTCTAGAAATACTCGACCATTCATTCGTATGTGGTCGAGCTAATGAATTTTGCTGAATCGGGAAATGGTAAGAACGTCAAAATTGGACTTTGGACAGGAATAAACGCGATGATGCTGCTGGAGAACCAATCAGAGTAATTTAGAGCAAAAAGTAGAATTCAAGAGTAGCGTCGCTTGTATGGGATGCGTCCCTGAGTAAGTAAGTTGATCGCGGGAACTCCCTAATGGGTCGACGTAAGTTAATCTGAAATATTTTTTATTACCTTCACTGGAACCCGTATTGATATTAGAATTAGAGCGGTTATAAAAAATAATAATTAAGGATCTGGGATATTGGTTTTGAAGTAATGTAACGAACCTAGGCCGGACCTGTCGCCTCGCGCGTTGCCGTCGACAGCGATGAGGTCATCCCCGGAGATATTCGAGAACCATCCAGTCGCTCTGCCACGGAAAACAACGGTCAATATTGGAAACAATTGGAACATGCCAGAATTCGAAACATCGAGAATGCTGTATCGGAGATAAATAGGCAACCCTCAAGTGGAGTCAACACAGTCTGAACGAGCCCATACGATCGAGCTATACAGTGGCGTAGTAATATAAATTAAGTTGTAGATTAAGTGTGAAATAAATTATTAAAACCAAGTTAAGTTTATTTACGTGACAATTGGTGTCGGAAGTGAGATTTTGAAAATAAACAAGTGATCGTGGAGTGGATAGTCAGAAAAATAAATTGATAGACCTTTTTGTACGCCCAAAATAGACAGTGGCCCATTTTTCGCGTAGTGGACAATTGTGCGTGGGAATATAAACTGATACACTGTTCGCGTGAAACAGAAAATAGACAGTGGCCCGGTTTTCGCGAAGTAGACAATTGTGCGTGGGAATATAAACTGATACACTGTTCGCGTGAAACAGACAATAGACTGGTGGCCCGTGGAAAAGAATTCGCGAAGTGAATTTTTAACAAACTGATAAACTTTTCGTGTAAAACAGACTGATACCTCGTCAAAGACAAAATGTGTTCAAGAAAAGTGCGCCTTGCGGATTTGAAGGTAGCGGAATTGAAACAGGAATTGGAGGAAAGGGAACTGGAAACAACAGGTAAAAAGCAAGTACTCCAGGAAAGACTTGCAGAAGGACTTATACAAGAAGGTGAGGACCCCGAAACATTTTTATTCGAAGTTCCCGGAGGTGATTTAAGTTTGGTAATGAATAAACTGGAAGAAAATGCTAGAAATCTGGAAGAGAAGCTTGAAGAGAATGCTAGAAATCTGGAAGAGAAGCTTGAAGAAAATTCTAGAAATCTGGAAGAGAAGCTTCAAGAAAATTCTATAAATCTGGAAGAGAAGCTTTCTAGAAATCTGGAAGAGAAGCTTCTAGAAAATTCAAGAAGCCTGGAAGAAAATGCAAGAAGCCTGGAAGAGAAGTTCCTGGAAAACACAGAAGGCCTAAAAAAAGAATTGTGTGGTGTGGCTAAATTTCTAGAAGAAAGAATGGGAACCGTTGAGACAGAGGTAGATAAAATAAAGGAAACGATCAGTAAGCTGGAAAAACGAATTAATAGTGCGCCCTCCACAGAGATGGTTAACGAAAATGCAATGCTGGACTTGAGTTTGAACTTGGATAAAGTTCAAGAGGGTATAAAAGATGTCAAGGTCATTTCTGAAATAGGGAAGCTTTCCATGAAGCCGCCTCAATTCGACGGAAAAACTCCATGGGAAAATTACCGCCGACAGTTTGAAGCAGCGGCCAAAGCAAATGGATGGAATGCAGGGGAAAGAGCTGTAGCACTAACACTTGCATTACGTGGAGAAGCGACGAATATTCTACAAACTCTTACTGCCCAAGAACAGGAGGACTATGATCAGCTGATTAAACATCTAGAATTACGATATGGCCAGGCCCATTTGGAACACGTATACACTCCCAACTGAAAAATCGCTGCCTGAAATCGGGCGAATCCTTACAAGAATTCGAAGCTGACATTGCACGCTTGGTTCGTCTCGCATATCCAGCCACACCGGAAAATGTAATGGAGCGATTAGCGGTTCAGGCATTCTTGGATGGACTCCGTGACCAAGAAACCAGACAAGCGTTGATATTAGCTCGTCCAACACATCTCGTAGACGCACTGGCACGCGCTTTGGAATTCGAAGCAGCAAAACAATGCTGCAAAAGCCAAAGTAAAGTTCAAACGATTGAGGAAGACTCACAGGAGCCTGCTAACTTGGAAGCTGCCATAAGAAAAGTGATGAAGGAAGTGTTGCCTGAGAAAAGACAGATAAGATGCCGGAATTAGGAAAATTGACATGTGCGTAGCAAATGTCCAACATTCATCGACTCGATGCAGGAAAACTAAAAAGGTCGACGAGAAGGGGCAATCGTCGGCATGTGTCCGGCAAGCCCCGGTTAACAACGCATATGTCGCTATCCTTCAACGACAGAACAAAGGTGTCTTCGTAGACGGTCTCATCAATAACGAGCCTTGCACCATGCTGCTAGATACAGGTGCGACTAGGACAATTCTCGGGCCTTCCTTTGCCAGAACACCGGAACGGATTGAACCGACAACTTGGAAGCTACGTACAGCAACAGGGGAGCCAGCTACTGTATATGGCGAGCTACCGATTGAAATAATTTTGGGCAGCACTAAAGTGAAACATCAGGCACTTGTAGCGGACATCGAAGACGATGCAATCATCGGAATGGACATCATGAATTCCAGAGGGTTTGAATTGGATTTCAAAGACGGCGTCCTACGTGTCAACGGAGAAGAGCTGGTGCTTCATGGGAGAAGTGAGGGGTTGATCCGTGTGTTGTTGGCTGAAGATGTAAGCGTACCTGAGAGGGCTGAAACCATTCTGGAGGCTCGCCTGGACGGGAGTACGAGCAGTGGAAACGTGGTGATGTTCGAGCCCAAACTTCATGTTGAGAAAATTGGACGAGGGATTGCACTAGGGAAGACCTTGTTGCGTGCTGACAAATTTGTGCCCGTAAGGGTCATGAATGTCAATTATTTTCCAGTGACCTTGAAGAAAGGAACAATATTGGGGCACTGCTCGTCAGTTTCCTCAGTGATCCGGAGTGTACGAGGTACGATTAGCCAACCCAACAACTTGCCCACAGAACTAGAAAAATTAGTTGCCATCTCTTCCAAAGATATAAAACCAGCTCAACAGCCCAAACTAAGAGATTTAGTTAAGAAGTACCAAGACATCTTCGATACCGGACAAGGAAAAGGGGGTCGAACTAATGTGGTCCAGCACAAGATTGATACTGGGGGTGCCCGACCGATCCGGCAATCAGCAAGAAGACTTCCTCTTGCCAAGAAGGAATAGGCTGACAAAATAGTCAGCGATATGGGAAAAGAAGGAGTTATCGAACCATCTGACAGTCCCTGGTCCTCTCCAGTCGTACTGGTGAAGAAAAAGGATGGATCGACACGCTTTTGTGTAGACTATCGCCAACTTAATAATGTCACGAAGAAGGACAGTTACCCTCTCCCGAGAATAGATGACACCCTAGACACGTTGGCTGGTTCCACGATTTTCTCGACCCTTGATCTGAAGAGTGGATACTGGCAAGTAGAACTGGCTGAGGAAGATCGAGAAAAGACTGCTTTTACCATCGGCTCAGGATTGTGGCAGTTCACCGTTATGCCATTCGGGCTCTGTAATGCTCCCGCCACATTCGAAAGATTGATGGAAACAGTACTGAAGGGACTCTCATGGAACACGTGTCTGGTGTATCTCGACGACATAATTGTGGTCGGCAGATCGTTTGAGGACCACGTGAAAAACTTGGAGGAAGTACTCCTGAGACTGAGGAACTCCGGATTGAAGCTGAGCCCTAAGAAATGCCATCTGTTCCAAAAAGAAGTACGATACCTCGGCCACGTTGTCTCTGGAGAAGGAGTAGCAGTGGATGACCAGAAGATCAAAGCTGTTAAGGATTGGCCCATCCCAAAAGACATTCACCAACTCCGAAGTTTCCTTGGTTTATGCACATACTATCGCCGATATGTGCTGGGATTCGCCAACATCGCTAAACCACTGACCAGGCTCACGGAAGGCCAAACAAAGTTCCAGTGGTCCGAAGAATGTCAAGACTCATTCAGGAAGCTGAAAGGAGCTTTGATCAACGCACCTATACTGAGCTATCCCCTACCCAAAGGGAAATTCATTTTGGATACGGGCGCCAGCAACGTGGGACTTGGAGCTGTCCTATCTCAGATCCAGGAGGGACAGGAGAAGGTCATTGGTTATTTCAGCAAGACGCTTAGCAAACCAGAGCGCAATTACTGTGTCACCAGGCGAGAGCTGTTAGCTGTTGTAAAGGGAGTGGAACACTTCTCCAAGTACGTGTATGGAAGAAGATTCCTGTTGAGAACTGACCATGCAGCTCTCAAATGGCTCTTACAGTTCAAAAATCCTGAGGGTCAAGTAGCACGTTGGATCGAGAGACTCCAAGAATTCGATTTCGAGATCGAACATCGAGCCGGAACTAGCCATAAGAATGCAGATGCCTTGTCGCGAAGACCATGTCCAGATGATTGCTCACATTGCCGACGAGCAGAAGAGAAAGAAGCAACACTTTGTAGAACCGCGGCAATGGATGACAACTGGAATGCAGCAAGACCAGAAAGACCAAGGAGAGCCCCGCCTTGGCTTAGTCGTCAGCTGGAAGAAGGGCAATCGAAGACCATCATGGCAGGAAGTCGCAGGTTACTCGCCGGCTGTTAATTCCTATTGGGCACAATGGAACTCTCTTATTCTGGACAATGGGATCCTGAAACGTGTGTTGGAGGCCGATATTGGTGGGGAAGACAGACGCCAAATAATTGTTCCCAGGAACAGAAGAGAGGAAGTGCTGCGGGAAATCCATGATGGAGTCGCCGGAGGACATCTGGGAGTGACGAAGACCCTGCAGAAAGTGAGGCAACGGTTTTACTGGGCCAATTGTCAAGCTGACATCCAGGACTGGTGCAGGAAGTGCGCTGTATGCGCTGCTAGCAATGGACCTCGAATACGACCCAAGGCCCCGATGCGTCAGTACAACGTAGGCAGCCCGTTCGAGAGAATCGCCATTGACATCGCCGGCCCGTTTCCCGTATCCGACCACGGGAATAAATACATCCTTGTGGCAATGGACTACTTCAGTAAGTGGGCGGAAGCCTATGCCCTGCCCAACCAGGAAGCCATCACCGTCGCCGACGTCTTGGTGAAAGAGTGGATATGTCGATTCGGTATTCCAATGGAGCTGCACTCGGATCAAGGCAGAAATTTCGAATCCAACCTTTTCCAAGAAATATGTCTACTGCTGAACATCCGCAAGACAAGAACCACGGCCCTACATCCGCAGTCCGATGGAATGGTGGAACGGATGAACAGGACGATCAACCGCCACTTGTCCAAGGTTGTCTCTGACCATCAAAGAGACTGGGACCAGTATCTTCATTTGTTCCTGATGGCCTATCGATCCGCAGTACACGAGTCAACCGGTCAAACTCCTGCTAGTATTATAATGGGCCGAGAACTGCGACTGCCTTGTGACCTGAAGTTTGGGATACCGCCAGGACAAGACACTGCGGGAGAGGACTACGTCAGCAAACTTCGGCAGAGAATGGACGACATCCACGAACGAGTCCGGTTGAACATCCAGAGTGCCAGCGATAAAATGAAGAAGACCTATGACATCAAGGCCGACGCTGGAGGATTTAAGGTTGATGACCTGGTTTGGCTGTACAACCCCAAACGTCGTCGTGGACTATCACCAAAGTTGCGGAACTCGTGGAAGGCCCGTATAAAATCGTGAAAAGGATAAACGACCTTGTGTACCGAATCCATAAGCCACCCCGAGGGAAACCAAGGGTCGTCCATTTCAACAGGTTGGCCCCTTACGCTGGAAACCATGACCAAGTTCGCACCCTCAAGCCACCGGAGGATGATATGACGTTCGAGAAGTTTATGTCCTTGTTTTCAAACGGGCAGAAAGTTCTACATGGGGTTACTAGAGAGGAGTCACGAGACCTTTTCGAGGTGCCTGCTGAATACGCACTAGCGCACTGTGTGGCAGAAGATCTTCGAATGTCCAGGGGCATCGCCGAAGTGTTCTCCAAGAAATTTGGTTAACTCCAAACACTGCGGGAGCAGAATCCAGAAGTTGGTGGGGTGCTACAGTTGAAGAAAGGCCAGAGAAACATCTACTACCTAGTTACCAAGAGGCATTCCCAAGATAAACCGTCCTATGAAGATGTCTGGAAGAGTCTCACCAAACTAAGAGATACTATGGTGGACCAGAATCTGGTGGATCTAGCAATTCCAAAATTGTCCTGTGGTATTGATGGGTTGGACTGGAGAGTCATAAGAAGTATGCTGGAGGCGATATTCAGATCCAGCGGCGTCAAGATTTTGGTTTGCTGTAACCCTCTTCCACGACCGATCATTAAGACTGTGGAGTGTTACTTCCATCGAACTTCACGGTGCAGATATGGGGAGTCATGCAGATATCGTCACACTCCAAGGATGAAATTTCGGGACGAAATGTCTTTAAGAAGGGGGCAATGTAACGAACCTAGGCCGGACCTGTCGCCTCGCGCGTTGCCGTCGACAGCGATGAGGTCATCCCCGGAGATATTCGAGAACCATCCAGTCGCTCTGCCACGGAAAACAACGGTCAATATTGGAAACAATTGGAACATGCCAGAATTCGAAACATCGAGAATGCTGTATCGGAGATAAATAGGCAACCCTCAAGTGGAGTCAACACAGTCTGAACGAGCCCATACGATCGAGCTATACAGTGGCGTAGTAATATAAATTAAGTTGTAGATTAAGTGTGAAATAAATTATTAAAACCAAGTTAAGTTTATTTACGTTACAGTAACTTGCATTTAATTTTCTTGAGATTGTATTCGTGGAATCTATCATCACTAAGGGATAAGGCCCTATGTTTCAGACCTTGAATGATGACGTTTTCTGGGATAATGGATGGTTCAAGAGAAAGTTGAGAATTCTGCCAGGATTGCTAGGTTTTATGTACCAGTCGTTGGATAAACCACAGCCTTCATTCCTTATTATCGATGTGTCTAGAAAAGGAATGCAGTTGTTTCCTTCATGTTCTAGGATGAATTGAATTCTTGGGTGGAAGTTGTTGAAAATGTTCAGTAATTCTTTTGTTTTTGTTTCTGGGGATAGCTGTCTGAATGTAGTCGACGTAGCAAAATAAAAAAGGTATTTGGAATGTAAGCTTGTCAATAATTTCATCTAGATAGCTCATGACTAAATTAGGGGGGGGGGGCTGGATTACCCATTGCCGTGCCGTCAAGTTGTTGATAAATCATGTCGATGAATGTGAAATAACTAGAGTCGAATAAATAATCGATGATGGTGAGAAAAAATCTAAAGGAATATTTATTTTGTTCTTATGTTTGGGATCATATGTGTGATGTTCCCATTTACGTCTAACATAACTTTGTTAATATAAAATTTCATTTTATTTATACATATACCCTGTTTGTATTTTACTACTCTTGTAATTTTAATCTATCCAACTGATAATATATAAGTTAGACAAGAATGCAGAACAGTCGAGAATATTATCCAGAGCTATCTGTTAGATCTTTCGAAAAAATAAAGAAATCCATTCTGACAATATTTTTATAATTCATTATTTGTATTTTTGTATTGATATAAAAATTTCGAGATATACCGCATTAATTTTAAATAAATTCACCAAAAACATTTTTTTTCAATGTATGTTGTCCTGCAAATGTTGGAAGGAAGTAATTTTGAAATTCTATAAAATAGTATTCTTCAACCATTTTCCATCTTACCTAATATAAACCCATACATCTTTCTTTTAATTTCTTCGTTGGGACATTTGAGCTGAACTCAAAATCTGCGATCAACGGGTCGAGAAAACAAAAAATAGTTAGCTATGAGATCCTTTGTTACACATCAAACACTTCTTTTGTTTTAATATATATATATATATATATATATATATATATATATATATATATTTGTAAGACTCAACAATGACCCCATATTATTTTGCCAACAAGAAGTAAAATAAACACTTAAATCAATTCATTGTATTCTGGATGAAAAAGACAAACTCAGAAGCACTATTATGAATCCAAAAATGCCTAAACTTAATCTTAATTTAGTGAAACTGTGCGGAAAATTTGGCTTGACAAACACAGTTATGAACTAATTGATAAAATCAAGAATATACGACTAACAGGCAACTCCAAACTTATCTCTTTTGATGTTCAAAATTTATTTCAGAGTATTCCACCATAAGAAAATATCATATCGGTAGAGAATCTGTCGTAAGGAATGATGTGAATACGATTATCAAAAAAGAAATATTAGATTTACATACAGTTTAACTAAAAATTATTTTAAATTTACCAATAATTTCTATTCTTCTGATAAAGGACCAATAATGGGTTTTGGGTTCTTTATTAGCCGAAATATGTATGAACAATTTGGAGGAAAAACTCACAATAATCCTTTAATAAAAAAAAAACATCGCATGTAACTCAGTACACGTGAAAGAACTGAAACTTCTTTGGCGATCTAAACCTCGATTTTTAAGAATATCGTGAGGGATGAAACGGCAGAGAGGTCATAAATTTTATTTCGTACATAAGGAGTCTGCAAAAACCAAAATTTCTAAAACTGATATAAAATGATTAAATTTGATATATACAAACATTCCTAAAATATCATTAAATTAATCAAGAGATTGGAAAATGAGTTTAATTTCTTGAATATATATATATATATATATATATGTGTGACAAATTCGAAAATAAAATATATTTTTTTGTCATATTTGTCCAAATTGTGGGAATCGAGAAACAGTTTTGGTAGGTAATACATTTTCGCCAATATTTTTCGAAGGAAAAATGTTTATTTTTTGGTGGACTATCAACTGTTAGCGGTTGTGCAAGATGTTAGATTACACACTGTAAATATTACGTCTTGTCTTAGATGTATTCATAGATGTAGATTCATTTTTATATTCCTCGTTTAGTTTTCCTAGCATGTGATTAACGTTGGTTTCATTATCTGCCAATATTATCTGATCTTCCGCAAAGTGCAGTCTGTACAGTTTATCGTTTTTAATGGACATGCATGCCTATGAGAAACATTTCATTCCGCAACTTTCTAGTGAACTCTCTAAATATATTATATTATCAAATAGGGTTACGGCAATGTAACAACCTTTTGGTGACCTTTGATTCATCAGAAATTTTAAAATGGCACTGCCAAATAACTGATAAAAACATTTTTAAAGACAAGCTTTCATTTAAGCCGTGTACTAAAACGTATAAAATAAGTTTTAGTCATCCTGACAATGATTTAATTATTTTTGTTGAATTATTTGGTTTCAAAAAGCTTGTCGCGCGAAGTGTTCATAAAAGTAGGTACCAATTAATTTCATTGAACAATGATTGGTTGGTAAGTAACAACTTGTCGAAGTATTAATTTTATGACAATTCGCGCGACAACCTTTTTGAATCCAAATAATTCAACGAAAAATAATTAAATCATTGTCAGCGATGACTAAAACTGATTTTATACGTTTAAGTACACAGCTTGAATAAATGCTTCTTTTAAAAAAAAATTATTAGTTATTTTATTTTTTGCTTTTTAGTTAGTTCGCCTTAATCTGTTCATTTCTAATAGAGCATCGTTATTACAAGGTCTCTTCTCTGTAAGTTTTGAGCTGAAAGAAATCATGATCTCCGACCACAAAAACTCCCACAGACCAATTTTGAATAGAATCTGACCATAATCACAAAACTCGCCCGACATCCTAAATTTATAGATTTCGACAAAAAATTCATAATCTCCGACCCCGAAAACCCCCGCATACCAATTTTTAATCGAATTGGACCATAATCACAAAACTCGTCCTCCATCTTGGGGCCGCCATCTCAAATTTATGAATTTTGACAAAAATTTCATATCTCCGACACCGAAAACCCACATACAATTTTGATCAAATCGGACCATAATTACAAATCTCGTCCGCCATCTTAAGGCCGCCATTTCGTTTTTTTTTACAAAAATTTCATAATCTCGCACCGAAAACCGCCAATCAATTGATCAGACAAATACAAATCTCAAAATTCA